>JARQOD010000008.1:34464837-34524490 GCA_033576555.1 Oophaga sylvatica
GGAAGAAGGTGGACCCAGGGAACTACAGGCCGGTGAGTCTGACTTCTATACCAGGAAAGATCTTTGAACAAATTATTAAAGAACATGTATGTAAGTACCTGCATAAGAATGAAGTGATTAAACAGAGTCAGCATGGGTTTGTAACTAATAAGTCATGTCAGACTAACTTAATTTCCTTCTATGACAGAATCACTGACTGGGTGGATCAGGGAAATGCTGTAGATATAGTATATCTTGACTTCAGCAAAGCATTTGACAAAGTATCTCACACAATCCTTATTGAAAAATGACTAAGTATGGAATGGACAAGGCAACTGTTAGGTGGATTCATAACTGGCTTAGTGATCGGACTCAAAGAGTGGTCGTAAATGGCTGCACATCAGTTGGAAGAATGTCTCAAGTGGGGTACCACAAGGCTCTGTTTTGGGCCCTGTATTGTTCAACATCTTTATCAATGATTTAGATGAAGGAATTGAGGGTAAACTGATCAAATTTGCTGATGACACAAAGCTAGGAGGGGTAGCTAATACTAGAGAAGAGAGAGAGAGGATTCAAAAGATATAAATAAACTGGAGCAGTGGGCAGCAACTAACAGAATGGTTTTTAACAGGGAAAAATGCAAAGTATACATCTGGGCAATAAAAATGAAAAAAGCATATACAAAATGGAGGAATAGGGCTAAGTAACAGCACATGTGAAAAAGACTTGGGTATACTAATTGATCACAGACTGAACATGAGTCAACAGTGTGATGCAGCAGCAAAAAAGGCAAATACAATTCTAGGATGTATCAACAGAAGCATACAGTCTAGATCACGTGAGGTCATTATTGCCCTCTACTCCTCTTTGGTCAGACCTCATCTGGAATACTGTGTCCAGTTTTGGGCACCACATTTTAAAAAAGACATCAACAAACTGGAGCAAGTTCAGAGAAGAGCCACCAGAATGGTGACCGGTCTGCAAACCATGTCCTATGAGGAACGGTTGCAGGATTTGGGAATGTTTAGCTTGCAAAAAAGAAGACTGAGAGGAGACTTAATAGCTGTCTACAAATATCTCAAGGGCTGTCACATTGTAGAAGGATCATCTTTATTCTCATTTGCACAAGGAAAGACTAGAAGCAATGGGATGAAACTGAATGGGAGGAGACACAGATTAGATATTAGAAAAAACTTTTTGACAGTTAGGGTGATCAAGGAGTGGAACAGGCTGCCACGAGAGGTGGTGAGTTCTCCTTCAATGGAAGTCTTCAAACAGAGGCTGGACAGACATCTGTCTGGGATGATTTAGAGAATCCTGCTTTGAGCAGGGGGTTGGACCAGATGGCCAGGAGGTCCCTTCCAACTCTACCATTCTATGATTCTATGATTCTATGATTGTGAAGATTGGCGATCAGGTGTTACTGACTGATCTTATATAAGGGAGGTTCCCTCCCATCAGGGTTGCCGGTGATCAATTGTTCTGGTCTCATCTTTGATTTCTGTTCACTTTGTAGCTTGCTGTTTCGTGCCTGCATCTTCTGCTAACAGATAAGACATTTTCTTCTTTTAGTTTTTTGTGCTTGCTTTTTGCATTTTGTCCTGCACTTCTGTGGGGGTCTGCCGGGTCCCCTCGGGGCTTGTGCTCCTCTCAGTTTAGTTCGGCCACTGTTGTTTGTTCTTTTGCCTTTTCCAGTTTTTTCAGTGGCTTCTGTTTAGTTTTTGTTACACCAGAGAACTAATTTAGGTGGTAGAGGTCGTGTGATCTCAGGTGTTTTTGTAATTAGTAGAGTTGGTACTTTTCAGGGTTTTTTGGGATTGCAGTAAGTGTCCTTCCTATCCTTTTCTATTTAGGAAGTTTGGGCCCCAACGTTTGCTCATACTATTTTCTGTCTGTGTCTGTAATTTCCTCTTGTCTAACCGCCATTACATGTTTGGGGGCTTTCTTTGTTCTTTGGGGATCTGCTCCGGTGGCAGATAGTTTTCCTCTTTCTGTCTTTAGGTGTAGTTAGCTTCTCAGGCTGTGACGAGGCGTCTAGGACCAACGTAGGTACGCTCCACGGCTGCCTTTAGTTGTGGTGGTTAGTCAGGGTACTGCAATCCCATAGATTCCAACCTCTCTGGTGTATTTCCTTTTTTGCCTGCTCTCCTCAGCTACCAAATCATAACAGTATCACCGGCCCAAACTGAAAATTATATGGTACTCACAGAAGGGAAAAATATTGTGGAAAGAAAAAAGTTGTCAGAGTTGTCAGAGATTTTTTTTTTTTTTTCTGTTTGTTGCATTTTTTTCCCTCTGTATCTCTGGGTGCTGAGGAGGATTTTTTTTTTTCTCTCTCAATGGAGTTTGCACAGTTGTCTGGCCGTGTGGATCAGCTTGCCACTGAGGTTCGGAGTATTGCTACCTATATTGCGAGGTTGCCTGTTGTGGAACCTAGGATCCCCATGCCAGATTTGTTTTTAGGGGATCGAGCTAAATTTCTGAATTTCAAAAATAACTGTAAGTTGTTTTTTGCCTTGAAATCTAAGTCCTCAGGGAACGCAGCACAGCAGGTTCAAATTGTCATCTCTCTCCTGCGCGGCGATCCTCAGGATTGGGCTTTTTCCCTGACACCTGGGGATCCTGTTTTGAGTAATGTTGATGCATTTTTTCAGGCTCTGGGGTTATTGTACGATGAGCCTAATGTCACTGATCAAGCTGAAAAAGCCTTGTTGGCATTAAATCAGGGACTTGAGGACGCTGAGTTGTACTGTCAGAGATTCTGTAGGTGGGCAGTCCTGACCAAATGGAATGACGATGCTTTGGCAGCCCTTTTTCGGAAGGGTCTGTCAGAGAATGTAAAGGATGTTATGGTGGGATTCCCTGTCCCCTCTGGTCTCAATGATTCTATGTCATTAGCAATTCAAATTGACAGACGTTTGCGTGAGCGTAGAGGTATGCGTGGAATAGTGTTGCCTTGTGAACCAGCTTCTGAGCCCATGCAGTGTGATAGAGTGGCTTCTGGGGCACAGCGTCATGAGTTTCGAAAACGCAATGGGTTATGTTTTGCTGTGGTGATGCCTCTCATGCTATTTCAGTCTGCCCTAAGCGGGGAAGACGTTTTGCACGCTCAGTTGTCTTGGGTAGTGTTCAGACTAAATTTTTGTTGACTGTTACCCTGATTTGCTCCCTGTCCACATTTTCTGCTCAGGCTTTCGTTGATTCGGGAGCAGCTATTAACCTGATGGATTTTGATTTTGCTAAACGTTGTGGGTTTCCCTTGATACCCCTACGGAAGTCTATTCCCCTACTGGGGATCGATTCTACCCCTTTGGCTGAGAATAAACCTCAGTTCTCTACTCAGGTGATAATGAGGGCTGAACCTGATCATCAGGAGAGTTGCAAATTTTTGGTGCTGTATAATCTGCATGACATTATCGTACTGGCTTTTCCCTTGGTTACAGTCTCATAATCCTGTTTTGGATTGGAAATCTGTGTCTGTAACCAGTTGGGGCTGCCAATGTGTTAATACCAACACTCCTGTTTTTTCTGCCTACCCCAGGCTCAGGATGTTCCTGACTTTTTGACTGATTTTTCTGATGTGTTTAGCAAAAGTAAATTTGCATCCTTGCCCCCCCATAGGAGCTATGACTGCGCTATTGAATTAGTGCCTGGTAGTAAATTCCCTAAAGGTCGCCTTTTTAACTTGTCTGTACCTGAACATGACGCTATGCGGTCTTATATCAAGGAGTCATTGGAGAAGGGTCATATCAGACCATCCTCTTCACCCTTGGGTGCCGGTTTTTTCTTTGTGGCCAAAAAGGATGGTTCATTAAGGCCGTGTATTGATTATCGTCTCTTGAACAATATCACTGTGAAATATCAATATCCGTTACCCTTGATTTCTGACCTGTTTTCCAGGGTGAAAAGTGCTACTTGGTTTACCAAGCTTGACCTCAGGGGGCATATAACCTTATTCGCATTAAGCACGGGATGAATGGAAGACGGCATTTAATACCCCAGAGGGGCATTTTGAGTATCTAGTGATGCCCTTTGGGCTCACTAATGCTCCTTCTGTCTTCCAGTCCTTCATGAATGACATTTTCAGGGATTTTGTGGATACATTTCTGATTGTTTATTTGGATGATATCTTGATTTTTTCCAATGACTGGGACTCTCATGTGAAACATGTTCGGATGTGTTCCAGATTTTGAGAGAGAATGCTCTGTATGTGAAGGGATCAAAGTGTCATTTTGGCGTACAGAGGATCTCATTTCTGGGATTCATTTTGTCCCCATCTGTTATTGAAATGGACCCGGTCAAGGTTCAGGCCATCTGTGATTGGGTCCAACCTACTTCATTAAAGGCTCTTCAAAGATTCTTGGGTTTTGCCAATTTTTATCGTAAATTTATTGGTAATTTCTCGGTTATTGTTAAACCATTGACTGATTTGACCAGAAAGGGTTCTGATGTGGTGAATTGGCCTCCTGAGGCAGTCTCTGCGTTTCAGGAACTTAAGCAGAGATTCACTTCTGCTCCTGTTCTACGGCAGCCTGATGTTTCTCTGCCATTTCAGGTGGAGGTTGATGCCTCTGAAATTGGGGCAGGTGCCGTTTTGTCCCAAAGAGATCCAGAGACCTCTAAAAGTAACCCTTGTGCCTTTTTCTCTCGAAAATTTTCTCCAACTGAACGTAATTATGACGTGGTAATCGGGAGTTATTGGCCATGAATTGGGCTTTTGAAGAGTGGAGACATTGGCTGGAGGGAGCCAAACATCAGGTGGTGGTCCTCACGGACCATTAGAATCTGGTTTATCTGGAATCAGCCAAGCGACTTAATCCTAGACAGGCCAGGTGGGCCTTGTTTTTCACACGTTTTAATTTTGTGGTTTCCTTTCTTCCTGGCACTAAGAATGTTAAGGCGGATGCCCTCTCGAGGAGTTTCCTTGCGGACTCTCCTGAGTTGTCTGATCCTGCTGTTATTTTGAAAGAGGGTGTAGTTCTTTCCGCCATCTCGCCCAATTTGAGACTGGCTCTGAAAGGGTGTCAGGAGGATAAACCCGAGCGCTGCCCTATTGGGAAATTGTTTGTCCCAGACCGGTGGAAAAAGAGTGTGATGTCTGAGATTCATTGTTCCGCGTTGGCCGGTCATCCCGGAATTTTTGGTACCAGAGACTTGGTTAGTCGGTCCTTTTGGTGGCCTACTTTGTCTCGTGATGTCAGGGAATTTGTGCAGTCATGCGGGACTTGCTCTCGCTCCAAGCCTTGCTCTCGCTCTAGTGGTTTGTTGATGCCATTGCCTGTGCCCAAGAGACCATGGACCCATATCTCTATGGATTTCATTTCTGACCTCCCTGTTTCTCAGAGAATGACCGTTATCTGGGTGATTTGTGATAGGTTTTCCAAAATGATACATCTTGTGCCATTACCTAAGTTGCCTTCCTCCTCTGAATTGGTGCCTTTGTTCCTTCAGCACGTGGTTCGGTAACACGGCATTCCTGAGAACATTGTGTCTGACAGAGGAGTCCAGTTTGTTTCCAGATTTTGGAGGACTTTTTGTTCTAAACTTGGTGTTTAATTGTCTTTCTCCTCGGCTTTTCATCCTCAGACCAATGGACAAACTGAGAGAACAAACCAGACATTGGAGACTTATCTGAGATGCTTTGTGTCTGCTGATCAGGATGACTGGGTCTCTTTTTTGCCTTTGGCTGAGTTTGCTCTTAATAATAGGGCTAGCTCTGCCACTTTGATGTCTCCATTTTTCTGCAATTTTGGGTTTCAACCTCGATTTTCTTCAGGACAGACGGAGGCTTCTGTCTGTCCAGGTGTTGACTCGGTTGTGGAGCGTATGCAGCAGATTTGGGACCAGGTAGTGGAGAGGTTGTCCCTCTCTCAGGAGAGGGCCCAGCGGTTTGCCAACCGGCATAGGACTGATGGTCCTCGGTTTGAAGTGGGGGACTTGGTCTGGTTGTCCTCAAGAAATATCCCTATGAGAGTTGCATCTCCTAAGTTTAAGCCTAGGTTCATTGGACCTTATAAGATCATGGAGATTCTTAATCCTGTTTCCTTTCGTTTACTTCTTCCAGGGACATTTAAGATCCATAACGTGTTCCACAAGTCCTTATTGAAGAGGTTTGTCGAGCCAGTGGTTCCTATGGCTGTGCCTCCTGACCCTGTTTTGGTTGAGGGCAATCTGGAGTATGTGGTTGAGAAAATATTGAATTCTCGTTTTTCTAGACGGAAACTCCAGTATTTGGTTAAGTGGAGAGGTTATGGTCAGGAGGACAATTCTTGGGTGTTTGCTTCGGACATCCATGCTAGGAGACTCATCCGTACGTATCACAGAGCTCATCCTGACCGACCTGGTTGCTCAAATGAGGGTTCAGTGACCCCTCCTCAAGGGGGGGTACTGTTGTGAATGTGCTAGAAATGAATTCTGAGCAGAAGCTCCTCTGGTGGTTACAAACAGTACTGAACTATCCAATGAAGATTGTGAAGATTGGCGATCAGGTGTTACTGACTGGTCTTATATAAGGGAGGTTCCCTCCCATCAGGGTTGCCGGTGATCAATTGTTCTGGTCTCATCTTTGATTCCTGTTCACTTTGTAGCTTGCTGTTTCGTGCCTGCATCTTCTGCTAACAGATAAGACATTTTCTTCTTTTAGTTTTTTGTACTTGCTTTTTGCATTTTGTCCTGCACTTCTGTGGGGGTCTGCCGGGTCCCCTCCGGGGGCTTGTGCTCCTCTCAGTTTAGTTCGGCCACTGTTGTTTGTTCTTTTGCCTTTTCCAGTTTTTTCAGTGGCTTCTGTTTAGTTTTTGTTACACCAGAGAACTAATTTAGGTGGTAGAGGTCGTGTGATCTCAGGTGTTTTTGTAATTAGTAGAGTTGGTACTTTTCAGGGTTTTTTGGGATTGCAGTAAGTGTCCTTCCTATCCTTTTCTATTTAGGAATTTGGGCCCCAACGTTTACTCATACTATTTTCTGTCTGTGTCTGTAATTTCCTCTTGTCTAACTGCCAATACATGTTTGGGGGCTTTCTTTGTTCTTTGGGGATCTGCTCTTTAGTTTTCCTCTTTCTGTCTTTAGGTGTAGTTAGCTTCTCAGGCTGTGACGAGGCGTCTAGGACCAACGTAGGTACGCTCCACGGCTGCCTTTAGTTGTGGTGGTTAGTCAGGGTACTGTAATCCCATAGATTCCAACCTCTCTGGTGTATTTCCTTTTTTGCCTGCTCTCCTCAGCTACCAAATCATAACACGCTCCTGCCAGCGATTCAGCATCAACAGAGCAGCTCTTCTTCCCGGCTGCTCTGTAGATGGGGCATGACTGCCAACGTTATGCTGATGCAGCTGGCTGGATGTCAATCAGAATGACATCGACGGTCTCGCCCCCAACAGATCAGAGCAGAAAATAGTTAGATGTTAGTGGAAGCCATTGAATCGCCGGCAGGAGCGGTCTGTGCCCCCTATGAGCTGGCAGAGATTTGCGGTGGGCACAACAGGCAGGTAGTTAGCAACTGCGTGCCTGTTAGATCTTAGACCCATAGGAACAAATTAATGTATTCCTGGAGAATCGTTTTAAGGCCGGGATCACACATGCGAGAAACACGGACGAGTCTCGCATGTGAATTCGTGGCACTGCACTGCCGTCGGCACTCGGGAGCGGAGCGAGCAGCTCCATATATTTCTATGCAGCCGCTCGCTCCGCTCCAGAGGGCCGGCGGCAGTGCTGGGAATTCACATGCGAGACTCGGCCGTGTTTCTCGCTTGTGTGATCACGGCCTAGCACTACCACACTTCCTATTTTACACATATCTAGGTAAATTGGCAGTCTCTTTACACCCAGCCCTGTGATATATCTAGAATTAATTTCCATCATTATCTCATTTTATCTCAAACCCACAGGCCGGTTATCACACTCATTCTAACAGTAATTGCTCCATGTAAATGAGCTTTTAGAAATTTCTGTCTGGGATATATATTCATGTCTATTGTCTAAGCAGGCCGGCAATCGCCCAACGAACGAGCAAAACGCTCGCTTCATCGAGTGCTTAAAAATCATCGCTCTCGGCAGCACATCTATGCAAATAAGCGATGTGCTGCCGAGAACACGGTACAGTACGGCAACTGAACGGTCGTATGAAAGTGTGTTTTTAGACAGTAAGCAAGAGCTGTTCGATTTGCATGCAGCCAGTGGGCGGTGGTGTAAAAGTCCAGATCTGTCTCTGTAAAAGGTGCATTAGGTTTACGTTCTCACACAGAATTGTGTGTTGTGTTCATCCTAATCCTCTGGTTCATTCAACAGAAACACTATGACAGGTAGAGCAATAGGCCCCAGATAGGACGTCAGCGGCAGTTTGATTTCAGCACACTAGACATGCTGCGGACTCTTAGAGCCTCCTGGAGTCGCCCCCTAGTGGTGGCAAAAGACACTCAAGATTTTTACAATTAAACCATGCACGGCACAAATGGAGAACTTTGCCCCAGGCAGCTTTCTCTGATTTTAGGGGGGGTTCATTTTGATAGTTTCATAGTCTTCATTTCAGTCTTAACTCAGGCAGTAAAATAGCTAGAAGCATCCCACAGCTGGGAGAACAGCCTGCGAAACAGTGGGGGCTAGAATACCCCTTAAGGCTTTTCCTAAAATCCATTATAAGAATAAATGTGTTAGAAAAGAGAGTTCACTTAGTCAGGATCGTTAGAAAAAAAAAAAAGCCAAAGAAGAGAGCAGCAAAGATCGTCTCTTGTTGCTGAAGACTCGGCTTGTCCTTGTTATGCACTGACATCACATTGATTTAATTTGCAACGATGTAATGCCTTATATTTCCTGTGGTGGTGCTGTAGGACAATTGAAAATTATTTGCCAGGTCTTCCTAGCAGATCACTGGGGTCCTAGCAGCAGAATAACCTTCAAAATCAGCTTATTGCCATCAAATTAAGAAAAAAAGCGGACAACCACTTTAAAGAGGACTTGTTATTTGCCATAAATATATAATTTTGTTTGTCTAGTAGTGTAAATTCCGCTGTTCTCCTGAATCCGGCGTTGATTTTCTTTTGTTCCTGCGCCTCTCCGTTCCAGAGATATGGCCTTTTCTTTTGCCTATGCATAAGTCTAGTCTTGTTAGTCAAGTGGGCATTGTCTTCATGAGGACCACTCCCACTTGGCTAAGAAGACGAGATTAATACAAACAGAACATAGGGCTCTATCTCTGGAATGGAGAGGCGCAGGAAGAAAAGAAAAACAACGCCGGATTCAGGAGAACAGCGGCTTTTACACCAAGTAACAAAATTACACATTTATGGCAAGAGACAGGTTCGCTTAAGAATCCCTTTTTTGACCATGTGAAACGTTGCTCGGTGAATAAGTGCACTGCTATGTATCCCACAATCACGTACAATGTGATATCCTGGAATTTAGAAGATTTCTATTTCCTCTGGGCTAAACAATACCCTCATAATTGTGTCTTGTACATCTGACAATCAAACCTCCTGTTCTGAGTTCTGTTTATGTCCTATGTAGAGTAAGAATTTGCCAATTATTGAACAATGATAATTAAGTTATAATTTCCAGGGCTGAGCCAGCTGTAGGGGAAACTGCGGTCTGGCATATTGGCTATATTTGGGCTTTAGATGAAAAACCCCAGATCGCGTGTAAGATAGACCGACATGTTTTAGGCTTCACTATGGTCAATAATTACCTTTTTTGACCAAATCTTGTACTGACGCTACTACCACATACTCGGATTCTGCTATGTAAATAACACTGAAAGGTGTCCCGACTGCTGTAATATTTTAGGAAACCCTGTTTCTGTTTTTTAAGGGGAAAGTAGCATCTTCCTCGCATTCCTGTAGCCAGGAGATCGGCCTTCTTGGACTACAACCTCTACAAATGTTCAGAAACCAAAAAGATCTATCTATTGTAAAACTGTGCAGGGAAGGAGGGGGATGCTGCTGCAGATTCTCATCTGTCGTTTAAACTGCATGGTTCCCAAAAATTAGCCATGTGTGGTTTTGAACCGATTCCTTGGATTAAAAATCACGCATATGATCCTATGGGTCCATGAAAAATCACAGACAGGACACAGACGACATTTGTGTGCAACCCGTGTTATGCCCGTTTTTAACTTTGTAAGGAATCAAAATAAGTTTTGCAAATTTTTTTTATTTTTTTTTTAATCATACAAAAAAAAAAAAAAAAATCACTCCGCATAGAAGAAGTCCGAATTATATCTTAACCAGTGACTCTCTGCTTTGGCTCATAGATAAAACAACTAATTATGAAACATTCCTTTATGGCAACCATGTACCCCAATAAGCATGTTGGAAAGCCTCCTTTGCTCTGTATCTTTAGCACTTTAGCTTCTTCACTAGTGCCCTTCCTTGTCAGTACAGACGTGAACAGCGTCGGACTGGAACACCTTGGGCCCACCAGAGAAAATCATTCTTGGGGCCCACTATGTAGCTACATAGAAATAAATACAAGATCACCAATTGTGCAGTAAAACACACTAATATCAGGGTATAATATAAGGTAGTACATGTCTTAATTATGTAGCAGGAGTTGGGGTAGCCTCCCTCATAGATTATAAAGCAGCCCCCCTCATAGGGGATAATGCTGCCCCCCTTATAGGGTATAATGCTATAGATAGATAGATAGATAGATAGATAGATAGATAGATAGATAGATAATACTCGAGTATAAGCCGACCCCCCTAATTTTGCCACAAAAAACTGGGAAAACTTATCAACTCGAGTATAAGCCTAGGGTGGAAAATGAGATTATGCCCCATATGCTGCCCCATGTATTATGCCCCACAAGATGCTCTATAGATTGTGCCCCATATGCTGCCCATGTATTATGCCCCATAGATGCTCCATAGATTGTGCCCCCATAAATGCTCCTTAGATTATTGCCCCATAGATGCTCCATAGATTATGCCCCCATAAATGCTCCACAGATTATGCCCCCATAGATTGTGCCCCCATAAATGCTCCACAGATTATGCCCCCATAAATGCTCCACAGATTATGCCCCCACAGATTATGCCCCCATAAATGCTCCACAGATTATGCCCCCATAGATTATGCCCCCATAAATGCTCCAGATTATGCCCCCATAGATTATGCCCCCATAAATGCTCCACAGATTATGCCCCCATAGATTATGCCCCCATAAATGCTCCACAGATTATGCCCCATAGATGCTCCACTGTGCCCCCATAGATGCTGCAAAAAAAAAAAAAAAAAGGACATACTCACCTCTCGTCGCTGGGGGCCAGGTGCTGGTGTCCTGGGCACCTGCGATATTTACCTGTCACCGGGTCCACTGCTGAGCGCCGCTGTCTTCGGTCCTCCGGCAGTGAATGCTCAGGCAGGGGGCGCGGCGCTCACTAATGACGTCATCGCGCCCTCTGCCTGAACATCGCAGCAAGAGAGGACGCGATGACAGCGGCGCTCAGCGGTTGGAGCGGGTGACAGGTAAGTAATGATATTCACTGCTTCCCACGCCCGTTTGGGCGTGGGAAGCAGTGAATATTCATTTATCTTTAGCAGCGGGGACAGGGGCTCCTGCCTCCTGTCACCCGCTGCTGCTCCGCTGGCACGGGGCCCCCATGGCAGCTGCGTGGTGTGCCGCTATTAGCGACACGCCACCGGCTGGGGGCCCCTGGAGCAGCGGGGGCCCTAGGCAACTGGCCCCTGTATGCCAGCAGGTGCCAGGGCCCCCCAGATGCCAGGGCCCACCGGAGAATCCTCCGGTTCTCCGGTGGGCCAGTCCGACCCTGGACGTGAATGTAGTATAAGACGGGGCAGACATATCATTGGCGCAAACTGTGCAGCTACACAGAGGCAAAAGAGGTAAGGGGCCACTACCACCTCCAATGCAGGTGGAATTGTGTATTACGGGGAGATATTGGACTGAAAAGGACCCATATGTTGTTCTTGCCCAGGGTCCGACTTCTGTCTGTATCGGACAGCAGGGACGTACGATCGCGGTCGCAGAGGGTGCAACTGCGATTGGGGCCGTGGGGGGGCACTGACGCTAATTTCCGTTGAATGTGCATCCTCAGACTCACATTCAGGTGAAAGGAGGAAGCCGAGTGTGACGCTGGTCACAACCCACGGACAGGCCGTGAATCAGTGAAGTCAGATGTTCCAGGTTCAATACCAAAAGAACATGTAGTAAACCAAGGGAAAATGCAAAGTCGTAAGTCAGGTCACATGCCAGGGTCAGAATGCCAGAGAAATAGCAATAGCAAAGGGGTAATAACAAACGGGTAGTCTGAACACGGTCCAAAGATCAGCAGCGGAATACCAGATAAAAAGGGGCAATAACAAATGGGTAGTCTGAACACAATCCAAAGATCAGCAGCAGAATATCAGATGCAAAAGGGCAATGACAAACGGGTAGTCTGAACACGGTCCAAAGGTCAGCAGCAGAATATCAGATGCAAAGGGGCAATGACAAACGAGTAGTCTGAACACGGTCCAAAGATCAGCAGCGGAATATCAGATGCAAAGGGGCAATGACAAACGGGTAGTCTGAACACGGTCCAAAGGTCAGCAGCGGAATATCAGATGCAAAGGGGCAATGACAAACGGGTAGTCTGAACACGGTCCAAAGGTCAGCAGCGGAATATCAGATGCAAAGGGGCAATGACAAACGGGTAGTCTGAACACGGTCCAAAGGTCAGCAGCGGAATATCAGATGCAAAGGGGCAATGACAAACGGGTAGTCTGAACACGGTCCAAAGATCAGCAGCGGAATATCAGATGCAAAGGGCCAATGACAAACGGGTTGTCTGAACACGGTCCAAAGGTCAGCAGCGGAATATCAGATGCAAAGGGGCAATGACAAACGGGTAGTCTGAACACAGTCCAAAGATCAGCAGCGGAATATCTAATGCAAAGGGGCAATGACAAACGGGTAGTCTGAACACAGTCCAAAGATCGCACGGAATATCAGATGCAAAGGGCCAATGACAACGGGTAGTCTGAACAGGGTCAAAGGTCAGCAGGGAATATCAGATGCAAAGGGGCAATGACAAACGGGTAGTCTGAACACAGTCCAAAGATCAACAGCGGAATACCAGATGCAAAGGGCCAATGACAAACGGGTTGTCTGAACACGGTCCAAAGATCAACAGCGGAATACCAGATGCAAAGGGGCAATAACAAACGGGTAGTCTGAACACGGTCCAAAGGTCAGCAGCGGAATATCTAATGCAAAGGGGCAATGACAAACGGGTAGTCTGAACACAATCCAAAGGTCAGCAGCAACAGATCAGAACTTACAGCACAGGGAACAGGCAAACACACACCATGGAGCATAAGCTTAGAACAAGCTTTTGACTGGCAGCGATCTGGGCCAGACAGCTCACCTAAATAGCAGGGCAATCACCAAGAATATGGAGCACCTGTGGAAATCTCTGCACCTACCAGTCAGATCGGTCAACCGAGCTGTCAATCAAAGCACTGACAGCTCGGCACGCCCCAGCACAGGATAGGATGACAAAGCTGTCCAGCACAGTGTTGTAGACCAGGGTTCCCCAATTCCAGTCCTCAAGGCCCACCAACAGGTCATGTTTTCAGGATTTCCTTAGGTGGCATGACCTGTGCAATACAAAGGAAATCCTGAACACATGACCTGTTGGTGGGCCTTGAGGACTGGAGTTGGGGAACACTGTCCTGGACACTCTGAGCAGAGGAATTGTGACACTGAGTAGAATTGTTTGTCCCCCAGAATGGGGGACATTATAGTAGAATTGGGGAAATTATTCAGTACCATCATGGGGGACAATATTCCAGGATGGGGGATAATATACCAGGATGGGGGACAATATACCAGCATGGGAGACAATATACCAGGATGAGGGCAATATACTGGAATCTGGACAATATACCAGGATGAGGGCAATATACTGGAATCTGGACAATATACCAGGATGAGGGCAATATACCGGAATCTGGACAATATACCAGCATGGGGGACAATATACCAGGATGGGGGACAATATACCAGCATGGGGGACAATATACCAGGATGAGGGACAATATACCAGGATGGGAGACAATATACCAGGATGGGAGACAATATACCGGAATCTGGACAATATACCAGGATGAGGGACAATATACCAGGATGAGGGCAATATACCGGAATCTGGACAATATACCAGGATGAGGGCAATATACCAGAATGGGAACATTATACCAGGATGAAGACATTAAACCAGGATGGGAGGATTATACCAGAAGAGGACATCATACCAGAATGTGGATATTATTACACGGGGGAGGTACACGTTTGTCTTTATAGAATCTAGAACACAGCAAGGGCCCATACATCTGACCAACATGCAGGTGGGGACCCAGGTTCAAATTGTGCACTGGGGCCCATTGGACTCTAGTTACCCCGCTGTCCGCCAGTGATACAAGATGTTACCATTGTAAAGTCCGGTAAGAAGGTTCCTACTTTACGGTTTCAAACACTGCAAACTAGGATTACAGCAAAAAAAAAAAAAAAATCAGAATGTTTTGCAATTTTTGCACAGAATACTTCTGCCCCACAATAATAACTCCTCTGACATTTGTATCTAGGTCTTCATTTCCCTTTTAGGTCTTCTTAGGAAGCGCCTCGTCCCTGAGCTGTCACTTCGCATTTGTCTGTACCAGGTAGGATATACTGGTCCGTACCTCTGGGATCGCCATGACTCATATCCCCGGTGTGGAGGGAACTAAGGCGTCTGAACCGCACGTACCTGATCATGTATGTCATCATCTGCCGTCAGATCTGCGGCTCACAGGAGGCATTTAATGGCATTTGACACGGCCGGACAAGCTGCAGCTCGCACTTCCTCTTACTCACAACATTGGTGACACAAGGGAAGTATTAGCCAACTCTGAGAGGAGCATGAGAACCGTATCAACCGTCATCAGGCGTAATATTACTTATCTGGCACGGATGGAGTTTGCCCGACAGTCGCAGACCGTAGAGAGATCATCACATTCCGCCATGATAACTGGTCACTTCCTGGCAGTAGATAAAGGTGGCGCAGCGCTGAGAAGAGGACACTGGCGGGAAAAGAAGCGCTGATAAGGTCACTGGCGGTGATCGGGCATGGCGCCCCACGTAGGACTGGTGGAAGGACTTAAAGGGAATCTGTCAGCAGGTTTTTGCTAGTAATCTCAGAGCAGCATGATGGAGGGGCAGAGACCCTGATTCCAGCGATGTAGATTTCATGTAGATGTTTGAGAGGATTCTGCTACAAAATCCACATGAAATGAACTTTCTATTCATTTGACTGGAAAAAGACACCCAGTGTGCACACGGTGCTGATTATATCCTGCGCGGGGGTTTATTCTATATGGAAAAAGAAGCAAAAGGTCAGTTCTTCAGAGAAGTGACTTCTGAAACAAATGGGAAAAAGGCTCATGTACAAAAAAAAAGGGCATAACCCACATATACCTATATATAATAAATATATCTCCTTTTTTTTCTGAAGGAGTTATCTATGCATGTTTTAGACAGAAAAAAAATCACATGGTAGGGAAAAAGGAAGCTTTAAATAAAAAAAACACACAACTGTTTGCTTGCCTCAAAGTGGCTCTGTCGTAAAGAGGTGGGACTACATGGACTGAGCTTCCCCTTTAAGTAGGGGACTCCTCCAGACTCCAGACCAGCACGAGTCTGCATCACGTGACACCTGCGGCACTCCAGTCCCGCTGGCTCATAACCTTCAAACTGACATCAGCAGACAGCCAAACACATCTAGTTTCTCATTTCTCACCCAGGCACGTTGAGATGACTCCAGCGCTGTGATTGGGCCGTTGTAACTTACGGCGCTGATTGGTTGTTAGAGGAAAGCGCCCTGGGGCTCAGTCTCGTTCCCGGCACTGGGTTATAGCGCTCTGTACCTTCCACGCTATTCTCCGGTGATTGTAGGCGCCTCCGGTGCAGCGGGGAATTTGGTGAGCGCGACTGTTGCCCTTATCAAACATGGCGGCGAATGATTCTCAGTGAGTGCATGGAAGATTAGAGGTGAGTTCCCCATGTTTGGGCAGCTGTGGCGGCGGCTCTTCGTACTTCTGATGTAACATCCGTGGTGTAATGCGAAGTGCTGGAGCTACACTGATTGCTGGCAGTGACTGGACAGAAATCCTCACAGACAGTGCTTTATCTGCTCTTCATGCTCTTTCCTCCTTTTCTACAACACTCTGCCCTCCATGAGACTGTAGATGCTTTCTCCCTTCACCAAACTGCAGATCTGCCAAATTATGGAAAATAAAATGTATTTGAACCCATGAAATAATTTATTTTTTTCTTCTTAAACCAGAGTTACCTTGAGTAGAAGAAGTTGGAAAGAAATAAAGGTGAGAAACGTGTATGGTGCCGTGTATCACACTGCATAAATTTACAGGACCTTGGTCCGGCAGCCGGGCCAGTATTCTGTGGCCCCTGGTCAGGAGCCCTGCGGCACCAGGTCCTCTTTTGACAAGCCGGGTTGCCGCAATGTTGTCATCTCTTACGATGCTGTTGTGCCAGGCCGGCCAATCAACAGAAGAGCCGGGGATTCAGGCTAGGGCCACGGAATACTGTCCAGGGTCCTGCGAATCGATTCGCTGGATCCTGACGAGCATCGTTGTGAGCGGTCGTCTGCCCCTATGCACTGCCCCTTTATGGGGGGAGAGAAGGCGCAGTGGGTGGGCTGCTGTCGCTCGGGTGTGAGCCAGCTACTTAGAAAGTTGTGCAAGAGACTGCAATGGTGACGGAGGCACGGGATAAAGGCGAGGTTGTCTAGAAGTAGAAAAAACACGACTGCTTTCTTTTAAAAAAAAAAAAAAAAAAATCACCCCCTGACTGCACTTTCTCTGGAATTATAACCCAGCCCCATTGAAGCAAATGCATCTAAGTTGCAATACCACGCACAACCAATGGTCAGAGGTGGCGCTGTTTGAGAGAAAGAAGTCATGTTTCTTCTAACCTTGGACGACCCCTTTTAACTACCAGATGGGAGAGTCACTGCTGTGACTACTGGAGGGGCACAAAATCTTAACTGATGTAGGAGACCCACGCATCCTCTATGATACAAATGTCAAGATGTTCTTGAATTTAAAGGGGTTGTCAAGGGTTAAAAAAACATGTCTGCTATCTTTTATAACCCATGAGTTGTGTGTGTCCGGTGCTGACTCTTTGCAGCTCTGTATTCACTTTATTCACTGCAGTGAGGCTGATCTGCAATAACAGACACAACCCATGGTCAGGGGTGGCGCTCTTTCTAAAAGAATGTTTTTTTTATTCATGGACAATCCCTTTAAGTCAACCTGTGTGTGTGTGTGTGTATATATATATATATATATATATATATATATATATATATATATATATAATTTTTTTTTTTTTTTTTTTTTGCTGGAAGTGCCCTATAAAGGGTTATAGCCCTTTTTTTTCCAAGCTAATGTCATATTGCCAGTCTATGGGACCCCCGCCAATTCCATGCATGACGGAGTCAGAGAACTTTGTGAAAGTGTGCAACATATAGCAAGAAGTAGATCTAACAAGGACGCTGGAGCCGGAGTGACTTAAAGGGCCATTACCCTATAGCACGGCCCTATAACGTGCGCACACGGCGTTTATGATCCATTACGTGCCCCTCTTTTGGACTTTTATGTCTCTCTTGACTTTCGCAGCTTCGTGTAAAATCCGAGCACGTGATTCCATATTGTGTAATTATGTTATTATCATGACTTTGTCCTGACCTCTGTTTTATCTCTGTATTGGAGAGCTAGGATGTGGAGCGAGGTGGTCTTGGTGCTGCAGGGAGGATCTCGCGTGGCACAAGCAATGGTGAAGATGGGCTGTGAAGAGCTCCGTATGGCATCCGCTACCTCCACAATAGGAAGGGGGATTCAGTCTTTGCAGTCCACAGCGGAGCGTTGTGTGAGCGCAGCGTTCACTAATATACAGGTAAATTAATAGTGCCGCCATATACTTTTGGTTTTTATATTCGACATGTCTACCGGAGGAGATGCCGCTTGTCCAAATCGGACCCTCTCCTGTCTATCCCTCTGCCACGGGCTAGAGCTGCGCTGTGAAATGCCGAGCGACCAAAAGTGTTCATGCACCACCAAAAAAAAAAAACCAAAAAACTGTAAAAAAAAAAAAAAAATGTTCTATTAAAGTTTACCCTACAACGAAAATTGTGAGCATTGTCCTGGTCGCTCCCTCCTTCTATCTCCTGCTTATACGGAGCCTTTCAGTATGACCGGATTAATGTCTTCTTGCCTGATATCGCTGCCAGCGTGTATTCGGTGAGACCCCTTAGACAATCATTATTGCATGGGGTAATGGCCGATTGATTGCTCTGGGTCAGACCATTGAGCACGAGGAGTACTAAAAACGTCCGCCGTCACAGATCCCGGGGGCGTCATACATTGTCCCCAGAACCCTGATTTGCAGGCATCTGGCAGTCCGGCATTTGGTTAAAGGGGTTTTCTGTTTTCAGGAATCCCCTGTCCGTTCACACAGTTTTCTTTACTCGCCCTCCCTGGTCCAGCGCTGAGTCCCCTCTGCTGCTCCCGGCATCTGTTTTTGTCTGCAGCGCTGACATTCTAGTGACAGCACTGCAGCCAATCAACGATCTCAGCAGTTCTGCCGCCATGAGTCGTTCTGATCTCTCTGGCTGCAGTGCTGTCGATGTTGCTGCAGCGGTGGGGACCCGGGGAGGGTGAGTAAGTTACATATAATTTTTAATAAAAACAAAACTTGTAGTCGGGGGGATAGGAGTGTTCAGAAACTGCAATACCCTTTTAATTTATTGTCCCTGTTGTCATTTAAGGTTAACAAGACTGATTCCAGGGAGCGCCCGCCATCTTCAGATTTTGATGCTGAGTCTTGGAATGTGATGTCAGATTTACCCCCTGCTGAAGAGGCGCCATCTTCCAGCCGAACCCTGCAGAATGGGAGAAGAAGGGTCCGAGCGTGACTGGCATGGGGCAGGTGCGAACATACAGCACCATCAGAGGGTTAACGGCCGACGAGCTTCAGAGAGCGAGGGAGGCCAAGCAACACGGCGGAGCAGAGGATCATGGGAGAAACAAGCGGCAGAAGGTGGGGGACGGCTTATAATAAATATCAAGGTGTCGAACTCTGTGTGATCCTACTTGTCCTGAAGGCCTCGCTTATCACTTTCCTCCTCTTAGTTTTAATTTCTGCCGGTCTGTGCTGATTAATCTTTATTTTTTTTTTTCTACTGTGAAGCTCCAAATCCCTTTAAAATGAGCGTAGGTAATTATGTAGGACCTGATGAGGCTAGTGTACTTGCTGTGAAAATCCATTTCAGAATGGCTATACAAACCTGGTAGTAATGAGCTTTTTTTTTTTTTTGGAGTCGAGAGTGAAAGATCTCATCAATGTATCCAGCCTGAGTGACAGCGGCAGCTTGTGCTGAGCAGTGCCAGATCACAGCAGGGAGGAGGGACGCTGAGGAGCTGTCAATCAGGCTAGGTGGACGGAGATTCAGTTTACACTTTCACAATTGATTTTTACAACCATTCGGACACAGATTTTCTTCACTGTCCGTACACCAACCTCATCAGGAATAAGATCTATATACCTATTTATGCAATTTGTGTTGTGAAATCTGGTGACAGCACGTTAAAGGGACGTCGTCCAGGATTTAAATTAAAAGCAAAACCGCTAAGAGCAAGAATAAAATAATAAAAGCACCTATTCAATTCCATGCAGACAATCCCTTTAAATGGTAAAAGGAAAAATGTCTGTTTTCTGGCTTTTGGGAATACTCCTGACGTCATGTTGACAACCCTGCAACTAATGTGTGAGTTCAGCAGCTCGTGGCGTTAACCCATGCAGAGCTGAGGAACGCATTCATTGGCTGCAGCGTTGTGGACAATAACAGACGCCGGGAGCAGCAGCCAAGACTGTGCTCTGGCCCTGGGAGGGTGAATAAAGCACATTCTGCTTGTTGTTTTTTTTTTTTTTTAATTAAACTGCACCCGGGGACAGAGGTTTCCTGAAATTGGAAAACTCCTTTAAGTTCTGTGTATTCATTAAGCTCCCCCTAGTGGTGAGTAGTTAACATACATTGTCCTATTTGAATCTATGCTGAGGATTTGGAGCTTTGTATCAGAAAAGGATCTGATGTTTAGAGTGTAAGCTCAGTGGGGCAGGACGTGTGCAATCTTCTGTATCCAGAGAAACCTGTGGTAATGTGTTGGATCTCCATGTTTGTGTGTTTTGTGGATTTCCATGGTTTTGCCTTTTGGGACTTGTAGTTCTTCCTTGCAGGCAGTAGCTATTATTTATCGCGGATGTGCTGACAATAAAGTAATTGTGTGGTGAATGGTCTTGTCTCGTTCAGTGTGTGCACGGCGTCCATAACATTTCCACTTAAATCCAGATGCCCAAGTGACGGGCTGAGAAATAAAGTCGGAAATTGGCATCTGTTTCTAGACTATAGGCGCGGGTTGTCCGGCAGCTCTACATTACTCCTGATCGCCAGGTCTTGCCAGTAAATTCAATGCTCTACAGTTGGGGAATCCACATATAGTGAAGGAAGGTTATGGCGCTGACATTGAGGAGGTCAGCAATGGATCCAATCCGCAGCCAGATCTACGACATCGTCTGCACGGAACGTCCAGATCTCGATGTAGGATTTTATGGGCAGCTGTAAGGATGATTATTAACCCCACGGTCAGACTGACACTGGGCAGTAACTCAGCAGTGCGATCACTCACGGAAAACCAATTTAATGTAGTGTATACGACCATTAACTCGAGACCAGACAAGTTTTTTTTCCAAGAGCCATGACATATTTTTCTATCGACAGACAGTATGGCTAATACTCATACGGCTATTTTGCGGGACGAGTTGTAGTTTAGAATGAACTTACTCATTTTACCTTTAAAAGTTACTGAAATAAAAAACAGGAAAAAAAATCCAAGTGGAATGAATTGGTGGGTAAAAAAAATAATTCCGCCATTGCTCTTGGGATTTTTTTTTTTCAACATTGTTTTTTTTTTTTTTTTTTTTTTTTTATAATGGTAAAAATGACCTGGTAACATGATTCCCCAGGTCGGTATAATTGCAACTATTCCAAACTTGCATAGATGATTATTATTATATACTAGATGGTGGCCCGATTCTAACGCATCGGGTATTCTAGAATATGTATGTAGTTTATTTATGAAGATTTAAGAATAATGCAATGAATACACAGGATTTTCCGGGTAAAATATCTACATTATCATTAAATGTTATTGCTCATAGAACTTAATACAACTGAACAAAATTATTAAACAGATCATCAACATATGAGGCTGCTGGGTGTATATAGAGGCTGCTGGGGTGTATATAGAGGCTTCTGGGGTGTATATAGAGGCTGCTGCTGCTGAGGTGTATATAGAGGCTGCTGGGGTGTATGTAGAGGCTGCTGCTGGGGTGTATATAGAGGCTGCTGCTGGGGTGTATATAGAGGCTGCTGCTGCTGGGGTATATAAAGGCTGCTGCTGGGGGTATATAGAGACTGCTGCTGGGGTGTATATAGAGACTGCTGCTGGGGTGTATATAGAGGCTGCTGCTGGGGTGTATATAGAGGCTGCTGCTGGGGTGTATATAGAGGCTGCTGCTGCTGGGGTATATAAAGGCTGCTGCTGGGGGTTATATAGAGACTGCTGCTGGGGTGTATATAGAGACTGCTGCCGGGGTGTATATAGAGGCTGCTGCTGGGTGTATATAGAGGCTGCTGCTGGGGTGTATATAGAGGCTGCTGCTGGGGTTTATATAGAGGCTGCTGCTGCTGGGGTGTATATAGAGGCTGCTGCTGCTGCTGGGGTGTATATAGAGGCTGCTGCTGCTGCTGGGGTGTATATAGAGGCTGCTGCTGCTGGGGTGTATATAGAGGCTGCTGCTGCTGCTGGGTGTATATAGAGGCTGCTGCTGCTGCTGGGTGTATATAGAGGCTGCTGCTGCTGCTGGGGTGTATATAGAGGCTTGCGCTGCTGCTGGGTGTATATAGAGGCTGCTGGGGTGTATATAGAGGCTGCTGCTGCTGGGGTGTATATAGAGGCTGCTGCTGCGGTGTATTGAGAGGCTGCTGCTGCGGTGTATATAGAGGCTGCTGCTGCTGGGGTGATATAGAGGCTGCTGCTGCTGCTGCTGGGGTGTATATAGAGGCTGCTGCTGCTGCTGCTGGGTGTATATAGAGGCTGCTGCTGGGGTGTATATGAGGCTGCTGCTGGGGTGTATATAGAGGCTGCTGGAGTACAAGTGGAGGCTGCTGCTGCTGGGGTATATGTGGAGGCTGCTGCTGCTGGGGTATATGTGGAGGCTGCTGGGGTGTATGTGGAGGCTGCTGCTGGGGTGTATGTGGAGGCTGCTGCTGGGGTGTATGTGGAGGCTGCTGCTGGGGTGTATGTGGAGGCTGCTGCTGGGGTGTATGTGGAGGCTGCTGCTGGGGTGTATGTGGAGGCTGCTGCTGGGGTGTATGTGGAGGCTGCTGCTGGGGTGTATGTGGAGGCTGCTGCTGGGGTGTATGTGGAGGCTGCTGCTGGGGTGTATGTGGAGGCTGCTGCTGGGGTGTATGTGGAGGCTGCTGCTGGGGTGTATGTGGAGGCTGCTGCTGGGGTGTATGTGGAGGCTGCTGCTGGGGTGTATGTGGAGGCTGCTGCTGGGGTGTATGTGGAGGCTCGCGGTATGTGGAGCGCTGCTGGTTATGTGGAGGCTGCTGCTGGGGTGTATGTGGAGGCTGCTGCTGGGTGTATGTGGAGGCTGCTGCTGGGGTGTATGTGGAGGCTGCTGCTGGGGTGTATGTGGAGGCTGCTGCTGGGGTGTATGTGGAGGCTGCTGCTGGGGTGTATGTGGAGGCTGTGCCTGGGGTGTATGTGGAGGCTGCTGCTGGGGTGTATGTGGAGGCTGCTGCTGGGGTGTATGTGGAGGCTGCTGCTGGGGTGTATGTGGAGGCTGCTGCTGGGGTGTATGTGGAGGCTGCTGCTGGGGTGTATGTGGAGGCTGCTGCTGGGGTGTATGTGGAGGCTGCTGCTGGGGTGTATGTGGAGGCTGCTGCTGGGTGTATGTGGAGGCTGCTGCTGGGGTGTATGTGGAGGCTGCTGCTGGGGTGTATGTGGAGGCTGCTGCTGGGGGGTATGTGGAGGCTGCTGCTGGGGTGTATGTGGAGGCTGCTGCTGGGGTGTATGTGGAGGCTGCTGCTGGGTGTATGTGGAGGCTGCTGCTGGGGTGTATGTGGAGGCTGCTGCTGGGGTGTATGTGGAGGCTGCTGCTGGGGTGTATGTGGAGGCTGCTGCTGGGTGTATGTGGAGGCTGCTGCTGGGGTGTTGTGGAGGCTGCTGTGGGTGTATGTGGAGGCTGCTGCTGGGGTGTATGTGGAGGCTGCTGCTGGGGTGTATGTGGAGGCTGCTGCTGTGGGTGTATGTGGAGGCTGCTGCTGGGGTGTATGTGGAGGCTGCTGCTGGGGTGTATGTGGAGGCTGCTGCTGGGGTGTATGTGGAGGCTGCTGCTGGGGTGTATGTGGAGGCTGCTGCTGGGGTGTATGTGGAGGCTGCTGCTGGGGTGTATGTGGAGGCTGCTGCTGGGGTGTATGTGGAGGCTGCTGCTGGGGTGATGTGAGTGGCTGGGTATGTGGAGCTGCTGCTGGGGTGTATGTGGAGGCTGCTGCTGGGGTGTATGTGGAGGCTGCTGCTGGGGTGTATGTGGAGGCTGCTGCTGGGGTGTATGTGGAGGTGCTGCTGGGGTGTATGTGGAGGCTGCTGCTGGGGTGTATGTGGAGGCTGCTGCTGGGTGTATGTGGAGGCTGCTGCTGGGGGTGTATGTGGAGGCTGCTGCTGGGGTGTATGTGGAGGCTGCTGCTGGGGTGTATGTGGAGGCTGCTGCTGGGGTGTATGTGGAGGCTGCTGCTGGGGTGTATGTGGAGGCTGCTGCTGGGGTGTATGTGGAGGCTGCTGCTGGGTTTGTGTATGTGGAGGCTGCTGCTGGGGTGTATGTGGAGGCTGCTGCTGGGGTGTATGTGGAGGCTGCTGCTGGGGTGTATGTGGAGGCTGCTGCTGGGGTGTATGTGGAGGCTGCTGCTGGGTGTAGTGAGTGTTTGGGTATGGAGGCTGCTGCTGGGGTGTATGTGGAGGCTGCTGCTGGGGTGTATGTGGAGGCTGCTGCTGGGGTGTATGTGGAGGCTGCTGCTGGGGTGTATGTGGAGGCTGCTGCTGGGGTGTATGTGAGGCTGCTGCTGGGGTGTATGTGGAGGCTGCTGCTGGGGTGTAGGGAGCTGCTGCTGGGGTGTATGTGGAGGCTGCTGCTGGGGTGTATGTGGAGGCTGCTGCTGGGTGTATGTGGAGGCTGCTGGGTGATGGGCTGGTGGTATGTGGAGGCTGCTGCTGGGGTGTATGTGGAGGCTGTGTGGGGTGTTGTGGAGGCTGCTGCTGGGGTGTATGTGGAGGCTGCTGCTGGGGTGTATGTGGAGGCTGCTGCTGGGGTGTATGTGGAGGCTGCTGCTGGGGTGTATGTGGAGGCTGCTGCTGGGGTGTATGTGGAGGCTGCTGCTGGGGTGTATGTGGAGGCTGCTGCTGGGTGTATGTGGAGGCTGCTGCTGGGTGTATGTGGAGGCTGCTGCTGGGGTGTATGTGGAGGCTGCTGCTGGGGTGTATGTGGAGGCTGCGTGGGTGTATGTGACTGTGGGGGTGTATGTGGAGGCTGCTGCTGGGTGTATGGGGCTGCTGGGAGGTTGTGGAGGGCTGTGGGTGTAGAGGTGGTGGTGTAGTGGAGCTGCTGCTGGGGTGTATGTGGAGGCTGCTGCTGGGTGTATGTGGGGCTGCTGCTGGGTGTATGTGGAGGCTGCTGCTGGGTGTATGTGGAGCTGCTGCTGGGGTGTATGTGGAGGCTGCTGCTGGGGTGTATGTGGAGGCTGCTGCTGGGGTGTATGTGGAGGCTGCTGCTGGGGTGTATGTGGAGGCTGCTGCTGGGGTGTATGTGGAGGCTGCTGCTGGGGTGTATGTGGAGGCTGCTGCTGGGGTGTATGTGGAGGCTGCTGCTGGGGTGTATGTGGAGGCTGCTGCTGGGGTGTATGTGGAGGCTGCTGCTGGGGTGTATGTGGAGGCTGCTGCTGGGGTGTATGTGGAGGCTGCTGCTGGGGTGTATGTGGAGGCTGCTGCTGGGGTGTATGTGGAGGCTGCTGCTGGGGTGTATGTGGAGGCTGCTGCTGGGGTGTATGTGGAGGCTGCTGCTGGGGTGTATGTGGAGGCTGCTGCTGGGTGTATGTGGAGGCTGCTGCTGGGGTGTATGTGGAGGCTGCTGCTGGGGTGTATGTGGAGGCTGCTGCTGGGGTGTATGTGGAGGCTGCTGCTGGGGTGTACGTGGAGGCCGCCGGTCGGGGTACTTCCGCTGCGAGCAGCCGGGAGATGACCTGCTGGTGCCGGTCATCTCCCAGCTGCGTCGCCGCTGACCTCCATGCGGCAGGAGATTAACGGGGCGTGCGTGGTTCAAATCCTGCGCCAATTTGCGGCCGAACTGCGCCTGTCGCTGATTGGTCATGTCCGGCCGGGAGCGACCAATCAGCGACGTGAGATTTCCGTTACAGACAGAATTAGACAATTATATAGTAGATATATATATAATTAAAGTGGTGAATAAAAATTCAAAAGTTTGTTAAAAAAAAAAAGTTTGTAACAAACTTTTCGAGACCTGTAATATTTTTATTTTTCCATTGATTGAGCATTTTGAGGGCTTGTTGTTTTTTTTGTTTTTTTTTTGCTTGGTGGGCTGACTTTTCTTTTATTGATACCATTTAGAGGTAAGTAGAATATTTTAATCATTTTTAAGGATCTGTGGCATTTCTGGCATTTTGATTATTATATATTTTTTTTCCTTTACAGAATTAACCAGACATTTAATTCATTTTATACACTGCTCAAAAAAAATTAAAGGGAACACTAAAATCCCACATCCTAGATATCACTGAATTAAATATTCCAGTTACAAATTTTTATTCATTGCATAATGGAATGCATTGGGAACGAAAAAACATAAAAATGATCAACTCCCAATTGTGGACGTCAGCCTCGCATACCACCCTCATGGAGTCTGTTTCTGACAGTTTGAGCAGACACATGGATGCTGGCGGCCTGCTGGAGGTCATTTTGCAGGGCTCTGGCACTGTTCCTCCTGTACCTCCTTGCACAAAGGAGGTGGTAGTGGTCCTGCTGCTGGGTTGTTGTCCTCTCCACCTCCTCTGATATGTTGGCCTGTCTCCTGGTATCTGCTCCATGCTCTGGACACTGTGCTGACACACAGCTACCCTTCTTGCCACAGCTCTTATTGATGTGCCATCCTGGATGAGCTGCACTACCTGAGCAACTTCTGTTTGTTGTAGACTAGACACCACCTCATGCTACTGTACAGTACCTCTAGGGGTGAGAGTAATGACAAAATACAACAGTGAACAAAACAGCCTAAAACGATGAGGACAGAAAAATGGTCTGTGGTCAGCCCCTGCAGAACCACTCCTTTATAGGAGCTGTCTTGATAATTGCCTATCGTTTCTACCTGTTGTCTGTTACATTTGCACAACCGCAGGAGAAACTGATTCACAATCAGTGTTGGTTCATAACTGGACAGGTTGATTTCACAGAAGTGTGATCAATCTGGAGTTACATAGTGTTGTTTTAGTGTTCCTTTTATTTTTTTGAGCATTGTACTAAAATAGACCGGACTTTTTTTTTTCTTTTTTGGTTTTCTTTTTCATACTGCAGCAAATAGTGAAAAACTCCTTCTCCTATGAAGCTCAGCCTTTGGCTGGGCTGCACAGGAGGACCAATCTGATCCATTAGTGTCCTCATCAAACCTTCTGTATACCGTGATCGATGGCTGGCGGCGTGCACCTTGGTAAGCGTTTTGTTTAAATGCCGCTGTCTGAAATTGATAGTGGCATCTAAATGGGTAATGATGGCTCCCGCTCGCTCCTGTTAGGCACCGATTCCGGCTGTTATAGTCGGCATCTACCGTGGGTGGAGGGAGCTCAGCTCCTGAGTCCTGTCTATATGTGCCGACCCCAGCGCTGATGTACTGGTATGTCCTGTCCATATTTGTGGACCCCAGCACTGATGCACTTGTGAACTAAGGGGTTAAATAACACAAATGCCCTCTGTTCTATCCGGCACGTCTTAGGGTGAGTTTCCACGGTCAGGAAACGCTGCGTGTTTGGCGCTGTGCGCTGGCGCAGCGCCAAACACACAGCGTCCAGATGTTACAGCATAGTGGAGGGGATTTCAAGAAATCCTGTCTCCACTATGCGTAACAATACGCAGGTGGCAGACCTGCGTAAACGGACATGCGGCGCGTCTTTTTAGAGCGCAGCATGTCCTCGCGTATTGCGGCGACGGTGCGTCGCCGCAACAGAATTTAACACAGGGCTATGTAGCCCTGCGTTCTTTCCGGAGGTGTTCCGGAGGTGTCCTGAACACCTCCGGAAAGATTGCGCCTCATAAAGGGGGCGGGGCTTACACGGAGCGGAATTTCCGCTCCGTCCAAAGCGCTGTGGTTCCGGACCGTGGAACCACAGCCTTAGGGTGAGTTTCCACGGTCAGGAAACGCGTGTTTGGCGCTGTGCGCAGCATAACCGCAGCATGTCCTCGCGTATTGCGGCGACGGTGCGTCGCCGCAACAGAATTTCACACAGGGCTATGTAGCCCTGTGTTCTTTCCGGAGGTGTTCCGGAGGTGTCCTGAACACCTCCGGAAAGATCGCGTGTCATAAAGGGGGCGGGGCTTAGACAGAGCGGAATTTCCGCTCCGTCCAAAGCGCTGTGGTTCCGGACCGTGGAACCACAGCCTTATACTACATCTCCCCTCATCTGCAGAGGCTGCTGGATGGGAGTTGTTGTGTTACATAATGAGTGATCTTATATATTGGGAGAATACTCCTTTGAATACAGATATCACAATATAAGTGTTTTCCCTTTGACTGTCTGAAAGCAGCACTCCGGAAATGTATATATATATTTTTTTAAATCTGCCCCGTTAGTTATTAAGTGCCGAGTACCTGTATTAAATTTGTCCTGGTCGCCGCGCTCTTCCGTTCCATTTGCTTTTCTGCAGGACGTGGCCAGAGTTCTGACTACCCGGCTGCTTCTACTTTCGGGACAACTTAAAAATCTTTACCACATAGATCCATAATGTGCAGCGCAAAGAAAGAACGAGCCCAATGTACATTAATATATTCTGTTTATTCACAGCTCAGTGAACGGGCCCGAGAGAGGAAGGTGCCGGCATCTAGAATCAGCCGCATGGCAAACTTTGGGGGTAATTTTTCTTTTTTTTTTCTTTTTACATTTTTAATGTTGATTCTGGATCTCTGGATCATGATGAGTGAGCGTTCTGGGATAAGGTGTTATCTGAGCATGCTCTGCTGCTGTTCGACATACCTAACAAACAAGACATTCTCTGCTTGTGTTGCTGCTGTCGAACAGCCGCGAGACATGCAGCCGCAGGGACTCGGACATATTTTTCGAGCACGCCGAAGACACTCTGTTAGCACCCGAGCATGATCACTGTATCCAAGCACGTTCACTCATCTCTAATCCTGAACCTACCACTCCTCCAGGTTTGGCCGTCAGTCTTGGGATTGGTGCACTAACAGAAGTAGCTAAACAGTCTTTGAGCCGAGAAAAGAAGTCAGGAGGTGAGAGATGGGCAAGCGGCTGTTTGCTTTTATTTTTCTTACTTTGTGAACAAAAAGTAAAAATTATGTCTTAAAGTGTTTGTCGCTCCCTCTAATGAAACCATCGTCATAGCTGACCGGCACCAGCATAGTTGAGCTAACCAGTTGCACCGTTTGAATGCCGACGTCAGAAATTTACAGCAGCAATTAATTAGTTGAACAGCAGCTATCGGCACTGCGTATGGAGCGGGCTCAGCTCCTGAGTCTGCTCCGTGCACCCGATGTGTGACGGATGGGAAGAAAAGTGTTTTGGGGGAAAATCAAAGTTTATGATGATGCCAAATTTTTAATTACTGTTTGTCTTTTTTTCTTTACTCTGTAAAAGTAATTTTTTTTTTTTTTGCAAAAAAACAAAATTTTCCTTCAGTCCCCATAGTCAGAGAGCCGAAAGTTTATTTTTTTGTTGGTAGAGTGCAGGATGAGCTGCAGTTTTCAGTGGTTCCATTTTTAAGTTAATATGACTTTCTAATTTATATAAAAAAAACTAATTTTTTTTTTTCATCTATTTACACCGTTCACCGTGTGAGATAAATTTTATTAGTTCCAACCATTACCAACTCTTTCTTCTCTTCTTTTTTTTTTTTGAGAGTTTAGTTTTTAGCTTCCGTTTAAAAGTTGGGCAGACACGAAGGACCATGGCGTCACCGCACATTTCACTGATGCTTTTCGGAAGCTACTAGTCCGTTCCGCCCAGCTGTTGGTTGTGTGACATGTTGTACAGTGCGGGCTCAGCCCTTGAGCCTGCTTCATACAGCGAGTACGCACATCCGCCATAAATGGATGATGTGGAGGTTTTAAACTTTTTTTTTGTAATTTTCTAAAAACGTTTTTCTACCCCAACTGAAGACACCACATTGGTTTTTCTATAATTTTTTTTATCCAGATCTTACGGTGATGGAAGCGAATTCGTTCATGAATGAAGCCAATGCCGAGAGAATCGTAGACACATTGTGTAAAGTCCGGGGAGCTGCCCTGAAGATCGGGCAGATGCTGAGTATTCAAGGTGATTATACAAGGATTTCTGGAAGGCTCCGTGCACACGGGGATGGTCAGGTTTTCTTCTTGGTCCTTCTGTCCTGTAAGAATCCATTCCAGGTATCTGAATGGTGCATGGCAGGTGGAGAGCTCGGATACAGATTTTGCATTGGGGTCCATCACGAGTTTAGTAATATTAGTTTAGTTGCTTGCATACAATTTATTTCTACAACGGGGTTGAACGTCTCCATTGCCGCTGCTGTTGTCGTGTTCTTCTTTGCCGCTGTTGTCGTCGTTTTTCTTTGCCGCTGTTGCCATCTTTCTTCTTTGCCGCTGTGGCTGTCGTTCTTCTTTGCTGCTGTGGCCGTCGTTCTTCTTTGCCGCTGTGGCCGTCGTTCTTCTTTGCCGCTGTGGCCGTCGTTCTTCTTTGCCGCTGTGGCCGTCGTTCTTCTTTGCCGCTGTGGCCGTCGTTCTCTTGCCGCGTGGCCGTCGTTCTTCTTGCTGCTGTGGCCGTCGTTCTTCAATGCTGCTGTGGCCGTCGTTCTTCTTTGCCGCTGTGACCGTCGTTCTTCTTTGCCGCTGTGGCCGTCGTTCTTCTTTTCCGCTGTGGCCGTCGTTCTTCTTTGCCGCTGTGGCCGTCGTTCTTCTTTGCCGCTGTGGCTGTAGTTCTTCTTTGCCGCTGTGGCTGAGTTCTCTTTGCCGCTTGGCTATCTTCTTTGCCGCTGTGGCTGTAGTTCTTCTTTGCCGCTGTGGCTGTAGTTCTTCTTTGCCGCTGTGGCCTGTCGTTCTTCTTTGCCGCTGTGGCCGTCGTTCTTCTTTGCCGCTGTGGCCGTCGTTCTTCTTTGCCGCTGGGCCGTCGTTCTTCTTGCCGCTGTGGCCGTCGTTCTCTTGCGCTGTGGCCGTCGTTCTTCTTTGCCGCTGCGGCTGTAGTTCTTCTTTGCCGCTGCGGCTGTAGTTCTTCTTTGCCGCTGTGGCTGTAGTTCTTCTTTGCCGCTGTGGCTGTAGTTCTTCGTTTGCCGCTGTGCCGTAGTTCTTGTTTGCCGCGATGTTCCATCGTCTTGTGTGCCGTCGTTCTTCAGTGCCGCCGATGTTGCCGTCGTTCTTCTTTGCCGCTGTTGCCGTCGTTGCATCTTGCCGCTCTTCGTTCTTCTTTCTTGCCGCTCTTCATTCTTCTTTTAATATATGAAGGATATTTATTCTTTTTTTCTTTTGAATTATTTATTTTTATAGCATTGCATTTCTATTGATGTTTTATGTTATTGCAGATAATAGCTTCCTCAGTCCGCAGCTGCAGAAGATCTTTGAGCGGGTGAGACAGAGCGCAGATTTCATGCCTTCCTGGCAGATGGTGGTGAGTATCACTCTGTCTCTTACCCATCTCTGCCACAATATGGTGAGGAGGGGACTGGTGAAATTACAGATATTACTCCCACAGAAAGTCCTGGAGGAGGAGCTGGGCTCTGGATGGAGGGAGAAGTTATCGTACTTTGAAGATAAACCTTTTGCAGCTGCCTCTATTGGTCAGGTCCATCTCGCCCGGCTGCTGGATGGCCGGGAAGTAGCCATGAAGATCCAGGTGAGTTGTCGTTGTTTCACCTTCTACATATTCTATTTCTTATTCTAGACTACATAAAGGAGCTTTATTTATTAATTTTGTCTCTAAATTAAAGAAATATTCATTATTTATACTATGATGACGCCACGCTCCAGCAGTCCCTGCCGGGACCAGAAATTAATATGTGCTGTCCATCGCTGCTACCAGTCACTGGCAGCAGCGTTCAGATGCTGCAAATGCAAACATCACCACTGAGGTCAATGATTGGTTGACCACAGCGGTACCGCAACATGACAGATTCAAAGAGTCAGTAATGCGTATTGCACTTTTCCCAGAGTAATTGCCATATTAAAAAAATATATAAAAATATTAAAGGCCTGTGCACACGTTGCTGATTTGTTGTGTTTTGTTGCATTTTTTTTCTGTGCGGATTTTTCGCGAAACCTGAAGGATTTCCTGACGCCAGCAAAGAGAATCCTGAAGTCTCATGCACACGTTGCTGATTTGGTGCAGATATCAATATGCTGCCTGTCGATTCATTCATCGTTTTTGCTGCAGATTTCACCCATAGTAATGAAGGGAAAAATCAACGCTCTAGTGGTCACTTTCACCTGACTACCTCCACGTCTCCTCATAGGATGTGCCTCTGATGACGCGCTGTTCTAGTCACCTGACCGCTGCAGCTAATCACTTACTTTAGTGATCAGGTGACCGAAGAATGAGATTGAGATGGTACATGGTAGCGGTGGGAAAGGACACTAGAGCGGTGCCCCTTGAGCTGTATAGGACTCATTGCATAATTACATGTTTTTTGTAACTTTTACCCCGTTGGGTAATTCTGACGTCACCGCCGTTGATCATGTGTGTGTATTACCGCCTGAGCTTGCTGCAGATGTCTCCTATGTGGTGTACTGTGTGCGGATTGTTACACATTTCGTTCTTCTCCCAGTATCCTGGAATCGCTCAGAGTATTAAGAGTGATGTGGAAAACCTGCTGTCAATTCTGAAAATGAGCGTAGCCATACCAGACGGTAAGGAGCCGACCACAATCATTTATTTCTACCTTTTATAAATATTTAATTGATTGCTGACACTGACATTTCCATGAGCTTGTTCTCATGTGATGGACAACACAATGACTAGTAAAATTGTAGAATTCTTTATTTTCCAAAATAATGTATTTTGGGACCCAAAAATAACTGAAAAGTGCCGATGTCTCTCCTCTGTGTAACCTGCTGCTTGTTGTGAAGTGTAATCCGTCTCTAGCAGTAAACACACAGAGATGAATTACAGGAAATGGGAGCGGTCCTTTGTACCGCTACAGGATGTGGGGGCGGGTCTTTGTGGCGCTACAGGAAGTAGGAGCGGGTCTTTGTAGCACTACACGAAGTAGGGGCAGGTCTTTATAGCGCTACAGGAAGTAGGGGCGGGTCTTTGTAGCGCTACAGGAAGTAGGGCAGGTCTTTATAGCGCTACAGGAAGTAGGGACAGGTCTTTATAGCGCTACAGGAAGTGGGGGCGGTCCTTTGTACCGCTACAGGATGTGGTGGCGGGTCTTTGTGGCGCTACAGGAAGTGGGGGCGGATCTTTGTAGCACTACACGAAGTAGGGGCAGGTCTTTATAGCGCTACAGGAAGTAGGGGCGGGTCTTTGTAGCGCTACAGGAAGTAGGGGCGGGTCTTTGTAGCGCTACAGGAAGTAGGGGCGGGTCTTTGTAGCGCTACAGGAAGTAGGGGCGGGTCTTGTCCTCTATTGGCAAAGTAGGGGCGGGTCTTGTCCCTCTATTGGAGGTGGGGTCTCTTCTGGGGGAGGGGCTCTGGCTCTCTGCCCCTGCTTTTTTTCTGTCATACTGTGTACAGGCATAAAAGACGTGGGCTTCAGTTCAGAGCAATCAAGGCAGGGGCAATTCATATTGATAAGTGAGGAGGGGACTGGGAGGGAGTTCCTGCACTTTTAGTGCTGGCAGACTACTGATTGCTGACTGAGAGAATGGCAACTTACAGAGCGTGAGATTCAGGATAATTGTTAGGCTGATGTGTGAAGTACCGCAGACCACACATTGATGGCCTATTAACTCCAGTATAAAAACGAAAAGTCTGTAGTTACTCTGTGTGACTGCAGACTTGTCTTTCCTCACGGCGCACACACACTGCACACTGTGCGGATGCTTCGGTGTCCACGCCTGTAACAGCGATATGGATACTCCCAATTAGATTCAGACTACACTGTTTCCGGCGCACTCAATGCGACTGTATTCCCCCAGGATTCACATAGTGACTGCAGGCTGGTCGTTTTACATCGGACGGCCCCTTTATTCCATTGTGTTTTTGCAGGTTTGTTTCCTGAAAATAGCGTACAAGTCCTACAGAAAGAACTGGCCTGGGAATGTGACTACGTGCGTGAAGCCAAATGTGCCAAGACTTTCAGGTAGTACGGCGATCATTGTTTGTAAGCAAATGCCTAAAGAAATGATCCAGGAAAAAAAAAAACAACTTCCAGCAGAAAATGTTATAAAAAACATATTGCACAACTGCCGATCCCTTAACCCCTTTGTGACATGCGCCATACTAGTACTGCGCATGTCGCTTTTCTCCCTTTTGATGTAGGCTCTGGCAGTGAGCACACATCTTTCCCTGGTACATGTCAGTTGTTTTGAACAGCTGACATGTGCCCGGAACAGCCGTGAGTGGAATCGCGATCCACCCGCGGCTATTACCCCTTAAATACCACTGTCAAATTCTGACAGCGGCATTTAACACACGCTACCGGCCATCGGGCCAGAAATCCACCCACCGGTGCCCCCTGTCACGTGATCACAGGTGGGTTGGCATGACAAACGGAAGTCTCCTGGAGACCTCTATGGTTGTCACTGATGGCTTGCTCATAGTAAGTGACGTATTCTGGTATTCTACTACATACAGGCGATCTGATCATCGCTTGTATGTAGCAGAGCCGATCGGGATATGGCAGCGTCTAGTCTCCCATTGAGATTATTGAAGTATGCCAAAAGTAAAAAAAAAAAAAATTAAAAAAAAAATGGTATCATTAACCCCTTCACCCCCAAGGGTGGTTTGCACGTTAATGACCGGGCCAATTTTTACAATTCTGACCACTGTCTCTTTATGAGGTTATAACTCTGGAACGCTTCAACGGATCTTCGCGATTCTGAGATTGTTTTCTCGTGACATATTGTACTTCACGTTAGAAGTAAAATTTCTTCGATATAACTTGCGTTTATTTTTGAAAAAAACGCAAATATGGCGAAAATTTTTAAAATTTTGCAATTTTCAAACTTTGAATTTTTATTCCCTTAAAACAGAGAAATATGTCACATAAAATAGTTAAGAAATAACATTTCCCACATGTCTACTTTACATCAGCACAATTTTGGAACCAAAATTTTTTTTTGTTAGGAAGTTATAAGGGTTAAAAGTTGACCAGCGATTTCTCATTTTTACAACAAAATTTACAAAGCCATTTTTTTTAGGGACCACCTCTCATTTGAAGTCACTTTGAGGGGTCTATATGGCAGAAAATACCCAAAAGTGACACCATTCTAAAAACTGCACCCCTGAAGGTACTCAAAACCACATTCAAGAAGATTATTAACCCTTCAGGTGCTTCACAGGAACTAAAGCAGCGTGGAAGGAAAAAATGAATATTTAACTTTTTAGCCACAAAAATGATCTTTTACAAACTTTTTTTTTATTTTCACAAGGGTAAAAGGAGAAAATGGACAGATAAGGTTGTTATGCAATTTCTCCTGAGTACGCCAATACCCAATGTGGGGGAAAACCACTGTTTGGGCACACGGCAGAGCTCGTAAGGGAAGGAGCGCCGTTTGACTTTTTCAAACTAAAATTGGCTGGAATTGAGATTGGACGCCATGTCGTGTTTGGAGAGCCCCTGATGCGCCTAAACAGTGGAAACCCCCACAAGTGACACCATTTTGGAAACTAGACCCCCTAAGGTACTTATCTAGATCTGTTGTGAGCACTTTGAACTCCCAAGTGTTTCACAAAAGCTTATAATGCCTGTGTGTGAAAAAAAAAAAAAAAACAATTTTCCACAAAAATGATTTTTTAGTCCCAAATTTTTGAATTTTCCCAAGGAAATTGGACCCCAAAAGTTGTTGTCCAATTTGTCCTGAGTACGCTGATACCCCATATGTGGGGGGGGGGGGGAAACTGTTTGGGTGCACGGCAGGGCTTGGAAAGGAAGTAGTAACGTTTTGGAATGCAGACGTTGATGGGGGTCATGTTCCGTTTGCAGTGCCCCAGATGAGCCTAAACAGTGGAAACCCCCCACAAGTGACCCCATTTTGGAAACTATACCCCCTAAGGAACTTATCTAGATCTTTGGTGAGCACTTTGAACCCCCAAGTGCTTCACACAAGTCTATAATGCCCGGGCATGAAAATAAAAAATCCTATTTTTTTCCCACAAAAATTATCTTTTAGTCACTAATTTTTTATTTTCTCAAGGGTAACAGGAGAAATTGGACCACATAAGTTGTTGTCCAATTTGTCCTGAGTACGCTGATACCCCATATGTGGGTGGGAACCACTGTTTGGGCGCACGGCAGAGCTCGGAATGGAAGGAGCACCATTTGACTTTTTCCAACCAAAATTGGCTGGAATTGAGATTGGATGCCATGTTGCATTTGGAGAGCCCCTGATGTGCCTAAACAGTGGAAACCCCCCACAAATGACCCCATTTTGGAAACTAGACCCCCTAAGGAACTTTTCTAGATCTTTGGTGAGCAATTTGAACCCCCAAGTGCTTCACACAAGTTTATAACGTAGAGCCGTAAAATTTAAAAATCATATTTTTTACACAAAAATGATCTTTTCACCCCAATTTTTATTTTTCCAAGGGTAACAAGACTCCAAAAGTTATTGTGCAATTTGTCCTGAGTGCGCTGATACCCCATATGTGGGGGTAAACCACTGTTTGGGTGCATGGCAGAGTTTGGAAGGGAAGGAGCGTCGTCTGACTTTTTCAACGCAGAATTGGCTGGACGCCATGTCGTGTTTGGAGAGCTCCTGATCTGCCTAAACAGTGGAAACCCCCATAAATGACGCCATTTTGGAAACTAGACCCCTCAAGGAACTTATCTAGATGTGTGGTGAGAACTTTTAACCCCCAGGTGTTTCACTAAAGTTTATAACGTACAGCCGTAAAATAAAAAATCTTTTTTTTTTTTACAAAAATGATTTTTTCGTCCCCAATATTTTATTTTCACAAGGGTAACAGAAGAAATTGGAACCCAAAAGTTGTTGTCCAATTTGTCCTGAGTACGCTGATACCCAATATGTGGGAGAAAACTACTGTATGGGCGCACGTCAGGGCTCGGAAGGGAAGTAGTGACGTTTTGGATTGCAGACTTTGATGGAATGGTCTGGGGGCGTCATGTCACATTTGGAGAGCCCCTGATGCACCTATACAGTGGAAACCCCCACAAGTGACCCCATTTTGGAAAATAGACCCCACAAGGAACTTGTCTAGATGTGTGGTGAGCACTTTGAACCCCGAAGTGCTTCACAGAAGTTTATAACGCACAGCCGTAAAAATAAAAAATCCTTTTTTTTTTTTTTGCAAAAATGATTTTTTTGCCCCAATATTTTATTTTTACAAGGGTAACAGGAGAAATTGGACCCCAAAAGTTGTTGCCCAATTTGTCCTGAGTACGCTGATATCCAATATGTGGGAGAAAACTACTGTATGGGTACACGTTGGGGCTCGGAAGGGAAGTAGTGACGTTTTGGATTGCAGACTTTGATGGAATGGTCTGGGGGCGTCATGTCGCATTTGGAGAGCCCCTGATGCGCCTAAACAGTGGAAACCCCCCACAAGTGACCCCATTTTGGAAAATAGACCCCACATGGAACTTATCTAGATGTGTGGTGAGCGCTATGAAGCCCCAAGTGCTTCACAGAAGTTTATAATGTACAGCCGTAAAAACAAAAAAATATTTTTTTTTGTACAAAAATTATATTTTCGCCCCCAGTTTTTTATTTTCCCAAGGGTAGCAGAAGAAATAGGACAAATTGCACAATAACTCTTGGGGTCCAGAGTACGCTGATACCCCATATGTGGGGATAAACTACTGTTTGGACGCATGGCAGAGCTGAGAAGTGAAGGAGCACCGTTTGACTTTTTCAACGCAGAATTGGCTGGAATTGAGATCAGACGCCATGTCACATTTGGAGAGCCCCTGATGTGCCTAAACAGCTGAAACCCCCCAATTCTAACTCCAACCCTAACCCCAACACACCCCTAACCCTAGTCCCAACCCTAACCACAAACCTAACCCTAACACACCTCATATCCCAACCCTAACCCTAATCCTAACTTTAGCGCCAACCCTAACCCTAAATTTAGCCGCAACCCTAACCCTAATGGGAAAATGGAAATAAATGCTTTTTTTTAATTTTATTATTTTTCCCTTACTAAGGGGGTGATAAAGGGGGGTTTGATTTACTATTTATAGCGGGTTTTTATGATTGGCAGCTGTCACGCTGAAAGACGCTTTTTATTGCAAAAATAGTTTTTGCATCATCACATTTTGAGAGCTATAATTTTTTGCATATTTTGGCCCACAATGTCATGTGAGGTCTTAATTTTTGCGGGACGAGTTGACGTTTTTATTGGTACCATTTTTGAGCACGTGACGTTTTTTGATCGCTTTTTATTTCGATTTTTGGGAGGTTAGAATGAACAAAAATCAGCAATTCATGAATTTCTTTTGGGGGAGGCGTTTATACCGTTCCGCGTGTGGTAAAATTGATAAAGCAGTTTTATTCTTCGGGTCAGTACGATTATGGCGATACCTCATTTATATCATTTTTTCATGTTTTGGCGCTTTTATAGAATAAAAACAATTTTATATAAAAAATAATTATTTTTGCATCGCTTTATTCTGCGAGCTATAACTTTTTTATTTTTTCGCTGATGATGCTTTATGACGACTCGTTTTTTTGCGGGACAAGATGACGTTTTCAGCGGTACCATGTTTTTTTATATCGGTCTTTTTGATCGCGTGTTATTCCACTTTTTGTTCGGCGGTATGATGATAAAGCATTGATTTTTTGCTTCGTTTTTTTTTTTTTTTTTAAGGGGTTCACTAAAGGGGTTAACTAGTGGGACAATTTTATAGGGGGGATCGTTACGGACGCGGCGATACCAAATATGTGTACTTTTATTGTTGTTTTTTTTTTATTTACAGGAAGAAGTGAATTTATTGGGGAATATTTTTTTTTTTTTTATTTATTTTGGATTTTTTTTTTACACATGTTTATTTTTACTTTTTTAACTTTTTTACTTTGTCCCAGGGTGGGACATCACTGTATTTTATCAGATCGCTGGTGTGACAGTGTGCACAGCACTCTGTCACACCAGCGATCGCACAGGCATAGATGCAGGCTTCTCAGTGCCTGCTCTCGGCAGGCACTGAGGTAGCCACCTCCCTCCAGGACCCCGGCGCCATCTTGGATCCGGGTCCTGGGAGGGAGGAAGCCCTCAGAACAGCGCGATCACATCGCGCTGCTCTGAGGGTCTCAGGGGGGCGCGCAGGGAGCCCCCACCCTGCGCGATCCTCCCCTGTGCCCCCAGTAACACCGCGATCATGTTTGATCGCGGTGTGCAAGGGGTTAATGTGCCGGGAGCGGTCCGTGACCGCTCCTGACACACAGTCATGGGTGTCAGCTGTGATAATCAGCTGACACCCGGCGGCGATTAGCTGCGCTCCCCTCAGGAGCGCAGCTGATCGCCTATGACGTACTATCCCGTCCCCGGTCATACGGGCCCAGGTACCATGGACGGGATAGTACGTCCGATGGCAGTAAGGGGTTAAAAACGTCAGCTCGGCACGCAAAAAATAAGCCCTCACCCAGCCCGAGATCACGAAAATTGGGGCAGCTGGTGGTCTCGGAAAATGACGCAATTTTTTTCTTTTTAGCAAACTTTGAAATATTTTTCCTCACTTAAATAAAAAAGAACCTAGACATGTTTGGTGTCTATGAACTCGTAATGACCTGGAGAATCATGATGCAGGTCAGTTTTTGCATTTGGTGAACATGGTAAAAAAAATCCAAAAAACTGTTGTGGGATTGCACTTTTTTTGCAGTTTCACTGCACTTGGAATTTTTTTCCCGTTTTTGAGTACACGATATGGTAAAACCAATGGTGTCTTTCAAAAGTACAACTCGTCCCGCAAAAGACAAGCCCTCACATGGCCATATTGACGGAAAAATAAAAAGTTATGGCTCTGTGGAAAAAGGGGAGCAGAAAAATGAAACTCAAAAAACAAAAAAGGGCTCAGTCTCAAAGGGGTTAATGGTGAAGTCTTGAGAGCGAGTCTCTTTACTTCCCACCATTAAAGGCTGTGATCACTGTCCAAAACTCTGATCCCAGTAAGACCAGTACAGGAAGTCCATGGCCAGTTATTGTGGAAACTGCAAAGTACTAGGAGGGCACTAGAGAAGAAGCGAAGCAGATAAGGGTTCTGAAGCTTCAAATAAATGTTTTCTCCATGACTTCCAGGAATCTCCTGAGCAATGATCCTTTCTTCAGAGTCCCACAAGTGATTGATGGTCTGACTACCAAGAGAGTGCTGACTATGGATCTGGTGTCTGGAGTTCCTCTCGACCATTGTGCAGAGATGGACCAGGAAACCCGCAACCAGGTCAGATGGCTACATAGTAAGATCCTGATAGTACTTGTTACTGGAGTAATCGTAGGAGAGTGAGATTCATCTGTCTGCACGTTTTTCGTCCCTTTCCCCACCATTGCGGCTGCACAGGTTGCACCAATGGTTTGTTCGCCCCCAGTCCTGGCATAAAAAAGACTGGATTTTGTTCTTTTTTTTTGATTGCCCATGTTACATGTTTGCTCATCGTGGCTGACGCTCCGCTCTTACAGCGTTCTTTGCTTTTCAGATATCCTACAGTATCCTGCGGCTCTGCTTACAGGAGATCTTTCAATTCCGCTTCATGCAAACTGACCCCAACTGGTCCAACTTTTTCTACGACTCTGATAAAGACAAGGTAAGAAAGTCCGCTGGTAAAAAATCTGTATGATGGACATGAGATGTTTTTTATTTTAAGTGACAAATAAAAGCTACGTCCGTCTTTGCAGCCAATTTTTTTTTTTTTTTTTTAATTCTTTCAATGAATCCCAAAAGGAAAAAAATATTCTTGATTTCATCACTTGCGATTTTTATTATTTTTTTTTTTTTAATCACGTGGTATTCGTTGACAAAAGAAACTGCTCTTTATTTTTGTTTTTTGCTTTTGCCTTTTAATAAAATAAAAAGTTGCAGGTTCCTCTTTAAAATGTCTCAATTTGCACAAAAATTCCAAGTGTACATAAAATCATTCCCATTTGTGCAAAAATGAGGGAATATGCTGTAAGACTTCAGCATCGGATTCCACCAGAAACGTTTGTAGCCCGTTGCCGTTGTGGCTTATTGCTTTACATCGGAGCTGTGGGCACAAAACGGGGGAATTTGTAATCTGCGTTTGAGAAGCGATCCACATGGAAATAATAGTACCTGCTTATTTTGTAGGTGAACCTGTTGGACTTTGGAGCCAGTCGATGGTTTGCTGAGACGTTCACCGATGAATATATTGAGGTGAGTTGAATTTGCAGCACATATTTCATTTAAATACAGAGGTGTCAATCCGCACGTTGCTCAGAACCCCTGTATTGTAGGAGGCGACTCTCTCTGGATCGGGACCTCAGGAGCCATCTATAGTCACACGTTGTTTTTGGAAATTGAGTCGCATTTCATGGGTTATTTGTAGAGGTTTTAACATGATGGACATTTAAATACTAGCCACAGTATATGCCATAAATATGTGGTCGTTGCTGGTCCCCTCTCCGACACTTGAAACCCCTATTCTGGTAGCACCACCGCTGTGGCTGCACCTGTCGGACCCGCACCAATCAGTCATTCATACATGTCTAATTTGTGAAAGATCCTTTAACCCCTTCACCCCCAAGGGTGGTTTGCACGTTAATGACCGGGCCAATTTTTACAATTCTGACCACTGTCTGTTTATGAGGTTATAACTCTGGAACACTTCAACGGATCTTCGCGATTCTGAGATTGTTTTCTCGTGACATATTGTACTTCACGTTAGAAGTATAATTTCAGCTGCAGATTGAAGGAAGAGAGCCACAGGATTCATTACTGATGGGTAGGCGGAGCCCCAGATAGGATTGACACCTCAGATTAAAAGCGTGTTGATCCGGCCCCTCCAGCTCGGGCTCCTCCTACTCAGCTCTTCAGTCTAAATTTGAGGTCCAGAGGATGTCGCTGCTGATGCAGCTCCTCAGAAGATTTTATTATTTTATATCGGACAGGAGACTTGGATCACCAGAGGTGGTCTAGAGGTCTCAGGGGTCTCAGCGCTACTGGACTCCCACCTCTCCCTTGGCGGATCTGTAATTACATAATGGTCCCTGCAGAATCTTGCCGGCCCTGGGGGATGAGGAGGCTTCCCTGGCGGGGCGCAAACCGCACACTGGGGTCACTGCGTTCCTCGCCCTGGGGGGAAGCATGGGCACAAGCGCCACAAATCCTGAGGGGTCCCTGTGGCGCTAAGCTGGTGAGTACTCCGCAATCTTTATTATTATTGTGTGAGTGCTTTAGCGCTGCTGTGGCAGCGCTATTACATGTTTATCAGTGTGACTTTCAGCGCTGCGGTGGCAGTGCTGTTACATGTAAATGTGGTGTTTGTGCTTACTTTTGTCCGCAGGCAGATGCCTGCAGGACAGGGGGGGGAGCAGGAGCGAGGGAGTTAGCGCTCATTTTTTTGAGCCGGCGGGGGGCGTGGCCTAACGCTTCCCGGTCTTTTGTGCAGGAAGACGCGCGCTCTGATGCTTCTCTTCCGGCTCCCTCTCTGCGGCGGCCATTACTAAGGCTCCCGGGCTCCTCAGACGCTCCTCTCGTCCCAGTCACCGCGGCCAGCTGGGTGAGTGTTAATTCCTCACCCTGCAGCGCAGAGATTGCTATCCTGCAGCTGCGGTCTCAATAGAGACCTTGATTTTTAGCTGGGACTCACACAATATTATTTGTGGGGAGTCTGCGACATTAACCCTTCCTGAGGGTTATTTCTGCCAGCGTTTTTTCTTTACTAATACCGTTGGGGTAGCTCCATCTGTTAGAGAGCTTTAACCTTCAGCGCCTCCTTTTTTGCAAAAAAAAAAAAAAAGCCACATTTTTTGCTGGTACTGCCGTTTGACCTACTATATACAGGTGAGGCATGTCTGAACAGAGTTCAGAAGCCGCGGACCATGTTCCAGTTCCGCTTCGGCAATCTGATACGCAGACCTCAACAGCGTCCAGCGCTGCGGTTGAAGGTCGCAGTGATGCAAAATTGGATGATATTGCTCGTTCGCTTAATAGCTTGTCTAACCTTTTAGGTCAATATGTGTCAGCTAGGTCCTCTCAGGATAGGAAGCGACACAGGCCGTTACCGTCTTTTCCGCGTAGCGAATCAGACGCTTCTGATTTGGATGGTGGACAGGGTTCCCCTTTAAGTTCGGATGGAGAGATATCCGATTCAGACAAGGAGGAACGGCAGGGGCGTTCTTCTCTTGTGAGACGTACGGAGGCATTTATTGAAGCCATGAGAGAGGTTTTACAGTTACCGGAGGTGGTAACTAGTCGTCCTGGAAAATCAGCACGAATGTACCAGGAGTACCGTACTTCGAGATCAACATTGCCAGCTCTGGATGAGCTTAATAGTGTAATAGAGAAGGAACGTCTGTGTCCAGATAGACGTTTTCGTGGAACGCGGTTCTTTGAGCACTTTATCCGTGTTCTGCGGAGTTGAAGGATAATTGGACTCCTTCTCCTGAAGTGGATGTTTCGTTATCACAGCTTAGCAAAACCTCATTGCTTCCTGTCAAAGGGAAGGCGAGTTTGCAGGAACCGTTGGACAGAAAAACGGAGATGGCGGCAAAATCAAACTATGAGGCCGCGGGTCATGGTTTCTGAGCGGTGCTAGGATCCATGTGTGCTTCTAGGGCTTCTCTAGGCTGGCTAGAACGTCTAAGGACAGCGTTGCAAAATGGATCTCCGTTATCTGACATGGAGGAGATTGTCGAATGGTTAGATACTGCAGCCCGTTATATCTATGATGCGGGTCTGGATACGGCGTCTCTTCTGTCCAGGGCGCAAGCTGCAGCGGTCACAGTCAGAAGAGCTTTATGGCTCAGACAGTGGACCGGGGACGCGGTCTCCAAACAAGGTTTACTGGCCTTAGCTTATAAGGGTGGTCATCTTTTTGGATCTGACCTCACAGAGCTGATTACCAAAGCAAAGGCAAAAGAAGCAGCGTTACCACAGCGTAGGGCCGTGGCTTCTGTATCTAGCAAGCCTGGTGTCTATAGTGGTCGACGGTCCTTTCGGTGCCGGGGACGATTCGGTCAGTCCTCTTGGGGATCGGGTCGTTCTTTTTTCTCGGGAAAAAAGTCCACCCAGAAATCTCGCACTCCCTGGAAGCAGAATTTTCGTCAAGACAAGCGGGAATCTGACAAGAAGCCCGCCAAGACGGACTGACGCCAGGGGTCCACTCGAGGACTCTCGAGTGGGGGGTCGCCTGCTCCAGTTCAAGGCGACTTGGATGTCTCGCGTTCCAGATTCCTGGGTAACGCGGGTCGTGTCGGCAGGCTATTTCATAGAGCTCTCTTCTCGACCCCCAAACACTTTTTGCCAGTCTCGCATTCCGTCAGAGCCCGAGCTTTTTGTCGCTCTGCAGCGAGAGGTCGATTTTCTCCTACAGAAGGGTGTGGTGATACCGGTTCCGTCAGAGGACCGGGGAAAAGGTTTTTACTCCAACCTCTTTGTGGTTCCCAAAAAGGAGAACAAATTTCGTCCGATTCTGGATCTCAAAAGATTGAATCGGCATGTCCATACCCGGAAATTTCGCATGGAGTCGCTTCGCTCCGTTGTAGCAGCTCTGTCGCAGAACGATTTTTTGGTGTCAATCGACATTCGCGACGCCTATTTGCATGTTCCCGTCGGAAGGGCTCATCAGCGTTTTCTTCGGTTTGCCATAGATCAGGATCACTACCAGTTCGTGGCTCTGCCTTTCGGCTTAGCCTCAGCGCCCAGAGTCTTTACAAAAATTCTGGCGCCCCTCATGGCAATTCTTCGAAGACAGGGGATTACGATCCTTCCTTATCTGGACGATCTTTTGATCGTGGCTTCCTCGGAGGAGGAGCCAGTGACGGCTCGCGATTTGTCTCTTCAGCTTCTGAAGGACTTCGTTGTGGTCAATTGAGAAGTCGTTTCGGAACCGTCGCGGGCGATCCTCTTATTGGGGATGCATTTCGACACGGTACGGGCGATAGTTTCCCTACCTCTGGACAAACAGTCATGTCTTCTTCGACATGTACAGATCATGAAATCCTCGACAGCGATGTCTCTTCGGAAGTGTATGCGTCTTCTGGGATTAATGGTGGCATCCATGGAGGCAATTCCGTTTGCCCAGTTTCATTCCAGGGCTCTCCAAAGGTTCATACTGAGTCGTTGGAATCGGTCGCAATCACTGGATTGCAGTGTCACCATTTCTCGCGGGGTGCGAGAATCCCTAGGATGGTGGTTACGTCCAGGAGCGTTATCCCTGGGAAGTCCTTCCTCCCTCCGAAGTGGTCGGTCATAACCACCGATGCCAGCCTGACGGGCTGGGGGGGTGTTTGGAACGATCTCTGGATTCAGGGGGTGTGGTCATCGGAAGAGTCTGTTCTACCGATCAACATCCTGGAATTGAGGGCGATTTTTCTTTGCCTCCAACACTGGACGGTCCCTTTGAGTGGTCGGCCAGTCCGAGTGCAGACAGACAATGCGACGGCGGTCGCGTATATCAATCACCAAGGCGGGACAAGGAGCTCCAGGCTCATGTTGGAGGTGTCCCGGATCCTGATGTGGGCCGAGGCCAGAGTACCAGCCATTTCGGCGATCCACATTCCAGGGGTTCAGAATGTTACGGCGGACTTTCTCAGTCGCGAGAAGATGGATCCCGGAGAATGGAGTCTTCATCCGGAAGTTTTTGCACTGCTGTGCTCCCGATGGGGAACTCCCCAAGTGGATTTGATGGCATCCGGGTCCAATGCCAAGCTACTGACGTTTATGTCCAGGTACAAGGACCCGAAGGCTGTGGCGGTGGATGCTCTAGTTGCTCAGTGGGACCAGTTCGAGCTAGTCTACGTGTTCCCGCCAATATCCCTACTTACTCTGGTGCTGCGTCGGATCAGACTAGAGAGAATCTCAGCTATCTTGATAGCTCCAGATTGGCCAAGAAGGACGTAGTTCTCGACACTAATGTCGCTATTAGCGGCACCTCCGTTTCCACTTCCTCTTCGACCGGACCTGTTGTCTCAGGGGCCAGTTTGTCATCCGGACTTGGAGTCTCTGCGTTTGACGGCGTGGCTCTTGAGACCGAAATATTGACCCGTAGAGGTTTCTCAGCCAAAGTCATTGCTACTCTGCGAGCGGCTAGGAGTCCGGCTACTACTAAGATTTACCACAGGACTTGGGAAGCCTTCTTTTTGTGGTGTTCGAGTTCTTCAAAGGACCCGAGAAAATTTTCTATTCCCAATTTGTTAGCTTTTTTACAACACGGGTTGGATAAAGGTTTGGCAGTTAGCACTCTGAGGGGTCAGATTTCTGCTCTGTCCTTACTTTTTCGGAGGGCTATCGCCTCGCGCAGAGACGTACTTTCCTTTTTTCGTGGAATAACCCGTCAGTTTCCGCCGCGGATAACACCTGTATCTCCTTGGCGGCTCAACCTTGTTTTGGAGGCTCTTCAGCATAAGCCTTTTGAGCCTATGGACTCTGCTAGTCTTTCTTTAATTTCTTGGAAGGTGGCCTTCCTAGTGGCAGTCACCTCTTTGAGAAGGGTTTCTGAGTTGGCAGCTCTTTCATGCTCACCTCCTTTTCTGGAGTTTTTTCCGGATCGTGTAGTACTTCGTACACGGGGTGATTTTTTACCTAAGGTGGTGTCACAATTTCATGTTAACCAGGATATTGTGTTGCCTTCACTCTGTCCGGAACCAAAGAATGCGAAAGAGCGGGCCTTGCACACATTGGATTTAGTGCGGGCTTTGAAGTTTTACTTGTCTATTATTCAAGTTTTTCGCAAGTCTGACTCCCTGTTTGTGATTCCAGCAGGTCGTCGGCGTGGTCACCGAGTTTCCAAGGACTCTATAGCTCGTTGGATTCGGTCAGCCATTTTGGAAGCTTACCGTCTTCAGGTGAATCTTGCCCAGTTAAGATTCTAGCTCATTCCACGAGAGCTGTGGCTTCATCGTGGGCTTTCCATCAAGGGGCCTCGGCAGCTCAACTCTGCCGGGCGGCGACTTGGCGCTCCGTCCACACTTTTACAAGGTTTTATAAGGTGGACGTCAGTGCTTCTGCTGATGCAGCCCTGGGGCGTAGGGTTCTGCATGCAGCTGTAGTTTAAAGTTCTCAGTGAACTTATGTTGAGCGCTTGTTGCGCTTTTATTTAGGTTGTTGGGTTTTCTGCCTTTTGTTGGTATTTTCCCACCCTTATTTTTGAACTGCTTTGGGACGTCCCATCAGTAATGAATTCTGTGGCTCTCTTCCTTCAATCTGCAGCTGAAAGACGGATTTTGGTAAGAACTTACCTGTAAAATCCTTTTCAGCGAAGGAAGGAAGAGAGACACAGCACCCTCCCATGGCAGAAGTGTGTTGGTATTTTCAGATGCGGCGTGACCCTCCTCTGATTGCAATTATCTGGGCTGAGGTTAACGCGCTAAGGCTCTGTTCCAGCATCGCCAGTTTATCGCAGTAGTCAGGTCGTTCGTGAGTAGTACCTGAAACTCTGTGGTTTTCTTCATATTGCACGCATAACCTGTCTCTTTATCCTTCAGAAGGGGTTATGTTGCTCCGCTGGTGATCTTTACTCTTCCTTTAAGCTTGGGTACGACTGAAGAGCTGAGTAGGAGGAGCCCGAGCTGGAGGGGCCGGATCAACACGCTTTTAATCTGAGGTGTAAATCCTATCTGGGGCTCCGCCTACCCATCAGTAATGAATACTGTGTCTCTCTTCCTTCCTTCGCTGAAAAGGATTTTACAGGTAAGTTCTTACCAAAATCCGTCTTTCTTCGATATACCTTGCGTTTATTTTAAAAAAAAAACGCAAATATGGCGAAAATTTTGCAATTTTCAAACTTTGAATTTTTTTTCCCTTAAAACAGAGAGATATGTCACACAAAATAGTTAAGAAATAACATTTCCCACATGTCTACTTTACATCAGCACAATTTTGGAACCAAAATTTTTTTTGTTAGGAAATTAAGGGTTAAAAGTTGACCAGTAATTTCTCATTTTTACAACAAAATTTACACAGCCATTTTTTTAGGGACCACCTCACATTTGAAGTCACTTTGAGGGGTCTATATGGCAGAAAATACCCAAAAGTGACACCATTCTAAAAACTGCACCCCTCAAGGTACTCAAAACCACATTCAAGAAGTTTAATAACCCTTCAGGTGCTTCACAGGAGCTGAAGCAACGTGGAAGGAAAAAATGAATATTTAACTTTTTGGCCACAAAAATTATCTTTTACAAACTTTTTTTTATTTTCACAAGGGTAAAAGGAGAAAATGGGCAGATAAAGTTGTTGTGCAATTTCTCCTGAGTACGCCAATACCCCATATGTGGGGGAAAACCACTGTTTGGGCACACGGCAGAGCTCGTAAGGGAAGGAGCGCCGTTTGACTTTTTCAAACTAAAATTGGCTGGAATTGAGATTGGACGCCATGTTGCATTTGGAGAGCCCCTGCTGTGCCTAAACAGTGGAAACCCCCCACAAGTGACCCCATTTGGGAAACTAGACCCCCTAAGGAACTTATCTAGATCTTTGGTGAGCAATTTGAACCCCCAAGTGCTTCACACAAGTTTATAACGTAGAGCCGTAAAATTAAAAAATCATATTTTTCCCACAAAATTGATCTTTTCACCCCAATTTTTATTTTCCCAAGGGTAACAAGACTCCAAAAGTTATTGTGCAATTTTCCTGAGTGCGCTGATATCCCATATGTGGGGGTAAACACTGTTGGGTGCATGGCAGAGTTTGGAAGGGAAGGAGCGCGTTTGACTTTTTCAATGCAGAATTGGCTGGCTGCCATGTCGTGTTTTGGAGAGCTCCTGATCCTGCCTAAACAGTGGAAACCCCCCACAAATGACACCATTTTGGAAAACTAGACCCCTCAAGGAACTTATCTAGATGTTGGTGAGCACTTTTGAACCCCAAAGTGCTTCACAGAAGTTTATAACGTACAGCCGTAAAATAAAAAATCTTTTTTTTTTTTTTTTACAAAAATGATTTTTTTCGTCCCCAATATTTTATTTTCACAGGGTAACAGGAGAAATTGGACCCCAAAAGTTGTTGTCCAATTTGTCCTGAGTATGCTGATACCCAATATGTGGGAGTAAACTACTGTATGGGTGCACGTCTGGACTCGGAAGGGAAGTAGTGACGTTTTTGGATTGCAGACTTTGATCGAATGGTCTGGGGGAGTCATGTCGCATTTGGAGAGCCCCTGATGCGTCTAAACAGTGGAAACCCCCACAAGTGACCCCATTTTGGAAAATGGACCCCACAAGGAACTTATCTAGATGTGTGGTGAGCACTTTGAACCCCGAAGTGCTTCACAGAATTTATAACGTACAGCCGTAAAATAAAAAATCCTTTTTTTTTTTTTTTTTTTTGCAAAAATGATTTTTTTCGCCCCCAATATTTTATTTTCACAAGGGTAACAGGAGAAATGGACCCAAAAGTTGTTGTCCAATTTGTCCTGAGTACGTGATACCCAATATGTGGGAGTAAACTACTGTATGGGCGCACGTCGGGGCTCGGAAGGGAAGTAGTGACGTTTTGGATTGCAGACTTTGATGGAATGGTCTCGGGGCGTCATGTCGCATTTGGAGAGCCCTTAAATGCGCCTAAACAGTGGAAACCCCCACAAGTGACCCCATTTTGGAAAATAGACCCCGCAAGGAACTTATCTAGAAGTGTGGTGAGCGCTATGAAGCCCCAAGTGCTTCACAGAAGTTTTATAACATACAGCCGTAAAAAAAAAAAATCATTTTTTTTTTTACAAAAATGATTTTGTTCGCCCCCAGTTTTTTATTTTCCCAAGGTAACAGGAGAAATAGGACAAATGCAAAATTTAACTCTTGTGGTCCAGAGTACGCTGATACCCCTATGCGGGAGTAAACTACTGTTTGGGCGCATGGCAGAGCTCAGAAGGGAAGGACACCGTTTGACTTTTTCAACGCAGAATTGGCTGGAATTGAGATCAGACGCCTTTGTCACATTTGGAGAGCCCCTGAATGTCCTAAACAGCAGAAACCCCCAATTCTAACTCCAAACCTAACCCAACACACCCCTAACCCTAGTCCCAACCCTAACCACAAACCTAACCCTAACACACCCCTAAAAGTAATCCCAACCCTAATCCTAATCCTAACGTTAGCGCCAACCCTAACCCTAACTTTAGCCGCAACCCTAACCCTAACGGGAAAATGGAATAATACATTTTTTTAATTTATTATTTTTCCCTAACTAGGGGGTGATAAAGGGGGGTTTGATTTAACTATTTATAGCGGGTTTTTGTGATTGGCAGCTGTCACGCTAAAAGACGCTTTTTATTGCAAAAAATAGTTTTTTGCATCACCACATTTTGAGAGCTATAATTTTTGCATATTTTGGCCCACAGAGCCATGTGAGATCTTATTTTTTGCGTGACGAGGTGACGTTTTTATTGGTACCATTTTTGAGCACGTGAAATTTTTTGATCGCTTTTTATTTAGTTTTTGGGAGGTTAGAATGAACAAAAATCAGCAATTCATGAATTTCTTTTGGGGGAGGCGTTTATACCGTTCTGCGTGTGGTAAAATTGATAAGCAGTTTTATTCTTCGGGTCAGTACGATTATGGCGATACCTCATTTATATCATTTTTTATGTTTTTGGCGCTTTTATAGAATAAAACAATTTTATAAAAAATTATTATTTTTGCATCGCTTTATTCTGCGAGCTATAACTTTTTTATTTTTTTGCTGATGATGCCCGTGTGACGGCTCGTTTTTTTGCGGGACAAGATGATGTTTTCAGCGGTACCATGTTTAATTTATATCGGTCTTTTTGATCGCGTGTTATTCCACTTTTTGTTCAGCTGTATGATGATAAAGCATTGATTTTTTTGCTTCGTTTTTTTTTTTTTTTTTTTTTTTAAGAGGTTCACTAAAGGGTTAAAAACTGTGGGACTTTTTTTTGGGGGGGGGTCGTTACGGACACGCGATCCAAATATGTGTACTTTTTTGTTTTTTTTTTTTTTTTTTACGGAAAAATTAATTTTTTGGGGAATATTTTTTTTTTTTTTTTTATGATTTTTTTTTTACCACTTTTTTTTTTTTTTTTAACTTTTTTACTTTGCCCCGGGGTTTGGGAAACACTAAAATTTTAGCAGTCGCGGTTTTGTGACATTTTACACGCCTCTGCACACCAGCGTCGCTCTGACATCGGGGGTTTCCTCGCCCTCTCTCGCAGGCACGGGGAAGCCCTCCCTGCGGGCCCCCCGGCCCCCACCTTGGATTCCCCGGAGGGGGGGGGACCCGGGGAACAGGCGACACATCCCGGCTCTGAGGGTCCAGAGCGCGCAGGGGAGCCCCCCCCTGCGCGATCCCCCCTTTTTCCCCGGGTCCCCCGCGATCTTTTTGATCGCGGGGGTCCCGGGGGGTTAATGTCCGGGAGGGGCCCCTTCCCCGCCACACACATCAGGGTTCACGTGATAATCACTGACCCCGGGGCGGCGATCAGCTGCGCCCCCCCGGGGAGCGCAGCGTCCCCCATGCGTACTTTCCGCCTGGGAATTAGGTCCAGGGAAAGGACGGAAATAGTACGTCTGATGGCAGAGGGGGTTTTAAGGGCTGTTCCCCAAGGTTCTTTATTTTGGAACCTTTGGCTGTATTAATGGGCTGCATGCCAAAAAAATGTGTGTTACGGGGGGGGAAAAAACAAGAACATTTGTTAATTGCCCCTTTCACTTTCTTTTCAAAAAAACCTTCCCCCCCTTCCCCAAAAAAGGCATTAACGCCAGATACAAATCATTTGCTAACGCTACTGCCCACTTGAGGGGTTACCCCCCGTATGGGACCCATTTTGGGGGTTTTTTTAAGGGGCCAAAATTTTTTGGTGATCCCCTTTTATTCTCTACCGTCAGGTTTTTAAAACGCAACAAAGGGACAGAGAAAAAGTCCTGAAAAAGTCCGAGACCTGAAGTTTCGACAGGCTAAAAACCAAGGTAAGTGGAAAGGGACCGGAGCTTGTGGATTTTTTTCTCATATTGTCATAAGTCCAAATTTACTTCTTTATTTTTTTTACCCTATACCCTTTCTGCAGTAACCTCCTCAAACCCTTTTTTTTTAAAATTTCTTAGCTTCAGCACCTTGGTAAAACTACAAGGCATGGACTAGAGACCCCCATGAGTCCCTGTGGTGCGATTAGGGGGGTTTTCCAGCAGGAGACCCTGGGGGAAGCTGCAAAATTGGGGTCAATATACTTGAATTTTGGTTTACTAAGGAAAGGACTGAGAAAGGTAATTTTGGGGAAGCACCGGGTTCTTTGTGTATCCGCACAGACCCAGCTTAACAGCAATACATTTCTCCTTCGCCTCTTGGGGGGGGACACAGGACCTGGTGTTATCTGTGCCACAAGGTGACACAAGTTATCCTCTGCAGTATCCCCCTACACTGTTCCAAATTATTAAAAAAAATTTTTTAGGAGTATAGGTAAGAATTTTTTTTTTTTGTCATTTAAAATCTTGAGGGTGATGTGTGTCGGCCTTTAATACTGTAAGAAATTGAGACCCCTTGCTAATTATTTCAGGTGGCCAATAAAAAAGGAAAAATTTTAAGAAGGTCCCCCACATTATTAAGCAGCCTACATTTTCTGCCAAAAGGGGAAAAAAAAAAGGGTGTGCGGCTGGGAAAAAAACAAATTTGGGAGGTTTGGGGCAAGGGGATGACACAATAACATTGCCCAAACACTTCATCTAATCACCAAAATCAAGAAGAAAGTAGCTGATTCACAGTACAACTGTGCACGCTGATAAGGGAAAATTGAGGACTTTTTCCCCACAGAAAAAATGTCAGGGTTAAAAGAGCAGGGAAAAAAACCCCTTTTCTAGGAGCAACAAGTTTTTGAAGCGCTGGTGCCCAACGCCCCCGAACAACAAGAGCGGGGGCCCTTAAGGTTTGGCTGTGCGTAAGCCATCCTGTCACCCCCATCCACTGCCACAAGCAAAACGGCTCCATGGGCCAAACAATCATAAGCTGACTTCAAAACTTTTTTGTTCACCGATAGTCCCCTGCACGCTCAAGGTCCAGATGGATGGGGGGGAAAGGCGGTTTATGGACACCCCAGCAAACAGGGGTAAGCGCAAACAAAGGGGGGTGGGTAATTTTTGGGGTGGAACATGGGGAGAGAGTTGTACCCCTTTTTTGGGGAACCCCCGAAGGGGGGAAAGAAAACCATGTGTATGTTTTTTTCCAAAACAGCACTTCCTTCCCTGGTTCAAGAAGAAGAACCCGGATTCCGCAGAAGATCTTTTTATGCATGAAAAAGCCCGTCCAGTGCACATAACACATCTGCACTCTGTGCATGGGGCAAAAAGGGGGGTAACTTATGGTGGGGCCCCATGCCCCCTACCTAACCCCCCTTGGAACCTTGGAGATCATAAAAAAATGTCTATGTGGCGGGAGGGGTTTTACACAAAAAAACATTCTGGGGGGGGATTCTTCCTCATGAAAAAAAATTTAAGCGAAACCACCAAAAAACCTGCAAATTAAAGGGGCGAGAGATTTTTAGAAGCCCTTTCCAACAACGGGTCCTATGTAAATTTAAAAAATGCCTGAATAAATTTTGATTTTTAAAATTTTGTTTTTTTTGTAAACCTGCAAAGGGGTTATAATTTTAAAAAAAACCATTTTTTTGTTCTTTTTAAAAAAAAAGGTTAAAAAATCTGCTGTGCATAATAATTTGGAAAAAAGTTTTTGATGCAGTTTGATTTTTTTTTTTTAAAAAAAAAAACTGTTTTCATGGGTTTGTAAAAAAAACCCCCCCCAATTTACTCTAATATTTTTGACTGGAAATTTCAATGACTGAAATTCTTGGGGAATTTGGGAAAAAACTGAAAAAAAATTATTTGCAAATAATTTGGAACACAGTGTAGGCTGGCTCCCCCGGAATCATTCATGCTTAGTGTCCGTGGAGGCACCAGGTTGGTCTTCAGACCAAAAATTTTTTTTTTTATTTTTTTTCCCCATTTTTTTAAAACTATCTTTAAAAGGGGAATATGGGCGAGGCCCTTTCAAGGGTCGAATTCCCCCAAAACCCCAACAACAAGGGAAACGTGAGGGTTGCCTCCACGTCCCCCCTCCTCCCCCGTAGTAGCCATGCCTGAGCTTGTTTTTTTGGGGGGGCGAGGGTTTCCCTTCCCCAAGGCACCGACTCCCGCACCAGAACAGACGAGAACGGAGTGTCCCCCACGGCCCCCTTCGAAGCCAGGCTACAAACAACAACAGCCTTGCCCCAAACCAAAGAATGAACCCCAGTGATTGGCAAAAGGTCCCGTTTGGCATCCGGGCGGCCCCCACTGCCCACCACGATAGAGCACGGTGAGGAAGGGGGGGGGCCCTTTCCCGATAAAGGGAGGATATTTAAAGTGCCTGCACCGTCCATTCTCAGCCCGTCTGCGGGGAGAGCGGCACTCTCACCTTTCTTTTTCGGACTCAGTGGGAGTATAGGGTAGGAGGTGGGCTGGGGGAACCCCGGGGCCTCCGGCCCCTTTTATACCCCCCGGAGGCACCAGAAATCTGGCCCAGGTTTTGGCCCCTTTTTGGGCCCGGGGCTCCTTTCCCCCCCGCACCCCCTTCTCATTCACTGCGAGAAGCGCCCTTCTTTTTCCCGGCCAGAACCGTGATAGCCCCCTTTTTGCCAGTTCTCAGGAACCCGCAGCCCCATCCCCCCTTTCCCCCTGGGGGGACATCTTCTGGATGAGTCCCCCAAACCTAAAAGGGCAACCCAAGGGGGCCCCCAAAGGGGAAAAGGACCTGGGGTAAAAGCGCAGCCCATACCCCAGCCCCCCTTTGTTCATCAGAGCTGGCTGCCATACACTGGCTTTTTGTTGCCGCAGAGCCGCTTGCTTTTTATAGCTCGCTTTTTTTTTTAATAGCCCTTCCCTGCATATTACCCCCTTTTTCCGTCAATCCCGGATCCAAAAACCATTGGGGGGAAGCGCTGGTTTTTGGAGTCAGTTTCGTCTTTTGTATTTTTTCCCCCTTACCGCTGTTTCCCCAAAAAACATCAGGAAGATAAAATCAGAAGGGGTTCAGTGATCTAGTCATTGGATGGCCTCGCCGGGGGGGGTACGAGACAGTTCACTCGCGCCGACTTCCCGGCGACTTCCGGACAAACCGACTTCTTTCCGGGCCCGATCTGCCCCCCCGTTTTAGGGGCCCGGCTTGACAGCCGGGGCCTTAGCCCCCGGGGCCCAGCACAACTGGTTTTTTCCAGAGGTGTTTGCTCAATGATCAACCCCCGAAAGCACATTTCGGGGCGCGTTTATCACCGAACTGGGAAATCTTTTTCTGGTGCACAGACCGCGGTTGTCCCCTCTCGTTTTTTCCATTTACCATTTTTGGGGAATTCCTTCAAATGGCTTGGGGCCGCGCGACTCCCCAAGGGGGGGAAACTCTTTATTTTTCCCTCTTTTTCAGCGCAAACGCTTGAAAAACCCAAGTAAAATTTCATTAGGTAGTCTCTCATGTGGGACCTCCCTGTAGAGGGGCCCCCGGACACCCGGGACTTAATGGTCTTAGGGGTTTTTTCAAAAAATTTCCCTTTGAACCCCCTTTAAGACGTCTTGCTAATGACCTTTCATTGAAGGTCACCTTCCCTTTCGAACGCAGTCGGGGGTTTCGGGGTGGGGCCTGTCCTGCCCCGGGTCCTTTTTTTATCTTTTTAAAAAACAAGGTCCTCGGCCTCCCCCGCCCTTTTTCCAAAACGTTTCCTTTTCACCTTAATGGGACTTTCCTGCCCCCCCGTTTTTCCCGGGGCTGGACACCTTGTGGGAAGGCCCTTTCCCCATTGATTTGTGAGAGCTCACAGAAGGTTTGGCACACTTTTTTTTTCGCAGAAACGGTGCTCTGTTTTTGCCCCCGAGGGAAAAAGGAAGGGCTTTTCGCTTCAAATCGACAATAGCCAGGTGGGTTTGTTTTTCCCTATTAAATTTTAAAGCATCGGGGGAGCCTATCCCCCCGGGGCAAGGCCCTCCACCCGGGGGTGGGGCTTCCTGGGCCATTCGACACTAGGCGCGGGGGGGCAGGTTTGCAAGGCTGCGACCCCGGTCCTTTTACAATTTCAAACACTACAAGGCACACTCCCGGCCCCGCAGATCGAGCCCGGGAAGAAAATACGCAACAGCGGTAGCACACCTGTAAACAATTGATATGTGCGGTTAATCTAGGTGTCGTTTTTCCCCCCAGGGTGCTTTAGGACGTTCCAGGTTTGTCCCCCCCAAGAGGCGAAGGAGAAAAGGGATTTTTGTGATCACAAAAAAAACCCTTTTTTCCCCAGCCACTATTGGGGGCACAGCACCCCCCCTAATTTTTGTTCTTTTTTTTTTGAAAAAGTTGACCTGTATTTTTGATTTAAGATCCCTACGCTTTGTCACGAATGGTTCAGGTTGGAACCACACTAGGGTATACTGCAGAGGAGGACTAACTTTTTTTTGTATTAACTTGCGTCACCTCCTAGTGGCAGCAGCATTGCCTTTGTCCCCCAATGGGTGGCTTGGGAAAAGGTTTTTCGTGAAACAAAATACCTTTTTTTTACCCCCTTACTCCATTTATCTGACCACTGGCCCCTTTTCAACTTTAAAGGGATTGTGGGGGTTGCAAAAATTTTAAAAATTTTTGGGGGATTGTTTTCCCTTGTCGATCAGTGGTAACCCAAAATTCTGCAGACCTTGCCCAACCCAACATTCACTGATCGAAAACTGCAAAAAGCTTATTCCCCTTGGAGGGCATTGCAGGGGAATTGAACCCTTGGCCACTGGCTCTGTCACAGGTCAAATTTTATTTGGTTTATTAAAAAGCTTTTTGGGGAAGTAAAGGGTTTTGGGGCCCCCGTAAGCACGCTGTTTTGGGTTCTCTGGTCATTTAGAATTTTTAAACCCTTTTTGGGGTTAAAATTTAAAAAAAAAAATTGCAGCACGTATCTCTTCTTTTTTTTTCCTTCTGCTATTGTGTACCCCCTTTTTTCCCGCTGTACCTTCCTACAACTATAACCCGATCTCCGAAGTCCTGCCAAAAAACCAAAGTCACTGATGAGGTGGATTGGCTGCAGCGAAAAGGTGAATTTACAGCATGTGATTGGTCGGGGAAACTGAGACCAGGCAGCAGGGGCCTTGGGGGAAGGGAAGGCGGTGAAAATTTGTTATAATTTTTTTTAATAAAAACTTTTTAATTGATGTTTTGCAGGCCCCCGGTCCACCCTTTTCAGTAGTGCATAAACCCCCCCTGCGGAGCTCTGCAAAAATAACTACCCAGCCCCCTTTTGATTGATGCACGACGTCATGCGTGCATTTTGCCCCCTAACGTGGTGGGGATTTTTTTTTTCCCTTCTGTTTTGGGGCTTGTGTTGGGAGAGATGGGTAAACCCCCAAACAGAAAAATTCCCCCCCTACCAAAACCTACTTTCGGGCCCGGGGCACCAAAAAGAACTTCACCAGGAAGTCTGTGTTACGGGGTTGGGATGGCTGCCAACATCGGGCGTTGTATTTATGTCACCCCGGTCACTGACTCTGCGCTCACACAGCCCATTCACCAGTGGGTCCAGCCTGGCGGTCATTTTTTGGGGACCATCCGGGTTAAAGCTGTTAAAATTCCCCGACAGGTTTTCGGCGTGGGAAAAGAACAACGGACAGGTGTGGACAATTTTTTATTTTTTTTTATTCGGAGACGGGGGTTTTAGTGGAATTAGGGTTATGTATATATCTGTGTTTGTTATTTTTAAGTATAAGGGGAAAAAGGGTTTTGTTTTATTTCAAAAAAGGACTTTTTTTGGGGGTTGTCTTTTTTCCCTACACTATGGGATTGAATGGAAAGGGTGTCTTTTAGACTTTCCCCCTTCTAAGTTGGGGGGTTTGTGTCAGGACAAAAAAAAAAGGGCTAAAACCACGATAAACCCCACTTGCCCCGCTACAGGGTAAGTGGAAAACCCCGGGAAAAGGACAGAATTGGCGCTTAATAAAGGGGCCTTTTTGGGGCCGTATCAAAGGGGCCCCCTTCCAGCATGAGAAAGCAGACTCCATTGTTTGCTTTAGAAGGTGGTTGTGAAAAATGGGGGGACCCCACAATTTTTTTTTTTAATTATTTTGCTGATTGTTTGTGGTTGGGGAGTAAACCTTTTTCTTGCGGGGTTTGGTCTTGGGTAGGAGAAACTTTTTACTTGCTGCTTCGCCTTTTGGGGTTTTTTTACCTTTTACTAGCTTCTTCGGTTTGTGGTTTGGGATTAAAACCTTTTTACTTTTTTCTTTTGGGCTTGGGTTGGGGGGTTATCTTTTTTTTTGCTTTTTCGGTCTTTGGTTTTTTTATTTTTAAAACCCTTTTCTTTTTCTTCGGTCTTGGGTTGGGTTTTTTAACCCCTTTTTCTGCTTTTTCGTCTTGTGGTTGGGGGGTAACCTTTTTACTTGTTCTTGGTCTTTGGTTGGGTAGTATACCTTTTTTTTTTTTTCGGCTTGTGGTTGGGTAGTATCCCTTTTTACTTCTTCGGGGTTTTTTGGTTGGGTAGTATACCTTTTTACTTTCTTCTTCTGCTTGTGGGGTTAGTAGTATACTTTTTTCTTGCTCTTCGGTCTTGGTTTTGGGATAATCTTTTTACTTGCTTCTTCGGGGGTTTTGGGGTTGGGGGTATACCTTTTTTTTTGCTTCTTTGGGGTTGGGTTTTGGGGGGTAAACCTTTTTACTTCTTGGGTTTTTGGTTGGTAGTATTCTTTTTTACTTGCTTCTTCGGGGTTGTGGTTTTTGGTAGATCCCCTTTTTCTTGCTTCTTCGGTCTTGTGGGGTTGGGTAGTAACCTTTTTTCTTCTTCTTTTTTCTTGTGGTTGGGTATATCCCCCTTTTTACTTGCTTCTTCTTTCTTGTGGTTTTGGGATATACCCTTTTTCTTGCTTCTTCGGGGTTTTTGGGGGGGGATTTTTCCCCTTTTTCTTGCTGCTTCAGTCTTGTGGTTTGGGGGTTTTACCTTTTTTTTCTTCGTCTTGGGTTGGGTATTTTACTTTTACTTGCTTTTTTTTGGTCTTTGGGTGGGTAAATTTCGGTTTTCCCTTTCTTCTGTCTTGTTTTGGTATTTTATCTTTACTTCTTTTCGGTCTTGTGGTTGGGAGTAAAACCCTTTTTACTTTCTTCTTCGGTCTTGTGGGTTGGGGAGTTTACCTTTTACTTGCTTCTTTTTTTTCTTGTGGTTGGGGAGTATACCTTTTTTCTTCTTCGGTCTTGTGGTTTTGGGAGTTACCTTTTTAAATTTTTTCTTCGTTTGTGGTTGGGTAGTTACCTTTTACTTGCTTTTCGGTCTTGTGGTTGGGGGGGGTAACCTTTTTTTTCCTCCTTGGTCTTGTGGGTTGGGGATTTTTCCCTTTTTCTTGCTGCTTCTCTCGTGGGTTGGGTATTATAAAAAACCTTTTTTTCTTTTGCTTTTGGTTGGGTATTTTACCTTTTCTTCTTCTTCGGGCTTGGGTTGGGGGATTTTTTCGGTTTACTTGCCTGTCTTGTTGTTTGGGGATTTTATTTTTACTGCTTTTTCGGCTTGGGTTGGGTTAGAAAACCCTTTTTTCTTTCTTCTTTTGGGGTTGTGGGTTTGGGGAGTATACCTTTTTTCTTGCTTCTTCGTCTTGTGGGTTGGGGAGTTAACCCTTTTACTTTTTCGGCTTGTGGGTTGGTATAACCTTTTACTTCTTCGGTCTTTTTGGTTGGGGAAATTTCCTTTTTTTCTTGCTTCTTCTGTCTTGTGGTTGGGTAGTATATCTTTTTAAATTGCTTCTTCGGTCTTTTGGGGTTTGGGGGTATATCTTTTTTATTTCTTCTTCGGCTTGGGGGGGGGGGGGGGGGGGGGGGGGGTGGTTGGGTAGTAACCTTTTTTACCTTCTTTTGTCTTGTGGGGGGTAGTAACCTTTTTTTTCTTCTTCGGTCTTGTGGTTGGGTAGTATAACTTTTTACTTGCTTTTGGGCTTGTGGTTGGGTAGTTACCTTTTTACTTGCTTCTTCGGTCTTGTGGTTGGGTAATTTAAATTTTTTTTTGCTTCTTCTTTTTTGTGGGTTGGGTATAACCTT
>JARQOD010000008.1:34524590-34594381 GCA_033576555.1 Oophaga sylvatica
CAGCTGTAGTTTAAAGTTCTCAGTGAACTTATGTTGAGCGCTTGTTGCGCTTTTATTTAGGTTGTTGGGTTTTCTGCCTTTTGTTGGTATTTTCCCACCCTTATTTTGAACTGCTTTGGGACGTCCCATCAGTAATGAATTCTGTGGCTCTCTTCCTTCAATCTGCAGCTGAAAGACGGATTTTGGTAAGAACTTACCTGTAAAATCCTTTTCAGCGAAGGAAGGAAGAGAGACACAGCACCCTCCCATGGCAGAAGTGTGTTGGTATTTTCAGATGCGGCGTGACCCTCCTCTGATTGCAATTATCTGGGCTGAGGTTAACGCGCTAAGGCTCTGTTCCAGCATCGCCAGTTTATCGCAGTAGTCAGGTCGTTCGTGAGTAGTACCTGAAACTCTGTGGTTTTCTTCATATTGCACGCATAACCTGTCTCTTTATCCTTCAGAAGGGGTTATGTTGCTCCGCTGGTGATCTTTACTCTTCCTTTAAGCTTGGGTACGACTGAAGAGCTGAGTAGGAGGAGCCCGAGCTGGAGGGGCCGGATCAACACGCTTTTAATCTGAGGTGTAAATCCTATCTGGGGCTCCGCCTACCCATCAGTAATGAATACTGTGTCTCTCTTCCTTCCTTCGCTGAAAAGGATTTTACAGGTAAGTTCTTACCAAAATCCGTCTTTCTTCGATATACCTTGCGTTTATTTTTAAAAAAAAAACGCAAATATGGCGAAAATTTGCAATTTTCAAACTTTGAATTTTTTTTCCCTTAAAACAGAGAGATATGTCACACAAAATAGTTAAGAAATAACATTTCCCACATGTCTACTTTACATCAGCACAATTTTGGAACCAAAATTTTTTTTTGTTAGGAAATTAAGGGTTAAAAGTTGACCAGTAATTTCTCATTTTTACAACAAAATTTACACAGCCATTTTTTTAGGGACCACCTCACATTTGAAGTCACTTTGAGGGGTCTATATGGCAGAAAATACCCAAAAGTGACACCATTCTAAAAACTGCACCCCTCAAGGTACTCAAAACCACATTCAAGAAGTTTAATAACCCTTCAGGTGCTTCACAGGAGCTGAAGCAACGTGGAAGGAAAAAATGAATATTTAACTTTTTGGCCACAAAAATTATCTTTTACAAACTTTTTTTTATTTTCACAAGGGTAAAAGGAGAAAATGGGCAGATAAAGTTGTTGTGCAATTTCTCCTGAGTACGCCAATACCCCATATGTGGGGGAAAACCACTGTTTGGGCACACGGCAGAGCTCGTAAGGGAAGGAGCGCCGTTTGACTTTTTCAAACTAAAATTGGCTGGAATTGAGATTGGACGCCATGTCGTGTTTGGAGAGCCCCTGATAATGCCTAAACAGTGGAAACCCCCACAAGTGACACCATTTTGGAAACTAGACCCCCTAAGGAACTTATCTAGATCTGTTGTGAGCACTTTGAACCCCCAAGTGTTTCACAAAAGTTTATAATGCCTGGGTGTGAAAAAAAAAAAAACAATTTTCCACAAAAATGATTTTTTAGTCCCAAATTTTTGATTTTTCCCAAGGAAATTGGACCCCAAAAGTTGTTGTCCAATTTGTCCTGAGTATGCTGATACCCCATATGTGGGGGGGGGGGGAAACTGTTTGGGCGCACGGCAGGGCTTGGAAAGGAAGCAGTAACGTTTTGGAATGCAAACATTGATGGGGGTCATGTTCCGTTTGTAGTGCCCCAGATGAGCCTAAACAGTGGAAACCCCCCACAAGTGACCCCATTTTGGAAGCTAGACCCCCTAAGGAACTTATCTAGATCTTTGGTTAGCACTTTGAACCCCCAAGTGCTTCACACAAGTTTATAATGCCCGGGCATGAAAATAAAAAATCTTATTTTTTTCCCCCAAAAATTATCTCTTAGTCACTAATTTTTTATTTTCCCAAGGGTAACAGGAGAAATTGGACCACAAAATTTGTAGTCCAATTTGTCCTGAGTACGCTGATACCCCATATGTGGGGGGGAACCACTGTTTGGGCGCATGGCAGAGCTCGGAATGGAAGGAGCACCATTTGACTTTTTCCAACCAAAATTGGCTGGAATTGAGATTGGACGCCATGTTGCATTTGGAGAGCCCCTGCTGTGCCTAAACAGTGGAAACCCCCCACAAGTGACCCCATTTGGGAAACTAGACCCCTAAGGAACTTATCTAGATCTTTGGTGAGCAATTTGAACCCCCAAGTGCTTCACACAAGTTTATAACGTAGAGCCGTAAAATTAAAAAATCATATTTTTCCCACAAAATTGATCTTTTCACCCCAATTTTTATTTTCCCAAGGGTAACAAGACTCCAAAAGTTATTGTGCAATTTGTCCTGAGTGCGCTGATATCCCATATGTGGGGGTAAACCACTGTTTGGGTGCATGGCAGAGTTTGGAAGGGAAGGAGCGCCGTTTGACTTTTTCAATGCAGAATTGGCTGGCTGCCATGTCGTGTTTGGAGAGCTCCTGATCTGCCTAAACAGTGGAAACCCCCCACAAATGACACCATTTTGGAAACTAGACCCCTCAAGGAACTTATCTAGATGTGTGGTGAGCACTTTGAACCCCAAAGTGCTTCACAGAAGTTTATAACGTACAGCCGTAAAATAAAAAATCTTTTTTTTTTTTTTTTACAAAAATGATTTTTTCGTCCCCAATATTTTATTTTCACAAGGGTAACAGGAGAAATTGGACCCCAAAAGTTGTTGTCCAATTTGTCCTGAGTATGCTGATACCCAATATGTGGGAGTAAACTACTGTATGGGTGCACGTCTGGACTCGGAAGGGAAGTAGTGACGTTTTGGATTGCAGACTTTGATCGAATGGTCTGGGGGAGTCATGTCGCATTTGGAGAGCCCCTGATGCGTCTAAACAGTGGAAACCCCCCACAAGTGACCCCATTTTGGAAAATGGACCCCACAAGGAACTTATCTAGATGTGTGGTGAGCACTTTGAACCCGAAGTGCTTCACAGAAGTTTATAACGTACAGCCGTAAAAATAAAAAATCCTTTTTTTTTTTTTTTTTTTGCAAAAATGATTTTTTCGCCCCCAATATTTTATTTTCACAAGGGTAACAGGAGAAATTGGACCCCAAAAGTTGTTGTCCAATTTGTCCTGAGTACGCTGATACCCAATATGTGGGAGTAAACTACTGTATGGGCGCACGTCGGGGCTCGGAAGGGAAGTAGTGACGTTTTGGATTGCAGACTTTGATGGAATGGTCTCGGGGCGTCATGTCGCATTTGGAGAGCCCTTGATGCGCCTAAACAGTGGAAACCCCCCACAAGTGACCCCATTTTGGAAAATAGACCCCGCAAGGAACTTATCTAGAAGTGTGGTGAGCGCTATGAAGCCCCAAGTGCTTCACAGAAGTTTTATAACATACAGCCGTAAAAACAAAAAAATCATTTTTTTTTTTTACAAAAATGATTTTGTCACCCCCAGTTTTTTATTTTCCCAAGGGTAACAGGAGAAATAGGACAAATTGCACAATAACTCTTGTGGTCCAGAGTACGCTGATACCCCATATGCGGGAGTAAACTACTGTTTGGGCGCATGGCAGAGCTCAGAAGGGAAGGAGCACCGTTTGACTTTTTCAACGTAGAATTGGCTGGAATTGAGATCAGACGCCATGTCACATTTGGAGAGCCCCTGATGTGCCTAAACAGCAGAAACCCCCCAATTCTAACTCCAACCCTAACCCCAACACACCCCTAACCCTAGTCCCAACCCTAACCACAAACCTAACCCTAACACACCCCTAAAAGTAATCCCAACCCTAATCCTAATCCTAACGTTAGCGCCAACCCTAACCCTAACTTTAGCCGCAACCCTAACCCTAACGGGAAAATGGAAATAAATACATTTTTTTAATTTTATTATTTTTCCCTAACTAAGGGGTGATAAAGGGGGGTTTGATTTACTATTTATAGCGGGTTTTTGTGATTGGCAGCTGTCACGCTAAAAGACGCTTTTTATTGCAAAAAATAGTTTTTTGCATCACCACATTTTGAGAGCTATAATTTTTGCATATTTTGGCCCACAGAGCCATGTGAGATCTTATTTTTTGCGTGACGAGGTGACGTTTTTATTGGTACCATTTTTGAGCACGTGACATTTTTTGATCGCTTTTTATTTAGATTTTTGGGAGGTTAGAATGAACAAAAATCAGCAATTCATGAATTTCTTTTGGGGGAGGCGTTTATACCGTTCTGCGTGTGGTAAAATTGATAAAGCAGTTTTATTCTTCGGGTCAGTACGATTATGGCGATACCTCATTTATATCATTTTTTTATGTTTTGGCGCTTTTATAGAATAAAAACAATTTTATATAAAAAATTATTATTTTTGCATCGCTTTATTCTGCGAGCTATAACTTTTTTATTTTTTTGCTGATGATGCTGTATGACGGCTCGTTTTTTGCGGGACAAGATGATGTTTTCAGCGGTACCATGTTTATTTATATCGGTCTTTTTGATTGCGTGTTATTCCACTTTTTGTTCAGCTGTATGATGATAAAGCATTGATTTTTTTGCTTCGTTTTCTTTTTTTTTTTTTTTTTTAAGAGGTTCACTAAAGGGGTTAACTAGTGGGACAGTTTTATAGGGGGGGTCGTTACGGACACGGCGATACCAAATATGTGTACTTTTATTGTTTTGTTTTTTTTATTTACAGGAAGAAATTAATTTATTGGGGAATATATATTTTTTTTTTTATGATTTTTTTTTACCACTTTTTATTTTTTTTAACTTTTTTACTTTGTCCCAGGGTGGGACATCACTGTATTTTAGCAGATCGCTGGTGTGACAGTTACACAGCACTCTGTCACACCAGCGATCGCTCTGACATCGCTGCAGGCTTCCTCAGCGCCTGCTCTCAGCAGGCACTGAGGAAGCCGCCTCCCTGCAGGACCCCGGCGCCATCTTGGATCCGGGGACCTGGAGGGAGGACGGACCCTCGGAACAGCACGACACATCGCGCTGCTCTGAGGGTCTCGGAGCGCGCAGGGAGCCCCCACCCTGCGCGATCCTCCCCTGTGCCCCGGGTACACCGCGATCATGTTTGATCGCGGTGTGCCAGGGGTTAATGTGCCGGGAGCGGTCCGTGACCGCTCCTGACACACAGTCACGGGTGTCAGCTGTGATAATCAGCTGACACCGGCGGCGATCAGCTGCGCTCCCCCCGGGAGCGCAGCTGATCGCCCATGACGTACTATTCCGTCCATGGGAATTAGGTCCAGGGTCACATGGACCGAATAGTACGTCTGATGGCAGAGAGGGGTTAAGGGTCTGTTACCAAGGTTCTTATTATTTTGGAACCTTATGGCTGTATTATATGGGCTGCATGACACTAAATTGGTGATGTTACGTGGGTCGGAACAACAAGAACAGTTGTCTAATGTGCCCTCTTCACTTCTCATTTTCTAAAAAACCTTCCCCGTTCTCCCGAAAGGCATTAACGTCCAGATACAAATCATTTGCTAACGTCTACTGCCCCACATTGATGGGTTAGTCCCGTACTGGGACCCATCTTTATGGGTTGTTTTAATGGCCAAAGTTTTGGTGACTCCCCTCTTATTCTCTACCGGTCAGGTTGTTAAAGCAGCAACAGAAGGTGACAGAGAAAAAGTCCTGAAAAAGTCCAGAGACCTGAAGTTTCTGACAGGCTATGAAACCAAGGTAAGTGGTGAAAGGGATCCGGAGCTGTGTGGGATTTATTTCTCATATTGTCATAAGTCCAAATTTACTTCATTATTTTTTTTACCCTATACCCTTTCTGCAGTAATCTCATCCTCAAAGCCTTTCTTATTAATTATCTTAGCTATCAGCACTTCTTGGTAGAACTACAAGTGTCAGTGGACTAGAGAGTACCCAGTGAGTCCCTGGTGGTGCCGATTACAGGGGTTTCCAGCAGTGAGACCCTCTGGAACGCTGCAGGAATTGGGGTCTAATATGAGCTTGTAATTTTGGTTTACTAAGAAAAGGACTGAGAAAGGTAACTTTGGAAGCACAGGGTGTCTTTGTGCATATCCGCACAGAGCCAGCTTCAACAGCAATACATTTCTCCTTCGCCTCATTGGGGGACACAGGACCATGGGTGTTATGCTGCTGCCACTAGGAGGCTGACACTAAGTTAGCTCCTCTGCAGTATACACCTACACTGTGTTCCAAATTATTATGCAAAAATTGTTTAGGAGTGATAAGGTAAGAATTTTTTTGTTTGTCAGTTAAACTCGTTGATGGTGATGTGTGTCAGGGCTCTTTATATCACTGTAAGCAATTGCAGACACCTGTGCTAATTAGTTTGGCAGGTGTGTCCAATGAAAGGCAAGACTACTTAAGAAGGCTGTCCCACATTATTAAGCAGCCTACATTTTCTGCCAAAATGGGAAAGAAAAAGGATGTGTCGGCTGCTGAGAAGCAACAAATTGTGGAGTGTTTAGGTCAAGGCATGACTACAATCAACATTGCCAAGACACTTCATCGTAATCATCGCACAATCAAGAAGTATGTAGCTGATTCACAGTACACACGTGTGCACGCTGATAAGGGAAAATTGAGGACTCTTTCCTACAGGCAATTATGTCAGGTTAAAAGAGCAGCGGTAAAAAAGCCTTGTCATAGGAGCAGACAAGTTTTTGAAGCTGCTGGTGCCTCCAACGTCCCCCGAACAACAAGATGCAGGGTCCTTCAGAGGTTTGCAGCTGTGCGTAAGCCATCCTGTCGACCTCCTCTATCCACTGCACACAAGCAGAAACGGCTCCAGTGGGCCAAACAATACATGAAGACTGACTTCAAAACTGTTTTGTTCACCGATGAGTGCCGTGCAACGCTCAATGGTCCAGATGGATGGAGTGGAGGATGGCTGGTTGATGGACACCCCATGCAAACACGGCTACAGCGCAAACAAGGAGGAGGTGGAGTAATGTTTTGGGCTGGAATCATGGGGAGAGAGATTGTCAGCCCCTTTAGGAACCCTGAAGGGGTAAAGATGAACTCCATAGTGTATGTTGAGTTTCTCAAACAGCACTTCCTTCCATGGTTCAAGAAGAAGAACCGTGCATTCCGCAGCAAGATCATTTTTATGCATGATAATGCACCGTCTCATGCTGCACATAACACATCTGCATCTCTGGCTGCTATGGGCATAAAAGGGGATAAACTTATGGTGTGGCCCCCATGCTCCCCTGACCTCAACCCCATTGAGAACCTCTGGAGCATCATCAAAAGGAGTGTCTATGATGGCGGGAGGCAGTTCACACTAAGCAACAGTTCTGGGAGGGTATTCTGTCCTCATGCAAAACAATTGAAGCAGAAACCATCCAAAACCTGGCAAATTCAATGGACGAGAGAGTTCAGAAGCTCCTTTCCAACAACGGGTCCTATGTGCAAATTTAACATCGCCTAGAATAAAGTTTTGAGTTGAAAACTGTTTGATTTCAGTTTGTAATAACCTGCTAATGCTTATAATTTCAAAAATAACCATTTTTTTGTTCTTTATTAAAATGAAAAGGTTGAAAACTCTGCTGTGCATAATAATTTGGAAAATGCATTTTGAGTGCAGTTTGAGTGTTTTATTTTTTAAAAAATATACTGTTATCATAGGCAGTTTGTACAAAAACCTTTCAATTATACTCTAATAGTTATTTGACTGGAAAATTACAATGACTGAAATTCATATAGGTAATTTGGGAAAATCTGAGAAAATATTATTTGCATAATAATTTGGAACACAGTGTAGTGCTGGCTCCAACCGGAATCAGTTCATGCTTAGTGTCCGTAGGAGGCACATCAGGTCTGGTCTTCAGACCACAATTTTTTATTTTATTTTTTATTCCATATTTTTTACTATCTTTAACAAGGAATATAGGTGCGACGGATCCTTTCAAGGGTCGGATCTCCCCAAACCAACAACAATCGGAAACGTGGAGTGTTGCCTCCACGTACCCCCTCCTGCACCGTAGATAGCCATGCCTGAGCTTGATTTTTTGGGGGCGACGGTTCCTTCCAAGGCACCGATCTCCCCGCACCAGCAACAGACGAGAACATGGAGTGTCGCCTCCACGTGCCCCCTTCTGAAGCCAGGCTACAAACGAACAACAGCCTTGTCCCATACCAGAAGAATGAACCCCAGTGATGTGCAGAGGTCCCGATGGCATCCGGGCGGCCCCCACTGCACCACCACTGATAGAGCAGCGGTGATGGAAGGAGGCGGTCCATTTCCCTGATAAAGGGAGGATAGATTGAGAGTGCCTGCACCGTCCATTCTGCAGCCCCTGATCTGCAGGCAGAGCGGTCACTCTGCACCTTTTCTTTTTCTGTGACTCAGTGGAGAGTATAGGGTAGGATGGTGGGCTGGGAGACACCCGCAGGCACGTCACGGCTCCATTCATCATCCCCGGCAGGCACCAGAAATCTAGGCCCAGGCTTCGGCCTGTTCTAGGCCGGTAGCTCCGTTCCCCCTGCTCTGCGCTTCTCATTCACTGCGAGAAGCGCCCTTCTTATTCCCGGCCAGAACCGCTGATAGAACGCAGTTCGCCAGTCTCTCATGGAACCACGCAGACCTGCATCTCCCTATCTGCGCTGTGGGCACATCTTCTGGAGTGAGTCCCCCAAACCTACAAGGGCAACCTCAAGAGGACCGCTCACAGGGAACAGGACCTGGGGTAAGAGCTGCAGCCACATACCCTCAGGCCCCCCTTGTTCATGCAGAGCTGGTCTGCCATACACTGGCTTGTGTTGCTCTGCAGAGCCGCTCTGCTTTTTATAGCTGCGCTTCTATTTTCAATAGCCCTTCCCTGCAGTATTCATCCCAAGTTTCTCGCTCAATCCCAGGATCCAGAAGCCATTGGGGTGGATGCGCTGGTTCTTTCGTGGAGTCAGTTTCGTCTTCTGTATGTGTTTCCCCCTTTACCGCTGCTTCCCAAAATCATCAGGAAGATAAAATCAGAAGGGGTTCCAGTGATCCTAGTCACTCTGGACTGGCCTCGCCGGGCGTGGTACGCAGAGCTAGTTCAGCTCGTCGCCGACGTTCCCTGGCGACTTCCGGATCGACCGGACTTGCTCTTCCAGGGCCCGATCTGCCACCAGAATTCAGGGGCCCTGTCTTTGACAGCCTGGCCGTTGAGTCCTGGGACCTAGCACAAGCTGGTTTCTCTCCAGAGGTGATTGCTACAATGATCAACGCCCGAAAGCACATTTCGGTGCGCGTTTATCACCGCACTTGGTAAGTCTTTATTGCGTGGTGCACAGACCGCGGTTGTCCTCCTCTCGTCTTTTCCATTCCTACCATTTTGGAATTCCTTCAAACTGGCTTGGGCCTAGCGCTGAGCTCCCTCAAGGGGCAGATCTCTTTATTGTCCGTCTTGTTTCAGCGCAGAATCGCTTTGTAAACCGCAAGTGAAGACTTTCATTCAGGTAGTCTCTCATGTGGTACCTCCCTATAGAGCGCCTCTGGACACCTGGGACCTTAACCTGGTCTTAGGTGTTCTGCAAGAATCTCCCTTCGAACCGCTTCAAGACGTCTTGCTAATGCACCTTTCATTGAAGGTCACCTTCCTCTTTGCTGTAACGTCAGTCAGGCGGGTTTCGGAGTTGGCTGCTCTGTCCTGCCGGGCTCCTTTTCTGATCTTTCACAAAGACAAGGTCCTCAGGCCGTCCCCGCCCTTTTTGCCAAAAGTCGTTTCCTCTTTTCACCTTAATGAGGACATTGTCCTGCCCTCGTTTTGCCCGGCACTGGTACACCTTGTGGAGAAGGCCCTTCACACATTGGATTTAGTGAGAGCTCACAGAAGGTATGTTTCACGGACAGTGTCTTTTCGTCAGACGGATGCTCTGTTCGTGCTCCCCGAGGGAAACAGGAAGGGTCTTGACGCTTCAAAGTCGACAATAGCCAGGTGGATTCGTTCCACTATTCAGGTATCTTACCGCATCAGGGGCAGGCCTATCCCTACGGGATCAAGGCACACTCCACCCGGTCGGTGGGTGCTTCATGGGCCATTCGACACTAGGCGTCGGCGGAGCAGGTTTGCAAGGCTGCGACCTGGTCCAGTTTACACACATTCTCAAAGCACTACAACGTGCACACTCAGGCCTCCGCAGATGCGAGCCTGGGAAGACGAATACTGCAGACAGCGGTAGCACACCTGTAAACAATTGATATGTGCGGTTAATCTGAGGTGTCTGTTTCCCACCCAGGGACTGCTTTAGGACGTTCCATGGTCGTGTGTCCCCCAATGAGGCGAAGGAGAAACAGGGATTTTTGTGCACTCACCGTAAAATCCTTTTCTCCGAGCCACTCATTGGGGGACACAGCACCCACCCTATTGGCTATGTTCGTTCTTTGGTTTTGACATGTTGTACCTGTATTTGATGATTTTAAGATCTCCTACTGCTTTGTCACTGAACTGGTTCAGGTTGGAACCAGCACTAGGTGTATACTGCAGAGGAGGAGCTAACTTTTTTTTGTATTAACTTAGCGTCAGCCTCCTAGTGGCAGCAGCATTGTCCTTTGTCCCCCAATGAGTGGCTTGGAGAAAAGGATTTCACGGTGAGAACACAAAAATACCTGTTTTATGAGCCCATTACTGACCATTTATCTGACCACGTGGCCACTTTCAAGCTTTAAAGGGATTGTGCGGGTTGCAAAACTATTTTCAAAAACATTTTTGGGGGATTGTTTTCCCTTGCCGATCAGTGGATGAACCAACATATCTGCAGTACATAGACAACCCAATCATTGCAGCTGATCGAAAACTGCATAATGCTTCATTCCCCTGTGGAGGGCATTGCAGGGGAATTGAACCCTGGCCGACTGGCTCTGTCACAGGTCATAATTGATTTGGTTTCATGTAAAAGAGCTTATTTGGCAAGTCATAGGTTTGAGGTTCCTGTGATAGCACGCTGTTTGAGGATTCTCTGGTCATTTAGTAATTTAAAAGCCTTTTTGGGGTTAAATTTGAAAAAAAAAAATTGCAGCACGTATCCCTTCTTCATTCCTGTGCTGCTATTGTGATACCGCCGGTTTCTGCTGTACCTCATTCCTGACAACTATAACCTCAGATCTCCGAAGTCACTTGCCATAAATGCCAAAGTCACTGATGAGGCCTGAGATTGGCTGCAGCGGTAAGGTGAATTGTACAGCATGTGATTGGTGCAGGAAACTGAGACCAGCGGGCAGCACTGGAGCCTTGGGGAATGGAGAAGGCGAGTGTATTTGTTATATAGTTTTTGTAATAAAAACTTTTTAATTGATGTTTTGCAGGACCCTGGTCCAGCAGCCTTGTCAGTAGTGCATGAACGCCGTGCGAGAGCTCTGCAAAAATAACTATCCCAGCACCTCTTTTGATTAGATGCACGACGTCATGCGTGCATTTTGCCCCAACTATGACGTGGTGCCGTATTATACCTTTTCACTTGCTGCTTTGGTCTTGTGGTTGGGTAGAGATGGGTGAACCCAAACAGTAAAGTTCGCCGTCCGTACCAAACACCTACTGTTCAGGCACGGACACCGAACATGAACTTCACCAGGAAGTCTGTGTTACTGTTCGGGATCGGCTGCCCGAACATCGGGCGTTGTCATTTGCATGTCACCACTGGTCACTGACTCTGCGCTCACAGCAGCTCATTCACCAGTGGGTCTCAGCCTGGACGGTCATTTCTTGGCACCATCCAGGTTGAAAGCTGTTTATTCCCCAGACATGGATTACGGCGTGGGACAGAACAACGGACAGGTGTGGACTATTGTTTTTATTTTTGTTTTATTACAGGAGACGAGGGATTCAGTGGAATTAGGCGTTATGTGAGTATATCTGTGTTTGTTATTTTTAAGTATAAATGGAAAATGGGTTTTGTTTTATTTCAAATAAAGGACTTTATTCTGGCTGTGTCTTTATTTACCATACAACTATAGGATTAGTAATGGATGGGTGTCTTATAGACTTCTCTCCATTACTAAGTTGTGGGTTTGATGTCACTGGACAAAACAAAGGTGACATCAACCCACAGATATGAACCCCACTTGCTACCGCTACAGGGTAAGTGGGAAGAGCCTGGCAAAGCGACAGAATTGGCGCATCTAATAAATGTGCCTTTTCTGGGGGCCTGTATCAATGGCCCCTTACCAGCATGAGAATAGCAGACTCCAGTTGTTTGCTTTAGCAAGGCTGGTTGTGAAAAATGGGGGGAACCCCACAACATTATTTTTTTTTTAATTATTTAAGTTGCTGATTCGGTCTTGTGGTTGGATAGTATACCTTTTACTTGCTGCTTCGGTCTTGTGGTTAGGTAGTATACTTTTTACTTGCTGCTTCAGCCTTGTGGTTGGGTATTTTACCTTTTACTAGCTTCTTCGGTTTTGTGGTTGGGTATTATACCTTTTTACTTGCTTCTTCGGTCTTGTGGTTGGGTAGTATATCTTTTTACTTGCTTCTTCGGTCTTGTGGTTGGGTATTTTACCTTTTACTTGCTTCTTCGGTCTTGTGGTTGGGTAGTATACCTTTTTACTTGCTTCTTCGGTCTTGTGGTTGGGTAGTATACCTTTTTACTTGCTTCTTCGGTCTTGTGGTTGGGTAGTATACCTTTTTACTTCTTCGGTCTTGTGGTTGGGTAGTATACCTTTTTACTTCTTCGGTCTTGTGGTTGGGTAGTATACCTTTTTACTTGCTTCTTCTGTCTTGTGGTTGAGTAGTATATCTTTTTACTTGCTTCTTCGGTCTTGTGGTTGGGTAGTATATCTTTTTACTTGCTTCTTCGGTCTTGTGGTTGGGTAGTATACCTTTTTACTTGCTTCTTCGTCTTGTGGTTGGGTAGTATACCTTTTTACTTCTTCGGTCTTGTGGTTGGTGTATATACTTTTACTTGCTTCTTCGGTCTTGTGGTTGGGTAGTATACCTTTTACTTGCTTCTTCGGTCTTGTGGTTGGGTAGTATACCTTTTACTTGCTTCTTCGGTCTTGTGGTTGGGTATTATACCTTTTTACTTGCTTCTTCTTTCTTGTGGTTGGGTAGTATACCTTTTTACTTGCTTCTTCGGTCTTGTGGTTGGGTATTTTACCTTTTACTTGCTGCTTCAGTCTTGTGGTTGGGTATTATACCTTTTTACTTCTTCGGTCTTGTGGTTGGGTATTTACCTTTTACTTGCTTCTTCGGTCTTGTGGTGGGTATTTACGTTTCCTTGCTTCTGTCTTGTGTTGGGTATTTTATCTTTTACTTGCTTCTTCGTCTTGTGGTTGGGTAGTATACCTTTTTACTTGCTTCTCGGTCTTGTGGTTGGGTATGTATACCTTTTTACTTGCTTCTTCGGTCTTGTGGTTGGGTAGTATACCTTTTACTTCTTCGGTCTTGTGGTTGGGTAGTATACCTTTTTACTTGCTTCTTCTGTCTTGTGGTTGGGTAGTATACCTTTTTACTTGCTTCTTCGGTCTTGTGGTTGGGTAGTATACCTTTTTACTTGCTTCTTCGGTCTTGTGGTTGGGTATTTTACCTTTTACTTGCTGCTTCAGTCTCGTGGTTGGGTATTATACCTTTTTACTTCTTCGGTCTTGTGGTTGGGTATTTTACCTTTTACTTGCTTCTTCGGTTCTTTTGTCTTGTGGTTGGGTATTTTACGGTTTACTTGCTTCGTCTTGTTGTTGGGTATTTTATCTTTTTACTTGCTTCTTCGGTCTTGTGGGTTTGGGTAGTATACCTTTTTACTTGCTTCTTCGGTCTTGTGGTTGGGTAGTATACCTTTTTACTTGCTTCTTCGGTCTTGTGGTTGGGTAGTATACCTTTTTCTTCTTCGGTCTTGTGGTTGGGTAGTATACCTTTTTACTTCTTTCGGTCTTGTGGTTGGGTAGTATACCTTTTTACTTGCTTCTTCTGTCTTGTGGTTGGGTAGTATATCTTTTTACTTGCTTCTTCGGTCTTGTGGTTGGGTATAGTATATCTTTTTACTTGCTTCTTCGGTCTTGTGGTTGGGTAGTATACCTTTTACTTGCTTCTTCGGTCTTGTGGTTGGGTAGTATACCTTTTTACTTCTTCGGTCTTGTGGTTGGGTAGTATACCTTTTTACTTGCTTCTTCGGTCTTGTGGTTGGGTAGTTACCTTTTACTTGCTTCTCGTCTTGTGGTTGGGTATATACCTTTTCTTCTTCTTCGGTCTTGTGGTTGGGTAGTATACCTTTTTACTTGCTTCTTCGGTCTTGTGGTTGGGTATATACCTTTTTACTTCTTCTGGTCTTTGTATCTTTCTGTGTGTTGGGTGGTATATACCTTTTTACTTGCTTCTTCGGTCTTGTGGTTGGGTATTTTACCTTTTACTTGCTTCTTCGTCTTGTGGTTGGGTATTATACCTTTTTACTTCTTCGGTCTTGTGGTTGGGTATTTTACCTTTTACTTGCTTCTTCGGTCTTGTTGGTATTTTACGGTTTCCTTGCTTCTGTCTTGTTGTTGGGTATTTACTTTTACTTGCTTCTTCGGTCTTGTGGTTGGTAGTATACTTTTTACTTGCTTCTTCGGTCTTGTGGTTGGGTATATACCTTTTACTTCTTCGGTCTTGTGGTTGGGTAGTATACTTTTTACTTGCTTCTTCGTCTTGTGGTTGGGTAGTATACCTTTTTACTTGCTTCTTCGGTCTTGTGGTTGGGTATTATACCTTTTCTTGCTCTTCTGTCTTGTGGTTGGGTAGTATACCTTTTACTTGCTTCTTCGGTCTTGTGGTGGGTATTTACCTTTTACTTGCTCTTCGTCTGTGGTTGGGTATTTACTTTTTACTTCTTCGTCTTGTGGTTGGGTATTTACCTTTACTTGCTTCTTCGGTCTTGGGTGGGTATTTACGTTTCCTTGCTTCTGTCTGTGTTGGGTATTACTTTACTTCTTCTTCGGTCTTGTGGTTGGGTAGTATACCTTTTTACTTGCTTCTTCGGTCTTGTGGTTGGGTAGTATACTTTTTACTTGCTTCTTCGTCTTGTGGTTGGGTAGTATACTTTTTACTTCTTCGGTCTTGTGGTTGGGTAGTATACCTTTTTACTTCTTCTTCGGTCTTGTGGTTGGGTAGTATACCTTTTTACTTGCTTCTTCGTCTTGTGGTTGGTATTACCTTTTACTTGCTTCTTCGTCTTGTGGTTGGTATATACCTTTTTACTTCTTCTTCGGTCTTGTGGTTGGGTTATCTTTTTCCTTGCTTCTTCGGTCTTGTGGTTGGGTATTTACGTTTTTCTTCTTGTCTTGTGTTGGGTATTTTACTTTACTTGCTTCTTCGGTCTTGTGGTGGGTATTACTTTTCTTGCTTCGTCTTGTGTTGGGTATTACCTTTTACTTGCTTCTTCGGTCTTGTGGTTGGTAGTATACTTTTTACTTGCTTCTTCGGTCTTGTGGTTGGGTAGTATACCTTTTTACTTCTTCGGTCTTGTGGTTGGGTAGTATACCTTTTTACTTGCTTTCGGTCTTGTGTGGGTATTTACCTTTTTACTTGCTTCTTTTCTTGTGGTTGGGTAGTATACCTTTTTTCTTCTTCGGTCTTGTGGTTGGGTGTATACCTTTTTACTTGCTTCTTCTGTCTTGTGGTTGGTATATACCTTTTTACTTGCTTCTTCGGTCTTGTGGTGGGTATTTTACCTTTTACTGCTCTTCGTCTTGTGGTTGGGTATTATACCTTTTTACCTTCTTCGGTCTTGTGGTTGGGTATTTTACTTTACTTGCTTTTCGTCTTGTGGGTGGTTTTTCGGTTCTTGTTCGTCTTGTTGGGTATTTATTTTACTTGCTTCTTCGGTCTTGTGGTTGGGTATATACCTTTTACTTCTTTCGGTCTTGTGGTTGGGTAGTTACCTTTTTACTTCTTCGGTCTTGTGTTGGGTAGTATACCTTTTTCTTCTTGGTCTTGTGGTTGGGTATATACCTTTTTATTTCTTCTTCGTTTGTGGTTGGGTAGTATACTTTTTACTTGCTTCTTCGTCTTGTGGTTGGGTATATACCTTTTTACTTCTTCGTCTTGTGGTTGTAGTTACCTTTTTACTTCTTCTTCGTCTTGTGGTGGGTAGTATACCTTTACTTGCTTCTTCGGTTTGTGGTTGGGTATTACCTTTTACTGCTCTTCGTCTTGTGGTTGGTATTATACCTTTTTACTTCTTCGGTCTTGTGGTGGGTATTTACTTTTACTTGCTTCTTCGGTCTTGTGGGTGGGTATTTACGGTTTCCTTGCTTCGTCTTGTGTTGGGTATTTTATCTTTTACTTGCTTCTTCGGTCTTGTGGTTGGGTAGTATACCTTTTTACTTGCTTCTTCGGTCTTGTGGTTGGGTAGTATACCTTTTACTTGCTTCTTCGGTCTTGTGGTTGGGTAGTATACCTTTTTACTTCTTCGGTCTTGTGGTTGGGTAGTATACCTTTTTACTTGCTTCTTCTGTCTTGTGTTGGGTAGTATACCTTTTACTTGCTTCTTCGGTCTTGTGGTTGGGTATTTACCTTTTACTTGCTGCTTCAGTCTTGTGGTTGGGTATTATACCTTTTTACTTCTTCGGTCTTGTGGTTGGGTATTTTACCTTTTACTTGCTTCTTCGGTCTTGTGGTGGGTATTTATACGGTTTCCTTGCTTCTGTCTTGTTGTTGGGTATTTTATCTTTTACTTGCTTCTTCGTCTTGTGGTTGGGTAGTATACCTTTTTACTTGCTTCTTCGGTCTTGTGGTTGGGTAGTATACCTTTTTACTTGCTTCTTCGGTCTTGTGGTTGGGTATATACCTTTTTACTTCTTCGGTCTTGTGGTTGGGTAGTATACCTTTTTACTTGCTTCTTCTGTCTTGTGGTTGGGTAGTATACCTTTTTACTTGCTTCTTCGGTCTTGTGGTTGGGTATTTTATCCTTTTACTTGCTGCTTCAGTCTTGTGGTTGGGTATTATACCTTTTTACTTCTTCGGTCTTGTGGTTGGGTATTTACCTTTTTACTTCTTCGGTCTTGTGGTTGGGTATTTTACCTTTTACTGCTTCTTCGGTCTTGTGGTTGGGTATGTTTACGGTTTACTTGCTTCTGTCTTGTTGTGTTGGGTATTTTATCTTTTACTTGCTTCTTCGGTCTTGTGGTTGGGTATTTTACTTTTACTTGCTGCTTCAGTCTTGTGGTTGGGTATTATACCTTTTTACTTCTTCGGTCTTGTGGTTGGGTATTTTACCTTTTTACTTCTCTTCGGTCTTGTGGTTGGGTATTTTACCTTTTACTTGCTTCTTCGGTCTTGTGGTTGGGTATTTTACGGTTTACTTGCTTCTGTCTTGTTGTTGGGTATTTTATCTTTTACTTGCTTCTTCGGTCTTGTGGTTGGGTATTTTACCTTTTACTTGCTGCTTCGGTCTTGTGGTTGGGTATTATACCTTTTTACTTCTTCGGTCTTGTAGTTGGGTATTATACCTTTTACTTGCTGCCTTGGCCTTGTAGTTGGGTATTATACCTTTTACTTGCTGCCTTGGTCTTGTAGTTGGGTATTATACCTTTTACTCGCTGCCTCGGCCTTGTAGTTGGGTATTATACCTTTTACTTGCTGCCTCGGCCTTGTAGTTGGGTATTATACCTTTTACTTGCTGCCTCGGCCTTGTAGTTGGGTATTATACCTTTTACTTGCTGCCTCGGTCTTGTAGTTGGGTATTATACCTTTTTACTTGCTGCTTTGTTCTCGCTGACCCTGTTGTTTAAGATGATGTCTCCTTTATGTTATTCTTCTGTAATGAAGATGTTCATGTGGAGCAGAACTAATTGTTTTCACGCCACTTTAGTGAAACATCGTAGCGACTCCAACTTCCCACAGGGGAAAGTATTTACCCACAGGAACCCGTCTGCTGGCACCGGTTACTCAAGGAAGATGCCAGGCAATGCTTACTACATGGTGTAAGGTCGTTATATAGGAAACTTCTGGGGGTTATTGGGCGTTCATTAACACTTTCCTGTCTGTAGCGTTCTCATTTAGGCAGAGGTGGGCCAGACCTGTCATTCAGGTCTTGTTAGGTTAATTTTAACCTTCTTGGATCCGGGATATTGACAGTAATATACAATGACGGCTCCTCACAGTAATGACAGCCCAGACAGAAGCTGTCATATTGTCTCGCTCTCTGACTGTTCTCATTAGATCCCTTTTATACCTATTGTGCTGCGCTCGGCTAATTATCTGTCGAGCTGAAAGCTTCACTTACTGGAATTTAAATGAGATGAGACGACATATCCTGGTGAAGGGACAACATTTTATTACAGAAGCAATGATTCCACATATGCTGGAAAAATAGAAAATATTGCAAATTTACCTATAGGGATCTCTTTAGTAATGCTTGCCTTTAAAGAAGAGTTGTCCTCTGCTGACATGTCTAATTCAGTAATACACATATTTATTTGGAAATACTCATTCAGAAGCATTTTGGGACCCCCTCAATCCTATGAAGGGGCTGCAGCTCTGCATCCAAACCAAAGTTCTTTCAGGTGATCTGCCTCCAGCCCCATTAACTTTTATCCCCCAGCATCATCTGACAGCGGAGGGACGGTAGACCGCCATTTGCATCAGGCAGTCGGTCGATATCGGTAGTTTTGGCAAAGCTTCTTCTAATGTGTATGGAGGGATTTCAACAGCACAGCTGAAAAAAGACACATTTTCTGGTGGGCGTTCAGGCCTTAGTTTTGCGTGGGGTAAAAGTGTTCATAAAGCTAAGCGGCGAACTTAATCACGCATTTCAGGCCTATCGGTTTCAGCATTTCTGTTTACTGTCAGTGAACAGAGATGTTCACATTTGCACTGGTGTTGAGGGTTATCCTCACATATCATGTGCAGGGTATTCCCAAGTTATCAATCGATGGAGGTCTGACCACTGGGATCCCATGGATCCTGAAAATGAATGGTTCTGTATGAATTGGAGAGGTAATCAATCATGCACATTGCCGCTCATTCTTAAAGGGGTTGTCCAGGAATTAATAGTTTTTTGGCTCATAGTAAGACAAATAAAATAGGCAGGTAGTTGATAATTAGTTAGCAACTACTTTCCTGTTCTACCTGGTGCCGGATTAGAATGATCACCGACAGCTCCTGCGGGCGATTCAGCTTCTTCACGGCAACAGAGAAGCTCTTCCTCTTCCAGGCTACTTTGTCAATGGGGTGTGACTGCTATCGTCATGCTGATTGACCATCTGCTCCCTGCAGTTATGCAGCGGGAGTCGACTGTCAATCAGTATGACATCAACAGTCACGCCTTGTCAACAGAGCAGAAGAGAAGCCACAGCCCTGTCGACGTGGCGTCAGTGGAAGCCGCAGGAACTGTTTGTGGCCACTCGGTTCCTGCAGTGCACTACAGGTGGATAGTTAGCAACTACCTGCTTATTAGTTCTTAGGCCTACAGAAAAAAAATGTCTATAAAGTCCTGGAAAACCGTGACAACCGGAGATAACTGAATGCAGCACTTGGCTGGTCTATGGCACATCCCACCGCATTGTCTGGATAGTGCATAGCTTCCAAGCTTGGTTGTCCACTCACAGGGACATTTTTTTTATATATAGTTTCCAGCTAAATATAATATTTTGCATTTGGGTTTCATTTACAATATTGCTTACTTGGCTCTTGCAGTGCTGTATAAAGCAGGGGCGATAATTCCAGCGCTTGGTCACTTATTTTTTACCTCTTGCAGCACCTTTCATAAACCACACAGTGACCTTGTACTAGAATCAGGGTCTCTGACTCCCTGCAGCATAACCCTGGTTACCGATTTACCTGTAAATATTTGCATTTCTATGGCCCATCTGACTCCCCACCCATCACCTTGCCTTTTGTCTGGCAGCCCCTCATACTTCATTAAATTGGTTGTCCATTGTAAAAGTTATCATCGGAGATGGGTCATGGCAATCAATTGATCGCAGGGACCCGCGCTGATTGGCAGAACGATTAATTTTTTATCTCCGCCGCGGCACTTTTATCTCAATGAGTGGCTGGTGGGATGCCTGACCGCTGCTCCATTCATTCTCTGTGGGGCTGCTAGAAAAAGCTCCACAGCCTCATAGGGTAGAAATGGAAAGCCGGTCGAGCACCGAACCGTTCTTACGGGAATTAAGTGCCCCGTTTTGGTGCTCGGACCCCTACCAATCAGCGAGTTACATCCTTTGAATAGACACGTTTCACTCGACAACCCTTGTAACTTCCCATTGATCTGTTTGGAATTTTAATTTTTTTTTTCTCCATTTTTTTTTCCCCTAAATTGGCTGATAACAGAGAGCAATAATTACATTGAACTACAAAATTAAAGACTACATACGTGAGTCCATTGCCCTTAATAAAGTGGTTACGGGCTGCATTGATCTGATAACCGGTGGGGGTACATGACTTTTTTGGCCATGTGTATAGAGCTGCTGTCTGTGCATATATCGTAGAGGACATCCTTAAGGTAATGTCCTGGCCGAGGGATGGCCGCTTGCCCATGCTGAATGGCCAGAAGCATTGTGTGTGGGCTGTATGGCGGTTGTACATTTAGTCCCAGCTTTTCCGACCACAATGGCACATGTCTGCGCCGCTCGGTACACGCCGTCCGCACAGCAGAGTGTTCAGACACCGTACAGGACATTGCTGTGTTATGTTTTCATTGTGATCTGTTCCCGAGCTGTAAAATGAAGGCAATCTCTCGTCCTCCAGGACCATTGTGAGTTTTGGGGATTTGGGCTAGAAGTGATGACTTGGTACATTGCAGATGACACTTGTAACCGAGCGTCCGCTGCCTGCAGGACTGATTGTCAGCAGTAGTCAGCACGCGAGTGATCAGGACATTTACATTCCACTGTCTGGGATTGCGGAGAAGGAAAAAATATGGAGAATCCACACTGTCGGTGAACGAAGGCAATTCAGATTCACATTAATAGATTCTGCGCTTTTTATTTTGTCTACGCGTTTCGAAATACCATACACCATCAGGTTTTTGTCCTGAGGAATACAAACCGCAGAATCTATTAATCTTCATTCTCCACAATTCTTCACATTTTTTTTACTTCTACATTATCTAGCGTGATCTCTGGACCCACGAACCTGTTGCAGCTGGGATTACATACTTTTCTAATGTTGTGTGGTCACAACTTAATCGGGTTAGTATCATCTTTATTCATTGAATTGATTTTAAACCGGATAAAACTATTGCGCTTCTAATTGCTTCCTTAGCATATCACTGTCAGTGATTGACAGCAGCACCTCAGTGGTTAAACAGCAATCAGTGTGATGGCCACTGTGTAAGAGGCAGATGCCGGCTATGAAGCACAATTAACTTCTCTCCAGTAAAGAGCGGATTCACCTCCTGAGCCTGGTCGATACACCCCAGACATGACCTGTGAAGAAAATGTACATCACAAGTCGTAAGTGTGAGCAGCCTCTTACCTCAGCACCCCTGGTGTCTCCAGTATTAGATTATATAGACAGGGAGGACAGCTGTATGAGCGCCCTCTTCTTACCTCAGCACCCTGGTATCTCCAGTATTAGATCAGATAGACAGGGTGGACAGCTGTATGAGCAGCCTCTTCTTACCTCAGCACCCTGGTATCTCCAATATTAGATCAGATAGCCAGGGTGGACAGCAGTGTGAGCAGCCTCTTCTTACCTCAGCACCCTGGTATCTCCAGTATTAGATCAGATAGACAGGATGGACAGCAGTGTGAGCAGCCTCTTCTTACCTCAGCACCCCTGATATCTCCAGTATTAGATCAGATAGACATGGTGGACAGCAGTGTGAATGGCCTCTTCTTACCTCTGCACCCTGGTATCTCCAGTATTAGATCATATAGTTAGGGTGGACAGCAATGTGAGCGGCCTCTTCTTACCTCAGCACCCTGATATCTCCAGTATTAGATCAGATAGACAGGGTGGACAGCAGTGTGAGCAGCCACTTCTTACCTCAGCACCCTGGTATCTCCAGTATTAGATCAGATAGACAGGGTGGACAGCAGTGTGAGCAGCCACTTCTTACCTCAGCACCCCTGTATCTCCAATATTAGATCATATAGTCAGGGTGGACAGCAGTGTGAGCGGCCTCTTCTTACCTCAGCACCCTGATATCTCCAGTATTAGATCAGATAGACAGGGTGGACAGCAGAGTGAGCAGCCTCTTCTTACCTCAGCACCCTGATATCTCCAGTATTAGATCAGATAGACAGGGTGGACAGCAGTGTGAGCAGCCTCTTCTTACCTCAGCACCCTGATATCTCCAGTATTAGATCAGATAGACAGGGTGGACAGCAGTGTGAGCAGCCTCTTCTTACCTCAGCACCCTGGTATCTCCAGCATTAGATCAGATAGACAGGGTGGACAGCAGTGTGAGCAGCCTCTTCTTACCTCAGCACCCCAGGTATCTCCAGTATTAGATCAGATAGACAGGGTGGACAGCAGTGTGAGCAGTCTCTTCATATCTCTGCACCCCTGATATCTCCAGTATTAGATCAGATAGACAGGGTGGACAGCAGTGTGAGCAGTCTCTTCATATCTCTGCACCCCTGATATCTCCAGTATTAGATCAGATAGACAGGGTGGACAGCAGTGTGAGTAGCCTCTTCTTATCTCAGCACCCCTGATATCTCCAGTATTAGATCAGATAGACAGGGTGGACAGCAGTGTGAGTAGCCTCTTCTTATCTCAGCACCCCTGATATCTCCAGTATTAGATCAGATAGACAGGGTGGACAGCAGTGTGAGTAGCCTCTTCTTATCTCAGCTTCCCTGATATCTCCAGCATTAGATCAGATAGATATGGAAGACAGCAGTGTGAGCTGCCTCTTCTTACCTCAGCACCCTGGTATCTCCAGTATTAATCAGATAGACGTGGTGGACAGCAGTGTGAGCTGCCTCTTCTTACCTCAGCACCCTGGTATCTCCAGTATTAGATCAGATAGACATGGTGGACAGCAATGTGAGCAGCCTCTTCTTATCTCAGCACCCCTGATATCTCCAGTATTAGATCAGATAGACAGGGTGGACAGCTGTGTGAGTAGCCTCTTCTTATCTCAGCACCCCTGATATCTCCAGTATTAGATCAGATAGATATGGAAGACAGCAGTGTGAGCAGCCTCTTCTTACCTCAGCACCCTGGTATCTCCAGTATTAATCAGATAGACGTGGTGGACAGCAGTGTGAGCTGCCTCTTCTTACCTCAGCACCCTGGTATCTCCAGTATTAGATCAGATAGACATGGTGGACAGCAATGTGAGCAGCCTCTTCTTATCTCAGCACCCCTGATATCTCCAGTATTAGATCAGATAAATATGGAGGACAGCAGTGTGAGCAGCCTCTCCTTACCTCCGCAGTGGACTATGCATTGGGAGGACACCTTCCATCCTGCATATGACGGAGGACAGAGCTTCTGCTGCACATTCTCACAGCTACTTGTCCTATTAACATTGTAGGACAAGTATTTGTCTATGTAATAAGTTGGCGGCCATTTTATTTCCATAGTGATTACCTCCACAGACAAAATCTATTGTGATTTTGCTAATTAAAGGTATTTAGCATTACTTTTTCTTCATAGTTTGTTTTTATATTGCTGGAGACACTTTAAAAAATAATAAAAATATGTGTAGATAACCGCCCACACACAAAACTAAAACTCATACTCTCTTAGTGGACCTGTGCCTCCCAGAACTGCTACCTGTGTCCCCCTGCTGTCTTTCTGGTGGGAGGTGTCTGGTGACCGCTGCAGCTAGAAATCTCCTAGGCTATGGTTCCACGGTCCGGAACCATAGCGCTTTTGACGGAGCGGAAATTCCGCTCCGTCTAAGCCCCGCCCCCTTTATGACGCGCGATCTTTCCGGAGGTGTTCAGGACACCTCCGGAACACCTCCGGAAAGAGCGCAGGGCTACATAGCCCTGTGTTAATTCTGTTGCGGCGACGCACCGTCGCCGCAATACGCGAGGACATGCTGCGGTCTAAAAAGACGCGCCGCATGTCCGTTTACGCAGGTTTGCCACCTGCGTATTGTTACGCATAGTGGAGACGGGATTTCTTGAAATCCCCTCCACTATGCTGTAACATCTGGACGCTGCGTGTTTGGCGCTGCGCCAGCGCACAGCATCAAACACGCAGCGTTTCCTGACCGTGGAAACTCACCCCTAGTTCTTTCTTCTGCCTCGGACTCCTTGGCCCCAATTCAAAAGGCCAGCGGTTTTTTTTTTTTGCCTATTGCCAGATGAGTGGGCGGGTGGGAGTCCGACTCACTGATTCTTTAAGGAAGCTGAGATACGTGCTGCTGTTTGTTTAGGTCTTTATATTGTGGAGCTGCTATAGATTTTTATATATTCTATTTAATGTTGATTATTATTTTATTTCTTTTAACTGAAATTTGATTTTCCAGACAGAAGCCTTGTGGAATGTTTCCATGATTTTACCAATGTCACAGGAAGCTATTAAGGCCTTCTCAGGCATACCACTGCCGTTTTTTACAGCATGGTTGCCTCCTTTATGACAGCACTTTCCATCTTTTCTATTTGGTAATGGCTGATGCTGGAACTGCCTCACTTTTTTTTTGTCTGGCTGGAAAAGAGTATTCTTCCAAAGCGGACCTCCCACAGTTCACAGCGACGACTGATAGAGACTGAATAGTTTAGTAGTTTTCTTTCACTGACTATGTAATCGTAGTAAAACCTATACTGCTCCTTCCTATTCTCTCCCCATCCCTTCTTTCAGTGTTACACATACGTCAGGAGGGGTTGGACATTCTGCACAGATCTCCGCCACAGCCTGGAGAGGGAAGGAAGCACGTTCAGTCTCAGGAGGGCAGATAAAATTGTATAAGCGTAAAAGGAAAGCACTAGAATCATTACACACAGATTGATCTATTTCACGTGTTTATTTCTGTTAATGCTGATGATTATGGCTTACAGCCAATGAAATCCCAAAAGTCATTATCTCAGTAAATTAGAATACTTTATAACACCAGCTTGAAAAATGATTTTAAAATCTGAAATGTTGTCCTATTGAAATGTATGTTCAGTAAATGCACTCAATACTTGGTCGGGCTCCTTTTGCATCAAATACCGCATCAATGCGGCGTGGCATGGAGGCCATCAGCCTGTGGCACTGCTGAGGGGTTATGGAAGCCCAGGTTGCTTTGATAGCAGCCTTCAGCTCGTCTGCATTGTTGGGTCTGATTCCCCCCCAGCGATCAGGAACTTATCTACTATTGTATGGATAGGGGATAACTTCCAAACTTGAGACTACCCCTTTTAAGAACATTAATCCATGGACGAGTACATATGACTTGTGGCACTCTGCTGCAGTTCGTTTTTCATTGTTTCAAGGGGCAGATGACTCATTTTCTATGTGTTATCCTATTACATGGAATTTTTCTTGATGAGTGTATTTAATTTTTCTTTTAATTTTCCTGTTTTCAGGTGTTTGAAGAAGCTCACGTAGACGCTGTGATGATCCTAGGGGAGGCTTTCGCCTCGGAGGAACCATTCAATTTTGGTACCCAAAACACAACCAAAAGAATCCACGACCTAATACCGGTCATGCTAAAACACAGACTCACCCCTCCGCCCGAAGAGACCTACTCCCTGCATCGGAAAATGGCCGGCTGTTTCCTCATCTGTGCCAAGCTTAAGGCGACCATCCCGTGTAAAGAGCTCTTTGACAGTACATACAGTCATTACTGGGCACAACGAGGGCGAGAGGGGCGCCAGACAACCACTCACTAACCCACTCCATCGTTTTTACTTGAATCGAACTACATGGGTAGTTTTATTATTTTTAGTTGTTGGAGTTTTTTTATTATTTTTTTTTTGTTTTTTTTTCTTTAAAGTTTTTTTTTTTGTTTTTATACCCAAAGAATTATCCATACAGTTCTACGATACGACTGTGGGCCGAGCGTGTTTGTTTTTTTTGTTTTTTTCCCCCTGCCGGTTTATAAACAACAATCCTCCTCCAGAACGTTGGGCCTCTGGTGCCAAGTTTGTTCTTTTCAGCTACCGTTGGTCTAAAGTGGAATTCGTCTACTATAAGGGGTCCCGTCCTTCAGGGTCCAACCTTCTTAGGAAGTGACTCAATAAGCAATGTGTCGTCTGGGAACAAGACGCTGATCCGTATCTCAGCCGTGCCGGAAAGCTTCAGCCTGCAGTCCAAATATTTTATTTTTTATTCCTTTTATTTTTATTTTTATTTTTTTTTTGGCTTGTTGTTTATTTCTTTTTTTACTCTTATGTCTTCTCCCTCTTTCTCTCTGAAAACTCCAAACTGTGGGTTGACTTTCACCGACTTGTCTTTGGGATGTTTTAATTAATCGCTTAATCCGCTATTCAGCTTCCCCCTTTTGAAGCTGCCTCGTTGTTCGGAAAGATAGGATTCCCTGTGAAATTTTTCCTCGTCGACAGAAAGACCCCGGGAACAATACAAAATAGGTCACCCAGGTTCCAGGCGCTGATACGTCTCCAGAAAACCAGATCACAGCTTATATTTCTTCATCCAGAACATACAAGGGAGATTAAAGAAGTAAATGGCTGGCAGAGTGCGCCTCCCAGGAAGAGATTTATGCCAAACTAGCATCCTGCAGACCTCTCATCACCCACGTCCGTTGCTTCTGCCGCTGACAAGCCCACCCTTATTTGGCATTGTGCAGGCTTCTAGTTGCCTTCAAAGGACCACTAATCCCTGGCTGCTTTTATAGAAGAGGGAATGTCGTGCAATACACAAAATATATATACAGTTATCAGAACTCAACATATTTAGTTCGGGAGCATTTTTTTTTTTTTTTTACATGAATGCTTACATTTTGGGCTGACAATTTTTGCAATTGAATTTCATTTAAAAAGCCCAAAAATATGCAAAAAAAAAGACCACGAATGCTTCCATAAAATGTACACAGTATCTCATGGAGGCAGAAAACATGTAATACGGACCGGAGTCAAAAATGTTTTGGCTGAACTGTTTTTTTTTTTTTTTTTGTGTTTTGTTTTTGTTTGTTTTTTTGCACTGCCTGATCTGTTGTGATGACTTCAGAACTTACTCCCACCCCCCACACCTTATTGATAATTTTTGGTTTAATAGGAACAGTGCCCCTTATGTCTACAGGCTGTTTTTGGTATTGCAGCTCAGTCTCTTTTCAGTGGATCGGTCTAATAAGTCATATCATTTTTATTTCTAAGTGTTTTGACCTGTGCTTGGTGCCTCCAGCTATTACAGATGCTGCTCTGATCAATTTCACTTCTGTTTTATTGGTTGGATTTTGTTCTATTTGTGGTCGATGCGACTGCGGATCATCGACTTCACGTGGAACCATGATGGTGCGCTGCCCCCGAGGGAAAAGAAACATGTTGTCCATTTATTAAATAATTTATACACATCAACATCTTCTGGTCATCTTTGTAAAGAGGCTGTGACACGGGTGTACTGTGTTTTTATATATATATATATATATATATATATATATATATATATATATATATATATAAATTATTTTTTTTGCAAAAGCCTCACTATGCAAAACTAAGCAAATGCTTCTGTCAGGTGACATTTTATGTGCTCAACTGGAAAGAAATTCATTAAAGGTGTTGTCCGGTCTGAGCAAGGCTGCGCCCACTAGATGGGTTCGCATTTCACATACTTGTCTGCCGTTTTCAGCGCAGATGGCGGCGAATCCTCCCAGCGCACAGTGCGAGCGCACTGGGAGGATTCACAAGAGTGACGGCAGACGTGATATTCTAGACAGCCCCTTTAAGCGGTAGGCCAATTTCAGCACCAACTGGGGCTTTGATGCAGTAGAGATGAATAGGCAGCATAATACATGGGAACAGCAAGGATCAGTAGAGCTGGATTTGCAAAAATGCCCCTTGGAACTGTAGGGTTGTATAAATGAATGGGTACCTTAGTGCAGAGCCGAGTGTGTACATAGCATCAGGGAACAGAGGAGCTGAGTTGGCAGGCAGCCACCCACTCTGTAGTAGCAGAGCCGAGTGTGCCGATTTCTGAACACCAAATCTGAGGTAGCAGTCAGGTACCAGGTTGTAGCAGAGCTGTTTGGAACAGTAGTCAAGTTGACCGCAAGGAAGCTTTTGTCAAAAGGCACGCTAATGTAGCTGAAGCTTAGCAGAGCTGTGTTGGCTAACTGATGAAGTTTATGGACCCAAGTTGATAGCAGTGTGTGCACATTGCCCAAGTACTCAGGTGGTAAGCACCTGCTTGAGCGCGTCTTAAGATGCCTAGGAGATAAGTGCCGAGGGAAGATGGGTGGAGTTCGCCCGTAGGACGTGTGCACATACCCTTATAATTTTATATATGCTCCAAGTTGCCTGCTCAAATAGATGAAGGACTATCCAACTTGTAAAATTGTGGGAAATTTTGATATGCAAATTGCCTCTTCAAAAAAAAAGAGAGGACTTGTACTCTGTAGCGCCACCTATTGGAAGTAGCGATCCTACAAGTCACAATCAACCCTTTAACGAGTCTTGTAATATGACTTAGGATAAAAGCCAAATCAGAATCTCCATTTGCAGACACGGTGTTTCGGACTGTTGGTCCTCGTCAGTGCAAAGTAGGAGAGATCTGATTTGGTTGGATGAGAGGCTCTGGACTGGGGTCTGGGGGGTAAGGTTTCTCCTTGTGGAGAGTGACATACCAGCTCTGGCGTGTCAAGGTAAGGAGGCTTATTCGCCGTGCAATGCTCCTCTGGGAAATTTAATATGCAAATTGCCTCTTCAAAAAAAAAAAAGAGAGGACTTGTACTCCTACTTTGCACTGACGAGGACCAATAGTCCGAAACACCGGAAAAAAATCCAACCTCTTTGTGCTTTTATTTCAGACAGAACTGATCTCGTCTTGGATTTCTCTGGTCGTTTTGACAATGGAGAGATTTGGGGCTTTGGTTTAACAAGATTATTAAAGTAAATTGGATTGGCAGTGTTGTGATGGACAGTTTCTCTACGAGATGAACATTACAGTGGCGTGCAAAAAGATTCAGCCCCGTACCCCAAACTGTTTTAAATTTTAATAGTCTTAAGTTAATCAAGTGAGAATAACATAGACATAAATTAAATTTGTGGGATCAAATAACAAAAAATTGTCATGTGCATATGTATTCACCCCTTTTGCTATAAAGTCCCTAAAAATTCTAGTACAAGCAATTCCCTTCATAAGTCCATGCTTAGAGACAGGACGTCCCCCTGTGTGCAATCCAAGTGTCACACTTCGGGCAGTATATACAAAAGGCCACAGAGGTTACAACCCCATTAACAAGAGGTACCACTAACCAAACACCATGAAGACCAAGGAGATCTCCAAACAAGTCAGGAACAAAGTTGTTGACAAGAACAAGTCAGGGTTGGGTTTAAAACAAATATCCCAATCTGTGCTGATTCCCCCGGAGAACCATGAAATCCATTATCATCAAATGAAAGAACATGGTACCACAAGAAACCCACCAAGAGGCCACCAAAACTCTTTGTGAAGGAGGGCATTAATCAGAGAGGCAGCACAGAAACCCTGAAGGAGCTGCAGAGTTCCAATGCAGAGATTGGAATATCTGTCCATATGACCACAGTAAGCTGTGCACTCCATAGAGGTGGCCTTTATGGAAAAGCGGGCAGAAAAAAGCTGTTACTTACACACAAAAATTGGAAGGCTCATTTTCAGTTTGCCAAAAGACGTGGAGACTCCCCAAATGTATGGAGGAAGGTGCTGAGGTCAGATGAGAACAAAATTAAAGTTTTTGGCCACCAAGGTAAACGCTATCTCTGGTGCCAGAACAACACAGCTCATCACCCCAAGAACAGCATCCCCATAGTGAAACATAGTGGTGGCAGTATCATGATGTGGGGATGTTTTCGGCAATAGTGAAAATGGTCCTAGTTGAGGGGAATGTGCGAAATACAGGGATGTTCTTGAGCAAAACCTGTTTCAGTCTAAGTGATTTGAGACTGGGGTGGAGGTTCACCTTCCAACAAGACAACGACCCAAAGCGTACTGCTAAAGCAACACTCGAGTGGTTTAAGGGGAAACATGTAAATGTTTTGGAGTGACCTAGTCACAGCCCAGACCTTAATCTAATTGAGAATCTGTGGTCAGACGTGAAGATTGCTGTTCAACAGAGGAAACCATCGAACTTGAAGGAGCTGGAGCAGTTTTGTCTGAGGAATGGGCAAAAATCCCAGTGGTCAGATGTGGAAAACTCAGAGACTTATCCAAAGTTGTTTGATGCCGTTGTAGCCAAAAAAGGAGGCTCTACAAAGTACTGACTTTACACGGGTAAATAGTTATGTACAGTTAAGTTTTCAGTTATTTTGTCTTATTTGTTGTTTGCTTCACAATAAAAAGAAAACCAAATGTTCACAGTTGTAGACATGTTCTTTACATGAACTGATGCAAACTCTCAGACAAAAGTGAAATTCCAGGTTATGAGGTAGCAAAACACAAAAAATGCCAAGGAGGTGAAGTTACTTGTGCAAGCTACTGTAATTAACCATAGACATTCGTCAGTGAGTGGCGGAAAAAATTACTGATCGCATTATAGAAACTGGCTGAGTATGGAATCTTGTATTCAAAGTTCCATGGGAGAGAAGTATGGAAATTTAGCTCTTGCACATCAAAAGAAACTTGTTTTCAAGTACCATCTTGGAGGTATCTACCCTATAAGTCAATGTCCAACTATTTACAAGCCTTGTATTATGACCAGGGAAAAAATATCTAAAATTTTCTCTTCTCTGTGGGAGTGTGGTAGTTCTTATTGGTGTAAATTTCCTCCAGACTGGGGAAGACGTGATCTTAGAGAGTCACCATTTATAGACGTCCTCATATGATTTGCATTAAAACATGAAGGATGGAAGTTTTGTAACGTAAATCTCGTAAATTTGGCATTTTACATTACCAGACATGTTGGACATCATGTGACAGAAGTGGCGGTCAAGGCCCAGCAGAAGTGGTCTGCTTCCTTGTATGCTTTAGCCTGGTTTTTAAGGGAGTTTTTCAAGCTGGTCCATTAAATAAAATGCCTGAAAGTCGTTTTAAAAAAGCCCAAAAGTGTTCTTTCTATTCACTTATTGTATACCCACTTTGCTGTTCAGCCTTTTTCAGGTTTTGAAAAATGCTTGGTGCGAATAAAAGTGCATGTAACATCTTTGAAGCATCTCCTGATGGAATCCGTTCCAAACTATTCATTGTCCAATTTGAAGGCTACAAAAAAAACCTCTTCAAGGAGAAATAAAACCTTTCCTAAAACACCTAAAAAAAACTTCAAAACTGCTCCAGGAAATTGAAAAACTTTGCAAAGAAGGCGCGTTTCCTGAAGTGGATTCCACTAGAAAAATAATCATTTTTGACTCAAAAAGCTCTGTGAGCACATACCCTAAGGGCGTGTTCACACCGAGACTTCTTGACATGTTTTTGGAGCTGAAACTTTTAAGTTTCTGAGGAAAATTTTGGAGAATGTACACTAAAACATCAATGTGAACACACCCTTACAGTTCCGAGTTGGTCCACCCTGTTGTCAGATCTCTGGCTACATGCCTGGTTTCTGCCTTTTGGTTCCAGAACATTTTCCCATACTTTCTATGACTTCTCCTGGTCCCTAAACCCTAAAATAATTGTTCATTGTGAATTTTAGAACTCCTATACCTTCATGTATTATTTAGATTTTTGCAGGAATCCAAGTCTGCGCGAGTCTTTGAGGTCTTCTTTGTCTACGTCTCACAGCAGTAGAGGAGAGTGATGGAGGTTTTCAGACGCCTCGCTCACTGGCAGGATTTAATGCTGCGCACAAAACCCTGCAGGGTAGTGAAGTTCACTTGGCGAGGGTCAGTGACCAAGGCACAATGGATTTACTGTAACCGGATTCCCAGAAGCTAACTTTATGAAAAGGTTTAAAAACCTATTTAACTGTAAGAAAGAAAAAGAACTGACTGAGCAAAGGGGAGTATGGGGTCAGTGTTGACTCACTGAGAAGAATCTGTGCTCATTTACTGATCATGCTACAACTCTCCACGACCAGTCTTGTATCACCGCCTCCACCACCATCTTATCACCTCTGGCTTCACGGCATTCCACTTTCATTTCCCGAGATGTCCATTGGCATTATTATACCGTAATCACCAACTGTCCAGGGACATTTTTACTTCTAAACTAAGCCAAGCTTAAAGAAAGTGTAACATAGCCTGGCCCATCTACTGAGCGGGAAGAAAATCATCATAGTGGTCTACAATTGTGTGAAACTGGCCCTACTATCTTAGTGATTGCTGGGAATCCTGTCCTGTGGATCAGCCACTACCCCTTCACTGCTTTTTTGAGACACAACACCATTTATCTCCTCACTGCTGGTACTGCAGATCATAAGAGGCCACTCACACTGCTGTTCTACCTTTCTATCTGATCTAATACTGGACATAACAGGAGTGCTGAGGTAAGTAGAGGCTGCTCACACTGCTGTCCACCCTGTATATCTCTAACACTGGAGATACCATGGGTGCTGATGTAAGAATAGGCTGCTTACACTGCTGTCCACCATGTTTATCTGATCAAATACTGGAGATATCAGAGGGGCTGAGGTAAAGGCCCCATCTCACATAGCGAGATCACTGCTAAACAGCGATCTTGCTATGTCTGACACGTACCAGCGATCAGGCCCCTGCTGTGAATCGCTGGTCGTGTCAGAAATGCCAGGACTTTTTTTTGATCGCTGGTCTCCCGCTGGCCAGCACGCATCGCTGCGTGTGACAGGCAGGAGACCAGCGATCAGCTGGTAACCAAGGTAAACATCGGGTTTCCAGGCGCGGGGCTGTGCCTGGAAACCTGAAGTGTACCTTGTTTACCAGCTCCCTGCATCAGCGCGCTGGTATCCAACGTACACTGCGGGTAACTAGGTGACGTTACCCGCAGTGTCGCTGTCCTGATCGCTGCCTGTTTGGCAGCTCAGCAGCGATTATTTAGCGACACCAGCGATCCTGATCATTGTCGGGATCGCTGGTGTGTCGCTATGTGAGATGGGGCCCTAAGAAGAGGCTGCTTACCCTGCTGCCCACCCTGTCTATCTAATACTGGAGGCACCAGGATGCTGAGGTAAGTAGAGGCTGCTCACTCTGCTGTCCACCCTGTATATCTCTAATACTGGAGGTACCAGGGTGCTCACTCTGCTGTCCACCATGTATATCTCTAATACTGGAGGTACCAGGGTGCTGAGGTAAGTAGAGGCTGCTCACACTGCTGTCCACCCTGTATATCTCTAATACTGGAGGTACCAGGGTGCTGAGGTAAGTAGAGGCTGCTCACTCTGCTGTCCACCCTGTATATCTCTAATACTGGAGGTACCAGGGTGCTGAGGTAAGTAGAGGCTGCTCACTCTGCTGTCCACCCTGTATATCTCTAATACTGGAGGTACCAGGGTGCTGAGGTAAGTAGAGGCTGCTCACTCTGCTGTCCACCCTGTATATCTCTAATACTGGAGGTACCAGGGTGCTCACTCTGCTGTCCACCCTGTATATCTCTAATACTGGAGGTACCAGGGTGCTGAGGTAAGTAGAGGCTGCTCACACTGCTGTCCACCCTGTATATCTCTAATACTGGAGGTACCAGGGTGCTGAGGTAAGTAGAGGCTGCTCACTCTGCTGTCCACCCTGTATATCTCTAATACTGGAGGTACCAGGGTGCTCACTCTGCTGTCCACCCTGTATATCTCTAATACTGGAGGTACCAGGGTGCTGAGGTAAGTAGAGGCTGCTCACTCTGCTGTCCACCCTGTATATCTCTAATACTGGAGGTACCAGGGTGCTCACTCTGCTGTCCACCCTGTATATCTCTAATACTGGAGGTACCAGGGTGCTGAGGTAAGTAGAGGCTGCTCACTCTGCTGTCCACCCTGTATATCTCTAATACTGGAGGTACCAGGGTGCTCACTCTGCTGTCCACCCTGTATATCTCTAATACTGGAGGTACCAGGGTGCTGAGGTAAGTAGAGGCTGCTCACTCTGCTGTCCACCCTGTATATCTCTAATACTGGAGGTACCAGGGTGCTGAGGTAAGTAGAGGCTGCTCACTCTGCTGTCCACCCTGTATATCTAATACTGGAGGTACCAGGGTGCTGAGGTAAGTAGAGGCTGCTCACACTGCTGTCCACCCTGTCTATCTGATCTAATACTGGAGATACCAGGGTGCGGAGGTAAGAAGAGGCTGCTCACATTGCTGTTCTCCCTGTCTATCTGATCTAATACTGTAGATAGCAGGAGTGCTGAGGTAAGAAGAGGCTACTTATTCTAGGATAGGTTTATGTCAGTGTAACAAGATTCTGGTCACTTTACTATAGTGTTTACATCCCTCAAGAATACAAGTGTAATTTGCTAGGTAAAGGTATTTAGGAACATATTTATACTGACATTTCTTTTTATAGTTATTCCTTTTTCTCTTCCCAGAAAGTGCCAATAGTACACCCACGGCTCTTCATCGTACAAAGTTTTTTTTCTTTTTCCTTATAGGCACTTTCTCCCTATCGTGAACACATGCACACTCAGCCCAAATGAGCATGTATTTCTCTGAAGTGTAAGGCCAACTTTAATCTGGAGCTACACTGCGACATTGTCCAGGACACTGCTCGGCCATCCAAAGATCGCTCTATGTCGCTGCTGCATTGCAGTGTAATACAGGTGACTGGGATCACATTGCGACCATCAGAGTACCGGGACTGCACCAAGCAAGTGGCACAAAAAAATCCAACTGGTTCTGACTTTTGGGGATTTTTTTTATTATGGTACCTTACGGGTTACTATGTGACCCCTCCAATCACCTGCTTTGTGTTGTGATGTCGCTGCAGCATAGAGCGGCCTTTGGTTGCAGATATTTTATTCCTAATCCTCTTTAGAGAATTTATCTATTTGGGTGGCAATGAACATTTTTGTAGGTTTTGTCCGTTTTTTTTTTTTCTTGTTTTGTCTGTATTGATGTGTGAGCTCCGCAGCTTTGTGCACAGACTCCAGCGAGGTGAGTCATATGTAACACACCCTGACCAGAGCATAGCCTGTCCTTAATTTGCTCCCGGCAGCTGCCTTGTGCCGAGTCTGGAATACTGGAATATCCTTTAACTCTTCTGAGGCTGCCAGGAAGCGGTGTGGGGGCGTCTTATGGGTACATTGGAAGGACATCAGAGGTAGAATGGATTTCATGTCTGTCTGGAATGTGCAGACCTCACCCAGTAAATGACGTGCGTCGAAACCTCGCTTCCCATTCCCAACCACCCCCACCAATGTTTTTGAGACTGGGTCCGGTTCAGATCTGGTAGACATTACACTGTGCCGCGCTTTCAATATGACGTCATATTCCCATAGCTCGGCTAAAGACGTAATTAACATCCCCTCAACATCCTGTCTAATTGGGAGGAACTTTTTCCAGTTTTATTTTTCAGTCCAGATGTTCCGTGTACGAAACCTATGACAGTAGATGGGCCGCATGCAGCGCTGGGGATGTGTTCATTTTGGCGCTAAGCTGCATCATTAAAGGGGTTGTCCAAGCTTGGAGTGAAAGCTTCTGAATTCTCACAGTGCGTGTATGGCATACTGTCAGGATTCGTCAGTGCCGGCATTGTGAGCCACATGACTGCAACTATGAGATTTGCATACTTTCGGCCACATTCCGTCTAGACTCCGGCCAGCTCTATTCACTTGTATTGAGCGTGGCACGTCTAGTCGGAATGTGACCGCATGTGTGCAAATCGCATACTTGTAATCACATGACTGCCCGCTTTTGGCGCTGGAAAATCCTGACAGCGTGTAGTGCGCACTCTGAGGATTCACAAGACTGCAGTCACATCCTTAAAGCATCTGTATGAAACTACCGTAACACAATTTCCAATATTAAGAATTGCAATGCTTCACACAGTAAGTTAAAAAAAAAAATTAATTATGAGGTCACAAATCTTTGCTGAAAATTGCTGTAAAAAATATTCAGATTTTTCCTAAAAATATTTTTTTTCTTTTTAAATGTTCTTAACGGAAGCCGTTCATTAGGGATTTTGTCCTGTTGGATAATTTCCATTTTACAGTCTGGTGTATGGAGCCGCTCCGGTCTCGTGTCTGATCCTCTTCTCATTTTAATGTGGAAATATCTCCTGTCACCTGCAACGTCTGGATCGTTCCTCGTCCATTTCTGGAAGATTTCGATGCCATTGGCAGGATGAGAAAAAGTGAGTTAATGATCATGTGTCGAGAATTTATACTAAGCAGCCAAGTATTCTAAAGGGGAACCCTACATTTACACATCAGTGCGTTATTCCGCTAACACCATTGATTTTAATTGGAATTGTGTAATACTTAATTTCACCTGTGGAGGCGCTGCAGGTAAACTTAATTTACGGCCATGGTCTCCTGGAGATTACAGCTGATCTGGGGGTGAGGGACGGGCGGTCATATTTTGTCATAAGCTGATCTTTTTAATTAAAAAATAAAAACTAACACGAAAGAGCAGATTCTTTATTGGTTTTGTGCCTTTTTTGTTTAGTTTTGGTTGTTTTTGGCCTTTTTTTAAGTAAATTTTTAATATTTTTCCTATTTTTTCTTGTCATTTTAGAGGCGACGTTTGGGTTTCCACATTTTTTAGGGTTGATTAATCTAATGCAACGTTTAAAAAAAAAAAAAAACGCACAATTTTTGCGCAATTGTACAGTCATTTTATGGAAACCTGAAAGTTTTTGTCAAAGTATCTGTAGTCTCAGGGTCTAACTCAGATCACCAAGCACCGAGTTATCAATGGAGCCGCGGTTTCACCATAAACCTGTAGAAATGTTCATATATGTTTGACATCCGGCAGGGTTACCTGGAGTTCGGGCACTTTAAGAACGTGGCCACCAGGTGGAGCTGCAGAACACCTTTATGGCATCTTTTCTGTAGGGTAGGGAGCCATTGATTGAGGCGCGCCTGTCACTTTAAGATCGGTCCATTGCATACCTTTTGTATGTTCTTGGAAATTCAGTCTGTTGCTCCCTGTTATCAGCCATTTAGGGCTGTGAAGATACCTTTTATGGCTTGCGGCAGCCATTATATTCGCTTTTGCTTGATTTTAGTTGAATCCTAAGGCAGCCGTGTACCTTAGATCACTTTTTGTCAAGAGTCCGTTCCGCCAACAGCTATTCAGGGCATGCTGGGAGTTATAGTCTCACAACTGCTACTGAATTAGGTCCACATATCAAATGTGTCGCTCACCCCTTTAATTGTCTGGCACCCCCCCCATATAGAGAAGTTCGAAAATCGCCGACCGACTTGTTGTATCATAGATGTGTGCGATACAGTGCAGATCATTGACAAAAGCTGATAACAGAGAATAATAGATTGCATGACATTTAAAGGGGTATTTTGAGTACCGCCAATAAAGATCGCATTTGTCGTACAATGAAAAGTCATACAACTTTCCATTCTAGTTTGCGTCAATTCATCGCTGTTTTCAAGATCTCTGCTTGCTTTCATGAACTGATCACCCTATCGGCACATTATGTACCGTATCGAGCCATGCATCGGTCACATGACCTGGACAAGCAGAGATCCTGAAAAGTGCGAAGAATTTATACAGTGAATGTATTGGAAAATGGTATCAATCTCTTGAGCGTTATTTACTCCGACCCCTTAAAGGGGTAAATTGTACAAACAAAAAAAAGACTATAAGATCTTTGTTTAAAAAAAAAAAAAATGCTGAAAATATTTGATTTTCCCAAAAAAAAATTCTTATCTTTTAGATATATTTTTTTTATTTTTTTTCTTCAATTTGTATTTGTTTATTTTTTTTTTGCTTCAGCGATAATCTAAAAATCTGCCAAATATTTATTTATATTGACATAATTTCCTGTCCGCTTCCTCCGGATTCTAAATTTAGGGGAAGAATTCGTCAGATGCCAGATACTTTGTAACACAAGGATGGAATCCAAGATGCTGTGACAGAGGAGGAGGAGGAGGCCGGAAAGAGGCACATTTGCATATTCAAGCTTCAAGCAGCCAATCAGCAGGGGGCTGGGCGGAGTTATGGTGATTGGATCCTTCCTAAGGAGCATGCGTGGATTCATGGGTAACAAAGCAGGAGCCTCAGTCGCTGCATTTTGGGATTATCCGTTGGGAAGGACTGAGCTGGGATTGTTCTGCTGCTGATCCTGAGCACTGGGGTGGCGGATTCTGTCACCTCTGGACTGGGATCTCTCCTGTCTCTGGTGAGTGCTCTGTGGCATTAGTGGGGGGCTCTCCCTAATGAATGAGGCAGGGGGGGCATTTCATCTGGATTTACAGGAAGGCAGAGTGGGCGGATGCTGAATTCTGCATCTGGGACCTGAGGGCTATGTGCGGCTTGATATGCTGCAGGTGTTCAGTGCACGATGTGGCGGATTATGCATGTAGGTCGCGGTACTTTTTATATTTTTTTTATTTTTTTTTTTTTACGGAGTCCGTGTAACCCCTGCAGTGTCTCCAGTGCGTGCACACAGGGATATCTATGTACATGCACTCAGCGCACACGCGGACCCCCATCGTTGCCACCAGCAGATGTTCCTTGGCACACTTGCCATATGTGAGTGTCCGCTATACATGCGGCTACTGTACACAGTATGTGTGTGGCCTTATGAGAAAAGGCATTAACCTACGCGTGTGCTGGGGAAGACAGGAAGGTCGGGGGGGGTTCCTTTTTTATAATTCATCGCAGCTGCCAAACTGTCTTTGGTTCTGGGATTTCATTGATTTTATGGATTTTTGGCCGAGTTGACGAGCGGCGCTGTGCCAGGGCTCCGTTGTGCCAACCGAGATGCTGCACGCCTGCGTGTGTTGCAGCAGATATTATGCATGTATAGAAATGACATTGTGCAGCTCACCGAGCCCCCTCTATATACAGTACCACACCACTAGACTTACCTGCCCTACCAAACCTCTCTATACCACCGTGCCCCCTCTATATACATTACCACACCACTAGACTTACCTGCCCTACCAAACCTCTCTATACCACCGTGCCCCCTCTATATACATTACCACACCACTAGACTTACCTGCCCTACCAAACCTCTCTATACCACCGTGCCCCCTCTATATACATTACCACACCACTAGACTTACCTGCCCTACCAAACCTCTCTATACCACCGTGCCCCCTCTATATACAGTACCACACCACTAGACTTACCTGCCCTACCAAACCTCTCTATACCACCGTGCCCCCTCTATATACAGTACCACACCACTAGACTTACCTGCCCTACCAAACCTCTCTATACCACCGTGCCCCCTCTATATACAGTACCACACCACTAGACTATCCTACCAACCTCTCTATGCCACTCGTACGCCCCCTATATACATTACCACTACCACTAAAAGTCCTACCATACCTCTCCATGAATATACCATGCCCCCTTATATACATTACCGCCCACTAATTTACCTGTCTACCATATCTCGTCCATACAACCATAGCCCCTTATATACATTACCATACCACTAGATTTATCCTGTCATACCTACTCTATGCCAGGCTTGCGCACACATACTCCCCTATATACATTACCATACCACTAATTTACCTGTCCTACCATACCCTCCATGCCAGGTGCTAGACACATACTCCCTATATACATTACCATACCACTAAATTTACCTGTCCTACCATACCTCTCCATGCCAGGCTGCAGCACACATCGTGCCAACTATATACATTACCACACCACTAGATTTATCTGTCCTACCATACCTCTCCATGCCAGGCTGCAGCACACATCGTGCCAACTATATACATTACCACACCACTAGATTTATCTGTCCTACCATACCTCTCCATGCCAGGCTGCAGCACACATCGTGCCAACTATATACATTACCACACCACTAGATTTATCTGTCCTACCATACCTCTCCATGCCAGGCTGCAGCACACATCGTGCCAACTATATACATTACCACACCACTAGATTTATCCTGTCCTACCATACCTCTCCATGCCAGGCTGCAGCACACATCGTGCCAACTATATACATTACCACACCACTAGATTTATCTGTCCTACCATACCTCTCCATGCCAGGCTGCAGCACACATCGTGCCAACTATATACATTACCACACCACTAGATTTATCTGTCCTACCATACCTCTCCATGCCAGATTGCAGCACACCATGCCTTCTATATACATTACCACACCACTAGATTTATCTGTCCTACCATACCTGTCCATGCTGTGGAACAATACATTGCTAACGCCTAGTCCTCACCCATCGGTGCCCTACAGACCCATGCTAGTTAGTGCCTGTGGCATTATAGAGGTGTGTCAGGGACAGGCGTTACATTGGTGGTTAGGGGGCCACTACCATCTCCCGATCACAAGGAACTGTGCATTATGATGCTATATCGACTGCAGGGGGTCCGTATACTGTTCCTGTTCAGGGGCCCCTTCGGTCTGTGTCCGCTCCTGTTGCACGTATGTGCCGCCCCACGCACGGTCCGGCGGCCTTGGCACAGCTCTTGCCCACGTCTCCCGGTGTATTGTGTGAATGGCCGCGCTACGAGAGCCAGCAGCGTCCGTGATCAGCTTGTGTGATAGATTTCAGCCAGACAGGACAGTGTGTTCCGCCATCATCTGTCTGCCCCACTGGAGGACGAGGCCTCGCCAACCCGTCCATTACGCCTCTGGGGTGGGCGTCTCTCGTGTGCCCATCATGTGCCGGAGGCGTCCTCCTGTAGGTCGGCTACCGGTTCACGGTCACCATTGCTAAGCTGATTGATTTTTCTTCTTTAGAGGTGACAGACAATTTGGAGACGTGTTGGGGGGTCTGTCGGTGCTAGAGGGGGTCCTGTGTATCGTACCTTGTGTGATCACCGACCTGCAGCATCCTAGCTATTGTTCAACTACAACTCCCAGAATGCACGGACTCCCTCTCCTGGGAGCTGTAGTTCGTGACTACACGTTAGAAATTCGCTGACGGAGTATGGACCACAATATCCGGACCACCCAAACTCAACAGCCTCACAATCGCCTGTGAGTCCAGGATAGGAGACCAGTGAACGGTCCGTTCTGTGACCATGGATATCGGACGTAATAAATCGACCGCTCGAATATAGCGCCCTACAATAACCTGTCGGGGGTGTAGGACACAGGGCGCCGCTAGCTCAGGATCTGACACAGGGGTCCTTTTTTTTACCAGCTTTGAAACTAAAAAAATGTCGCCATACTCTGCCGGGTGATGTTCACGCTATACGTCTGCAGGAGAAGATCTAGAATTTTTATTAAAAGAAAGTCGTCCAATCCTTACTTATGAGAAAAGGGAATGGATCTGATAATGGTGGGAATATTTCCAGTAACTTCTTATTTTTGTGATGTCCTCGGTATCTCTCCTGCATGGCCGCAGGCTGAGATAAAAAAAAAATGTAAAGTGTATGGTGATTTCATTATGGCAAAAACTAAATAATAAATATATATATATATATGTGTGTGTGTGTGTGTGGTGTGTATATGTACGTAATATATATATATATATATATATATATATATTATGAAGAACATGCATAACATAGACAAACGCTTAATTTTAAAGTGTAATACGTCTTCTTACCTGCGGAGGCACTGCAGCAAAGCTAAACACTTGCTTCTGGGGAGCCCCCCCCCCCCCCCAAGTCTCTAATCAATGCATTTTAGGCATTTTCAGAGCACCTTTCTAATCAAACAAGGTTGTTTAAAAGTTGGCAATCCCTTTATAAGGAATCCTATCAGCAGATTTTGTTTTGAAAGCAGCATGTAGGGGCTGAGATCCTGATTCCGGCGACTTAGTTTACTGGATGCTTCAGTTGTAATACAATCACACTTTTCCCTGCTGCAGATTTAGCAGAGCTCGGAATGCTGCGTTCTGTATAACCCCGCCCACATCATTGCTGATCAGTGTTGGGGGCGTGGTTGGACTAGGAGGCACGAGACGCCTAGTCCTGTAGTGATAATCTCCTGCTGATAAAACACTGATTTTATTGCAATAGCAAAACACATCCTAGCAAGTGACACATCTCTGGAATCAGGGTCTCTGCACCTACATCATGCTGCTCTCAAGTTACATAGCCAAAAACCTCCTGACAGACTTCCCTTTAAATGCCTTCACAATGAGGGGTTTTCCTTGCCTTGCCGTGTTGTGGCTGCTGATCTGCAGAATTCTTCTGGGGCATTATTACTTTTGGAGGGGCACTTAGGAAGCATCTTTACTTTTTAAGGGAGCATTACTGCTGTGGCATTAAACCCACGCTACGCCAGTGATGGTTTCAGTATTAGTCACCATATTACTCCATTACTTGCGGTAAATAATGAATTTATGCCGGATATTACCAGTCACCGAGAATCCCCCTGATGTGAGCATAAGGTGGTCCTATGGGACCGCCGATATCCTCATTTGTGGGAACAGAGGTTACATTGTTCTCTCCATCGCTCCATGTTTTCTACCTTGTCTGCAGAGCCAGAATTCCCTGCGAGCAAGCAGTTTTATTACCGCATCCATTCCCCTAGCTCTGACGGCGCCATGTCGAAAGATCTCGCAGCGTAATCGATGCATCATGTCCCGGGAGCTATTGAAATTTTCAATACACCTTGTTCAAGATGCCTGCTTGCTGACAGTGAATGGAAACGTTCTTTACATCCGGAGGCTAAAAGCCGGTCCAGAAAAGTGAAGATTCCTTTGAAACCCCGAATGCCGCTTTTACATGACTCGTTGTTGTTGTTTTTTTTTTTTTTGTATCGGTTTTTGTAGATCGAGATCACAAGTAGGTAGGTGATAAAAAAAAAAGCCCAAAAAGTGCAACTTTTTTTTCCATTAAACCCTTGATTTTGACTTCCAAGTAGTGATGCAGAATAGCGTTTGTGGCTCCGCGGGTCTTACTGGAATCCAGGCAGAGTTTTCAGCCTCCAGATGGCAATAAGTTTCCATTCACTGACAGGAAGCATTTATCTTGAAAATGAATGAGGGATCTACAAAAAATCTGCAAAATCCATTTACACGATGAGTGAGCTTTACTTACATAAAAGTGGAGATCTCGTGTGTGATCCTAACTTTCCACAAAGTTTGTCAGCGACTCCCAAACTTTAACTCAAGGAACCCCATGGTTGGGGGGGGATACTTTGTTATGTAGCCCCCCAATAGGGATCAAAGGACTCAGATGCTCCCGTTAGGTAGAATTTCCCAAACTCAGACGCCATCACTTTATGATTAAGGGGGATCTGAAATCTTGGACCCCCTATACATCCTGAGAATTAAAGATCTGCAGCAGCGGTGTAACACTGCCCCTCCGAGCAGGGCTGCGAACAGTCCTCCTCCGGCTGAGCTGGGAGCAGCCATCAGCTCCGTTTAATTAGTTTCTGGCACAGGAGGGGACAAAAATCAATAAAGGGGGTCACATCTGTAAGTGAGCAGACCCCCAGTGAAATGTGGTCCTACAAAGTATTGACTCCGGGGGGCTGAATACTAATGCAAGTCACAATTTTAAAATATTTTATAAAACCATATATCATTTCCTTATACTTCACGAATACTCGCTACTTTGTGTTGGTATCACATAAAATCCCAATAAAATACATTTAAGTTTGTAGGTGCAATGTGGAAAAGTAAGTACACGGGGTATGAATACTTTTTCAAGGCGCTGTATATAGCGTGTGACGTAATGCCAAACCTAATATGATGATCATAGTGGCTCCGAGGCGGCGTATCGCTCCGACATCTGCCTCCCTGTGCATTGTATTACGGTATATGCTTTCTGCTGTGTCCTTCACGGCGATTACAAGCAGGAAATCTGCAGCGTCTACTAAAATATCAACTCTACCCGACCCCAAAAAAATGACCGCCACAGCCGACATTCACCTACGGATTACAACATGGCCGGATTAAACATGGAGCAAGGTCATCAGGGTCTCCATCATTCACTAATCTTAATCACGGTCCTTTATTTAGGAACTGTGTATCAGGAGCGTACGGCACTGGTATTTTTGCACTGTTTGGCGGTATTATGTAAGCAGGGTGTAATACTCCATAGTGGCATTACTTGGGGGGGTTGTTATCATTCTTTAATCTTATATCGTTTCTAATTACCGACCATCATTTAATATTAAACAATGAAGGGCTCACGGTCCTTATTTAGGAACGGTATAACATTACAGAATAATATCGCCAAACAGTGCACGAAATACAAGCGCTATCCCTTGCTGCAATAATTAATGATAAATCGCGCTTCTTATTTAGGAACTGTATAGCATTATTATTGCAGCAGGACACAGCGCTAGTATTTTGTGCACTGTTTGGCGGTATTATGGGCAGTATATCATGCTTAATAGTGGCATTACTTGGTACCCAACTGTTATTTAGTACATATTATATTCTGTATCGTATTTACCCCAGAGGAGAAAAATGTCTGGCAGCCCCCACACGTTTGCGCTAGAGCGGTCCATGGATCTCAGTATATACGGTAACCCCCCCAGCTACACAGAGCCGGGCTGCAGGATGCACGTAGACCTGGCCGGGATCTGACGGCTGAAGGACGGCTGCTGAGAATTTCATATTGCTTATTAATGGGTCTAGACCTGAAAGCGAGGCCAATTTCTTATCGGTCCCTGCTACATTATGTACGATGATAAGCTCAGGACAGGAAGTTTATTCTCCGGAGAGGGACTGAAGTAAAAGTCGATCATCGCTGGACGTCGGTGCGCTCTCCATACCTTAATGAGTCTGCACTGAGGGACCTAATGATTGAGTAGCATTTGCTACTATGTATATTACTGTCAAAGGCCAGAAGTATCAGACTGAATGTTGCACTTTGCTAGAAGAGATGACATATTGTATACAGTATGGGGGAGCTCTGCAAATCTAGGGGTGCAGAGATGGCAGTCTGATGGGGGAAGCACTGGTCAATAGTACATTAAGTCGCCTACGCTTTGCTGAATCCATAATTGCAAAGTTCCAAACGGTCTCGGACATCGGGTGCTTAATGGTATGGGTTTCCATGGCCAAGCAGCTGCTGCAGCCTTACATCACCAAGCACAACGCTGAGCGTCGGATGGAGTGGTGTAAAGCTGCCACCACTGCACTCTGGAGGAAGTGTTTGTGTAGTGACGGATCACACTTCTCTATCTGGCGTCTGATGGACGAGTCTGTGTTTGATGATTCCAGAAGAACATTACCCGCCTGACTGCGTTGTGCCTCCTGTACAGATAGTGGAGAAGGGATGATGTTATGGGGTTGTTTTTCAAGGAAAAGGGAAGAAAAATGTTAATCCTTCAGCACAAGACATTGTGGACGATCGTAGCTTCCAGCTTTGTGGGACCAGTTTGGGAAGACCTTTTTCTCTTCCCCATGACTGTGTCCAGTGCACAAGGTCCATACAGAGATTGTTGGGGGCGTTTGATGGAAGAACTTGGACCTCAACCTTATCCAACACCATGACATGAGCGAGAATGGAGATTGTGATCCCGGCCTCTCCTCCAACATCAGGGTCTGACCTCACAAATGCTCTTCTGGATGAAGGGGCAAAAATTCCCACAGACTCCTTCAAAATATTGTAGAAATTATTTCCAGAAGAGCAGAAGATGTAATATCCTCAAAGTGTGGACTCGCCCCATATTAATGTCTATGGATGTAGAATGTGAGGCCCCTGTAGGTCTCGTGTGGAGGGGGCACGATACTTTTGTCCAAGTGGTGCAGATTTTTCATGTATGCTAATTATTTCCGATGTTTTGGAAATACTCTAAACAAAATTTTGGTTCTCGAAGCCAAAAAGGAATTGGGAATACTCAAATACTGCCCACAAATGGATGTTTCTGGTACGGTAGAGGAGATCCCCCGACATGCCTGGGGTGGGACTAGAGCACCCGTAAATTGCCAACACTAATTTCAGTAATCATGGATTATCTTTTGGGTCCCAGAAGTTTCTGTAACTTAATTTCATTCTTACATTTTTCTTCCAGCATCATCTTTATTATAATTAGCGTCCGGAGGGAAAATCTCCGTCTCTGTTGTGACCTCCATCAGATGAGGACCGATCGTCCGGCTGATTGGGTGTAAATGGCTTTGGCAGTTGCAGAGCACATTAGCTCTCCTCCAGAAGGAAGAAACCTCTCGCTAGTGCCCCCTGTAGGAAGCTCCCCTGTATGTCAATGTCTGTCCTGTTAAAGGTTTTATACTTGGGCTTTAAAATTCTCTCCATTTTTGAGGATAAGTGATATAAACTGCTGAGCGCTGGGGGTACAACCACTGGACTCCCCGGATCCTAAGAACGGGGTTCTGCAGGGCCCTGTCTGAATGGGATGCCAGATATTAGGGTCTTTTCTGACTTTTTAGTCATCCTTCAGATTTATATTACTGCATCCAGCGGCAGATGTGGCAGATCCCCCATAAACATGGCCGGGGCGGCCGCGGATCACATAAGAACTTGCTGTTGTGAGGACCCTTGCCACTTGTAGGACAGACACAAACCTGGCCTGATTTATGGGCATATTGTTGCACTAATCCCATCAGTTGCCTTGAATGAGCGTGGGGCTGAGGGTACGCTGCAGGCAAGAGTGGGATTTATGCCTCTACCAGCCGCAGGCAGACATGACAACTTCTTCAGGTCCAGCTTTGGATATGAAGGGCTGCTCCATTAGTCAGCATGGCTTAGTCTATTACCAGCTGAAATAATATCCACCAAGACCTACGAATAGTAAAAACTAAAAAAAAAAAATCAGGTTTTGTTGAAAAAATGTCGCCACACTTGGCTTCATCTGGTATTTCAGCTCAGCCCCCAATGGCTGACATTACAATAACCGTTCGTCCCATTATGGGGCAAAGCAAACAAGATTGTTACTGCCTTCCCATACATAAGAGTATGTCCAGCTGCGGAGGCAGTGCGCACACCTCGGCGTACATTTGCCGCTCGGTTTTGCTGGGCAAAGGCTTAAATCCAACAGTCCAGTCCTTGCTTCCCCTTACATCTGCCGTCCATTAGATGGTGGACAGGTCATGCCGGATGGCGGCCTCCTGACCGGATCGGAGATCCCAGTAGTTAACTTTCCTGTGGCTCAATCAAGACTTGATGGCGACACTATACCACTTGCCCTCCCCTGGGCCAGTGCTGAGTTTCCACCTCATCTCCCGGTGTCTTTTACTGTCTGCAGTGTTGACGTCAACTCTGCAGCTAATCATTGAGCTGAGCGGCTTTTGCTGTACCCAACTGAGCTCAGTTATTGGCTTCAGTGTTGACTAGATGCAGCCAATAACTAAGCGTAGCGGTGGAGGCTCAGTGCTGGACCGGGAGAAGGGAAGTAAAGCACAGAGGCTTGCACAATTTTCCATCTGATGCCTTTTACCGGCCCTCGTAGATAATTGGTGGCATCCTATGAGCCGCTTTTAGCAGTGAGGCACTACAGCCTCATGTCTCCTAGATGCCACATGTATGGGTTACTAATAAATCAGACAGGGATCATGCGTTCAGGCTTCATTTAAGGGCTCGAGGATGATAAAAATACAAATCATACAGTCCAGGGAATGAACCTTGTATTTATAGGTTCAGGTTCCCACCATGTCACCTACTAGTCTGCCCCAAGAAGGCTGTCGTCGTACATCAGTAATGGGCCACGTGTATATTATCTGCAATTTCTATTGTCAGAGGAAGCATTACACATCAACCTGCAACACAAGCCTATGCTCTATTGATCCATAGTCGTGGAAACCTGCAACGTTCCTCAGGAAAGAGGAGGATGGAAAATATAAGCCTCCATTTCCAGTAACTCAATCCATTCATTGATTGCTTTCCGTGTTATAAAGATGTTTTGTCCATAGGCGTTACATGTCTGGCTATGGTGGGTTTTTTTTCCAGTAGGATTAATCATTGCTCTGTGTATTTTTTTTATTTTTTTAAAATGTTTATGTGTTTTTACGATCGGTCATTGGTATCAGATCATCCACACCATCTGATTAGTTACCGCGCCCACTGGTGTTCATCGGACCCCCGTTGATCTGATTTTGATGACCTTAGTTCTAAACAAGCCCTTTAACCAGTAGTAATAATAATAATCTTTATTTATATAGCGCCAACATAATCCGCAGCTCTTTACAGTATAACAGTTTCAAAACACAAGTCATAAGTAACAACGTTAACAATATAATAATTAAAGCAATATAAGCCGCCCCTGCTCGTGAGAGCTTACAATCTACAATGAGGTGGGGGAGATACAAAGTACAGGGGTGTATATACAATGGTGCATTTACAATGATGGTCCAGCCATCTTAGGGAGTGAGGGATGGATGGAGATAGTGAATGGGCTACACACACACACTTACACCTAGAATGACTTTGATTAGTGAATGTGATAGGCCGCTCTGAACAAATGTGTTTTGAGGGAGCGCCTGAAACCATGCAAATTGTGGATAGCCCTAATTTCTTGGGGTAGAGCATTCCAGAGGATTGGCGCAGCGCGGGAGAAGTCTTGGAGTCGGGAGTGGGAGGTACGGATTAGTGCAGAGGTTAGTCGAAAGTCGTTTGCGGAGCGCAGCAGTCGGTTAGGCCGATAGATAGAAATGAGGGAGGAGATGTAGGGGGGTGCTGCACTGTGGAGAGCTTTGTGGGTGAGAACCAGTACTTTGAATTGGATCCTATAATGAATGGGCAGCCAGTGTAAGGACTGGCAAAGAGCGGATGCGTCCGAGTACCGATTAGCCAGATGGATGACCCTGGCTGCTGCATTAAGGATGGACTGGAGATGGGATAGTCGAGTAATGGGAGGCCAAGTAATAGAGCGTTGCAGTAGTCCAGGCGGGAGTGGATCAATGCTACAGTGAGGGTTTTTGTTGTTTCCATAGTGAGAAAAGGGCGGATTCTAGAGATGTTCTTTAGGTGTAGGCGGCAAGAGCGGGCAAGAGATGTATATGGGAGGTGAAGGAGAGATTGGTGTCAAACATAACACCCAGACAGCGAGCCTGCTGCTGGGGTGTTATTATGGTCCGCCCACGGAGAGGGAAATGTCAGATTTAGGGAGGTTAGTAGACGGCGGGAGCAGAAGGAGTTCAGTTTTGGAGAGGTTAAGTTTCAGATAGAGAGCGGACATGATGTTGGAGACTGCGGACAGACAGTCAGTGGCGTTCTGTAGTACAGCAGGGGTAAGGTCGGGGGATGACGTGTATAGTTGTGTCTCATCAGCATAAAGATGGTACTGAAAGCCAAATCTGCTGATGGTCTGTCTAATTGGGGCCGTGTAGAGAGAGAAGAGAAGGGGGCCAAGGACTGAGCCCTGGGGTACCCCGACAATGAGAGGAAGAGGAGAAAACGTGGAGCCAGAGAACGAAACACTGAAGGAGCGGTCAGAAAGATAGGAGGAGAACCAGGAGAGAACAGTGTCCTTAATACCTAGTGACTGGAGCCTAGACAGTAGGAGACGGTGGTCAACCGTGTTGAAAGCTGCTGAAAGGTCGAGAAGAATGAGCAGAGAGTGGTCACCGTTACGTTTTGCTGTCAGAAGGTCATTGGTCACTTTGATGAGTGCAGTTTCAGTCGAATGTAGGGGTCGGAAACCGGACTGTGAAGGGTCTAGGAGGGAGTGAGTGGAGAGGTAACGGGTAAGGCGGGAGTAGACTAGGCGCTCCAAAAGTTTAGAGATGAAGGGGAGATTGGAGACCGGTCTGTAGTTGTATGTGCAGGAAGGGTCGAGAGTGGGTGTCTTTAGTAATGGAGTAACGATGGAGTGTTTGAAGAAGGATGGGAAAATGCCAGAGGAGAGTGAGAGATTAAAGATTGTAGTTAGGTGAGTTGTGACAACTGGAGAGAGAGACTGGAGGAGATGTGAGGGATGGGGTCGGTAGTGCATGTAGTTGGACGAGAGGAAGAGAGGAGTCAGGAGACTTATTCTTCTGTGATGGGATCAAATTTGGAAAGTGAGCCAGGGGAAATGCAGGGAGGGATGGGAGTCACAGCACTTGGTGGTTGAGAGCCGATTTCCTGACAGAAAGTATCTATTTTTTCTATAAAGTGGGAGACCAGGTCATCAGCATAAATGTCTGTGATGGGAGCTTGTGCTTTTGGCCTGAGGAAAGAGTGAAAAGTGTCAAAAAGTTTCTTGGGGTTGTTGGCTAGTGAGGAGATCAGGGTGGTGAAGTAGGTCTGTTTGGCGAGGTGAAGGGCAGCGTTATAAGTTCTTAACATGAATTTAAAGTGGATGAAGTCTTCTGGTGTGCGGGTTTTTCTCCAAAGGCGTTCAGCACTCCTAGAGCATCGCTGAAGAAGTTGAGTTTGCAATGTGAGCCAGGGCTGTTTTACTGTGTTTTTTGAAGTTCTGAGGGTAGGCGGCGCTACTTGATCAAGGGTGCTTCTAAGAGTGTCATTGTAGTGCTGAACAGCCAGATCAGGACAGGAAAAAGAGGAGATTGGGGACAGCGATGAGTGTAGGGAGTCTGAAAGTGTCTGAGGGTTGATGGCTTGTAGATTTCTGAATGTATGGTAGGTAGGAGTGCGTTGGGGTGGTCCTGGATTTATGAGCGTGAAGGAGAGAATGTTGTGGTCAGAGAGTGGAAGCGGTGAGTTATTTAGGTGGGAGATTGAACAGAGCCGGACAAAGACCAGGTCAAGAGTGTTACCGTCCTTGTGTGTCTCAGAGGTTGAAAGCTGTGAGAGGCCTAGAGAAGTGGTTAGTGATAGAAGCTGAGATGCAGATGTGGAAGTAGGGCTGTTAATGGGGATGTTGAAGTCTCCAAGGATAAGGGTTGGTAGTTCTGAGGACATGAAGTGCGGCAGCCAGGCTGAGAAGTGGTCAAGGAACAGGGTGGGCGAGCCTGGGGGCCGATATATGACCGCTACTCTGAGGGAGAGGGGATGGAAGAGCCTGATGGTGTGGACCTCAAAAGAAGGGAATGAGAGTGATGGAATAGGGGGGATGACCTGGAAAGTGCATTGTGGGGACAGGAGTATGCCGACTCCACCACCATGTCTGTTTGCGGGTCTCGGGGAATGGGAGAACTGTAAGCCACCATAGGAAATGGCAGCAGGGGAGTCAGTGTCAGAATCCTGAATCCAGGTTTCAGTGAGGGCCAACAGATGAAGAGAGTTGTTCAGAAAGTAGTACAGGAAGGGAAGCTTGTTGCATACAGACCGGATTCCAGAGGGCACAATTAAAAGAAGGAGATGAGGGAGTGCAAGTAATATTAATAAGATTATTATGGTTTCGATATGAGGTAGGGTAGGGGTTGAGGTTGGGGGATGGTGGACCAGGGTTGGGGGAGATGTCCCCTGAAATCAGTAGAAGTAGGAAGATAAAGAGTAGCAGAAGTAGTGTAGCAGAAACTTGACGGTCCATTTTTAAAACCAAAGTTGTTTCTTGCATCGATGGGTCCTGGTAGCGTCTTCATCTATGATATGAGTATTATTGATAAACTTGTATAATACTCTTAGCATTCTTGCGATTTTATTACGTTTTTTCCTCTAAACCTACAATACCGTCTTCTCACTTCCACAGTGCCTAAAACTCTGCTTCTCCTGACCATGGCTCTCCATCTGTATGCTTCAGGTGGCCATGACCACCAGCATTTCTTGATGACATCATCCTCACTACCTTTATATCAATCAACCTCACTACTTTACCTTGTGATCAAAGTCCTTCATTTATTTGTTGATTCATTACCATCTTTGGATCCTGACCTTGGTGTTCGATTCTTGCTCCCCTTGAATTTGTCATTTGGTACCTGTTGATGTACTCCTGGTTTAAATAGAATCCAACAGATACACGGTGCTTTTTTTTTTCTAGTTTGGAGACACTTCTGATGGTCACTTATCTTTTAGGCTCAAATAAAACACCCCAATCCTTCTTTTCCAGTTAAATCTTCTGGTTGGGGAAAGGAAGGACACCCTTATACATTAGATGGTGGTCCAGACATTCCAAAAGTTTTGGGCTACAATTTTTTCATAATTGTTGGCTACACTACTACTACAAGCGTTACACTGCTCGGTTATTACGATCTTTCCGCCCCCCCCAACCATACAGCGTCCTGTTATCAGCAGCACATTTCTGGTTCACATGGGACGATGTGCTGCCGATAACAATCATTTTTATGCCGGCGTAAACTCTTTGATCACCTGACAAACGTGTGTTTCACTTGTTCGTTGGGTGATCGCCGGCACGTTTAGTAATCGGGAGCGAGTGTTCTCTTTTTCTAACTTTGTGGAATAAGGTGGGTGCGGGGATAAGTATATGGCTGACTTTTTCTCTGCTATGCGTAGACTGATCCAAGAGACCCTATAGCTCATCTGTTAGATGAATGCATCCGATTAGGCCCCTTGTCTCCTTACAATGCATAGTCTTCTGTGCTCCTTTGCCAGCCCCTTCATATTCTGCCATGCCCTCCTTTTGCATATGTATTTTTCCATCACTCCATTGAATCTCTCTCCTCCATTCATGTATTTTCAAGCACGTTCATTACCATATAATTGCGGACTGTGAATAACGAGTGGGTGAATGAATAAAACCATGAATTATCAAGGCAGGAAGAACATTTTCATATCTCTCGCCCGTTGGTTTCGCAGCTCAGTCTGTGGAAAGCCCTACAGCTCGATCGTTTTCCGTTTATGGGGAGCACAATATAGAAATATGTAAAATATCGGAACAGTTTGTCCACAAGTACCTGATTGTTCGGCCGGTAGGAAATGACAGCGCCAATCAGTGTGTATGAATTTTTATGGTCTTCCCCACTTAATGCATGTGGCTGAAGAGTGGGATGGAGGGAGGGACTGTTTCGGAAAATTTTTGTCCTTAGTTATTCAAAAATTTGGGGGAGATTCACAAGGAGTGGACTGCTGCTGGAGTCATTGCTTCAAGAGCCACCACACACAGACGTATCCAGAACATGGGCTACAAGTGTCACATTCCTTGTGTCAGCTGCTCATGACCAATAGACAACGCCAGAAGCGTCTTACCTGGGCCAAGGAGAAAAGAACTGGACTGTTGTCAGTGCTCCAAGGTGTTGTTTTCAGATGAAAGTAAAGTTTGCATTTCATTTGGAAATCAAGGTCCCAGAGTCTGGAGGAAGAGTGGAGAGGCCACAACCCAAGCTGCTGGAGGTCTAGTGTGAAGTTTCCACAATCAGTGATGGTTTGGGGAGCCATGTCATGTGCTGGTGTAGGGCCACTGTGTTTTATCAAGACCAAAGTCAGTGCAGCCGTCTACCAGGAAATGTTAGAGCACTTCATGCTTCCCTCTGCACAAGCTTTTTGGAGATGGAAATGTCATTCTCCAGCAGGACTTGGCCCCTGTCCACACTGCGAAAAGTACCAATACCTGGTGTACAAACAACAGTATCACTGCGCTTGATTGGCAGCAAACTCGCCTGACCTTAACCCCATAGAGAATCTATGGGGTATTGTCAAGAGGAAGATACTAATAGAATATTAGGAAGCAAAAAAGCCCAAATAGGGTCTTATCCCATGGATATATTCAATTATAGCAGGAAAACTGCTCACTTGATAATGCAGAGTAAAGGAATATAGATGTCAGCTGCCGCAGATCCACAGGTCGGCAAAGCGACCTCTCAGAGACGTTGTAATAAATATATGTGGATGACATCCGCGCTGCTATGACAAACGAATCCAGATATAGTTGTAATACACTCTGATGGTTTATTCATTTATTTATTACATCAGAGTGTATTACAACTATATCTGGATTCGTTTGTCATAGCAGCGCGGATGTCATCCACATATATTTATTATAACGTCTCTGAGAGGAAGATGAGAGACACCAGACCCAACAATGCAGACGAGCTGAAGGCTGCTATCAAAGCAACCTGGGCTTCCATAACACCTCAGCAGTGCCACAGGCTGATCGCCTCCATGCCACGCCGCATTGATGCAGTAATTGATGCTAAAGGAGCCCGACCAAGTATTGAGTGCTGTGGTAAGACGACTCGCTCGGCTCTCCTGAAGGCAGACCCAGGACACACGTTCTCTGGGTTTTCTTTCTGCTGGTTTATTATCAGCCATAAACTCATGCAGGTTTCGCAGGAAAAGTAAACATGACCCCTCTGGGTTAAACGGGAAAAACATAAAAAAAAAAAAACAAAACTCAGTCCATAGATGAGTGGGTTCCGCCCGCTCTCAGTAGCATAAACTGCACAGCTAAAGTCCTTGTGGAAAGCTTTGCAGCTTCCACTATACTGTCTGGAGACTTTCCTCTCCAGACCACCCCCAGAGAAAAAAAAACAGGACTGAGCTTTTATACATTGCTCAGCCACACCCTTTTAACATATAACATGCTGGCAGATAAATAAAGTAGGTCTTAGTTCACACAGGAGAGCATCCTGTGTGACACATACCTCCCCTCACATATAAAACCAGTGACACTGTCACATATTCCCCCCTCTGCCCAAAAGCCGGGGTTTGGGCACCTTCTGACACCAGACAGGGAATCCTAGAGAGGGCATCTGCATTCCCATGTAACTTCCCTGGCCTATGCTCCACGTGAAAGTTAAACTCTTGAAGCTCTAGGAACCATCTAGTTACCCTAGCATTTTTTCCCCTCTTTTCCCTCAACCATCTCAATGGGGCATGGTCTGATACTAATTTAAACTTCCGGCCTAGTAGGTAATATTTCAGTGTATCCACGGCCCATTTTATGGCTAAACACTCTTTCTCTACTATGGCGTAGTTCTTCTCGCAGGAGGACAGCTTTCGGCTTAGATAGAGAATGGGATGTTCTTCCCCATTTATTTCTTGGGAGAGTACGGCCCCTAGACCAACCTCTGATGCGTCAGTCTGGACCACAAACTCTTTCTTAAAGTCTGGCGCGACCAGGACAGGCTGCTTGCACAGTGTTAGCTTCAGCTTTTGAAACGCGGTCTCCGTTTCTTCCGTCCATTTTACCATGGTTGATTTGGTGCCTTTTAGAAGATCTGTTAGTGGGGCGGCAATCGTGGCGAAATTCGGGATAAACCGCCGGTAGTATCCCACCATTCCCAGGAATGCTTTCACCTGCTTCTTTGAGAGCGGTTGCGGCCAGGTTTGAATTGCCTCCACTTTCTTGATCTGCGGCTTTATTTCGCCTCTCCCAACAACATAGCCGAGATACGTGGCCTCCTCTTTTCCGATGGCACACTTTTTCGGATTTATGGTAAATCCTGCTTTCCTTAGCGCGTCCAAAACGGCCTGTAGTTTAGGTAGGTGACTAGCCCAGTCTGAGCTAAAGACCACAATGTCGTCGAGGTAGGCTTCGGCATACTTCTTATGTGGGGCTAGGATCCGATCCATAGCCCTCTGGAAAGTGGCTGGGGCCCCCTGTAGTCCGAACGGCATCCGCGTGTATTGAAAACAGCCATCCGGTGTTGAGAAAGCTGTCTTCTCTTTAGCCATCTGGGACATGGGGATCTGCCAGTAGCCCTTCGTCTGGTCAAGAGTGGTGATGTACCTCGCTGGTCCAAGCCTCTCGATGAGTTCGTCGACGCCGGGCATCGGGTACGCGTCACACTTGGATACCTCATTTAGCCGACGGTAGTCATTACAAAACCTCCACTCTCCATTGGGTTTCGGCACGAGGACGATTGGGCTCGACCACCCACTCTTCGACTCCTCTATTACCCCGAGGTCTAACATCCTCTTCACCTCAGCCGAGATCACCTCCCGGCGTGCTTCCGGAATCCGATACGGCTTCAAATTCACTCGTACATGCGGTTCTGTCAGCACGTCATGCTCTATCACTTGTGTATGCCCCGACAACTCTGAGAAAAGGTCCCGATTCCGCTGTAGCAATTCTCGACACTGTTGCTTCTGGGCCTGTGATAGAGTCTCTGCTATAGTGACCTCCTCCACCTTGCCTTCTGGTGCGGCTTCCAGGCAAGGAGTTTCCACAGGTTCACGGTCCCGCCACGGCTTGAGCAAGTTTATATGATATATTTGATGTGCCTTCCTTGGGCCAGGCTGGTGGACTTTATAATTAACCTCGCTGACTTTCTCCACCACCTCGTATGGACCTTGCCATTTGGCGAGGAACTTGCTCTCGACGGTAGGGATCAGCACCAAAACACGGTCTCCGGCTGGAACTGTCTTAGTCTCGCCGACCGGTTATAGACTCTCGCCTGGGCTTCCTGCGCCTGGAGGAGATGTTCCTTTACGATGGGCATCACCTTTGACATTCTCTCCTGTAACTGGGCGACATGTTCGATGATACTCCGGTGTGGCGTGACTTCAGCCTCCCAAGTTTCCTTGGCGATGTCTAGGAGACCTCTTGGATGCCGCCCATATAGGAGCTCAAATGGAGAGAAGCCCGTGGAGGCTTGAGGAACTTCTCTGACCGAGAAAAGCAGAAATGGGAGCAGGTAGTCCCAGTCTCTCCCATCCTTTTCAACGACCTTCTTGAGCATCGCCTTTAAGGTCTTGAAGCGTTCCACTAGGCCGTCCGTTTGTGGATGACAAACCGAGGTCCGCAGCTGAGTTATCTGAAGGACTCTGCAAAGCTCCTTCATCACCTTGCTCATGAAGGGGGTTCCTTGGTCTGTTAGAATCTCTTTTGGTAGACCTGTCCGAGCAAAAATATGGACCAACTCTCGGGCTATACTTTTACTGGACATGTTCCTTAGGGGAACCGCTTCTGGATACCGAGTCGCATAGTCCATGACGACCAGGATATATTGGTGGCCCCGAGCTGATTTGACTATGGGGCCCACGAGGTCCATGGCAATCCTCTCAAAGGGAACCTCTATCACAGGTAGTGGAACTAAGGGGCTACGGAAGTGGGAGGAGGGAGCGGTTATTTGGCAGGTGGGGCAGGACCTACAAAAGTTTTGAATTTCTCGATAACACCCTGGCCAATAAAACCTCCTCAGTATCCTCTCCTGAGTTTTCTCGACCCCTAGGTGTCCCCCCAGAACATGTGAATGGGCCATGTCTAGCACCCGCCGTCTGTATGGCCCCGGCACTAACAGCTGTTCCACTATCTCACCGCCCCTCAGTTTGGCCACCCGATATAGCAACTCCCCCTGTACTGCAAAGTGGGGGAATCTGGTGTCGGCCCCCGGCTCTTGGGCAACCCCATTACATACAGTAACCTGGTCGAACGCCCCTTTTAAGGTCAGGTCTCAAACTTGAGCAGTCCCAAAGTTCTCTCTGGACATATCTAACGCAGGTAGGTCGGTCTCCTCGGTCACCGTCTCACCCTCATCACCGACAAGGACGCACAGTGGGAACTCCTCACTCTGAGACTGTCGGGGGTTCTTCTTCAAGGATCTCGCTTTTCCCCATGCTACTTAGTCCAGTTCCCTTCCCCACAAGTCCCAGAATAAGGAAAAATCATGGCCCAATATGACGGGATGTATCAGGTCCTTTACCACCCCGACTTCATGGGACTGGGCACCACAGTCTGTCCCCACTGTTACTGTGGCCACGGGATAGTCCTTGGCGTCACCATGGATGCACCGAACACCCAGGGTTTTGGAAGGGATCAACTGGTGGGGAAGGGATGCTCTGATCAAGGTCACCAGATTCCCGGAGTCCAACAGTCCAAGCACTTTTATTCCATAAATGGATACTGCACACGCCTGCGGTCCCTTGCCGGGTCGACAGTCCACGCTACAGGCTGCGACTTTTGCTGCAACTGGATCTGCTGAAGCAACAGTTTGGTCGTCTCCTGGTGCTGCTGCTGCATGCTCTGCTGGGCCTGCTGTATGCTCTGCTGGCTCTGCAGGTGTTGCTGCTGTATGGTCTGCTGGGCCTGGACCAGGTGCTTAACGAGCTCCTCCATGCTGCCGGACTTCTCTAGCTGTCTGGCAGCCTTCACCCAGGACATCCACCGGTCTTTGTGGCAGGTACACGTGTTCTTGGAATCCTGCCCGCATTCTCCACCAACTGTGGTAAGACGACTCGCTCGGCTCTCCTGAAGGCAGACTCAGGACACACGTTCTCTGGGTTTTCTTTCTGCTGGTTTATTATCAGCCATAAACTCATGCAGGTTTCGCAGGAAAAGTAAACATGACCCCTCTGGGTTAAACGGGAAAAACATAAAAAAAAAAAACAATAACTCAGTCCATAGATGAGTGGGTTCCGCCCGCTCTCAGTAGCATAAACTGCACAGCTAAAGTCCTTGTGGAAAGCTTTGCAGCTTCCACTATACTGTCTGGAGACTTTCCTCTCCAGACCACCCCCAGAGAAAAAAAAACAGGACTGAGCTTTTATACATTGCTCAGCCACACCCTTTTAACATATAACATGCTGGCAGATAAATAAAGTAGGTCTTAGTTCACACAGGAGAGCATCCTGTGTGACACATACCTTCCCTCACATATAAAACCAGTGACACTGTCACAGTGCATTTACTGAACATACATTTCAGTAAGACAACATTTCGGATTTTGAAATAATTTTTCAAGCTGGTGTTATAAAGTATTCTAATTTACTGAGATAACTTTTTCATTGGCTGTAAGCCATAATCATCAACCATTAACAGAAATAAACACGTGACATAGATCAGTCTGTGTGTAATGACTCTATATAATATGAATTTCACTTTTTTTTATTGAAGAACTGAAATAAATTAACTTTTTGATGATATTCTAATTTTGTGACAAGCACCTTTATATACAGGACCAAAAGTGTTGACACCCTTGAAATGGTTCCAGAAAATGAAGTATTTCTCCCAGAAAATTATTCTGTTACACGTTTTATATACACATGTTTATTTTCTTTGTGTGTTTTGGAACAACACAAAAAAAAGGCAAATTGGGCATAATTTCACACAAAACCCCAAAAAATGGGCCAGACAAAATTGTTGGCACCTTCAACTTAATATTTAGTTGCACACCCTTTGGAATAAATAACTGTAATCAATCGCTTCTTATAACCATTAACAAGTTTCTTAAATCTCTCAAATGGAATTTTGGAACACTCTTCTTTTGCAAACTGCTCCAGGTCTCTCATATTTGAAGGCACCTTCTCCCAACAGCAATTTTAAGATTTCTCCGCTGGTGTTCAAGGGGATTTAGACCCGTAGCGACCTCATTGCTTGTCCCTTGCACTCTCCAGCGCTTTGTTTCCATCCATTTCTGAGGGCTTCTTGAAGAATGTTTGGGGTCATTATCCTGCTGGAAAACCTATGACCTAGGACCCAAATCCACTTTTCTGACACTGGGCACCGCATTGCAACCCAAAACCCTTTGGTAATCTTCAGATTTCATGATGCCTTGCACAGTCAGGAGGTAGCAAAACAAGCCCAAAACATATTTGAACCTCCACCATATTTGACTGTAGGTAAGGTGTTCTCTTCTTTTAGGCCTCATTCCATTTTCGGTAAAAAGTAGAATTTGCTTCACAAAAAACTCTATCTTGGTCTCATCTGTCCACAAGATGCTTTCCCAGAAGGATTTTGGCTTGCTCACATAGATTTTGGCATACTGCAGTCCTAGCTTTTTTGTCTGGGTCAGCAGTGAGGTCCTCCTGGTCTAATGCCATAGCGTTTCATTTCATTCAAGTGTTGATACTTCACGCTGACAATGATGCACCCTGAGCCTGCAGGTCAGCTTTAATTTCTTTGTAACTTTTCATCAATTTTCTCTGCCGTCCACATCCAGTTAGATTGTTTACAGTGCCATGGGTTGTAAACTTCTTGATTGTATTGCGCATAGACGAAGCAACATCCAAATCTCTGGAGATGGACTTGTAACCTTGAGATTATCAATATTTTTTAAGAATTTTGGTTCTCAAGTGCTCAGACAGTTCTCTTCTTTTCTTTCTGTTCTCCATGCTTAGTGTCACACACATGCACACAATGCAAAGATTGTGTCAACTTCTCCCCTTTTTATGTGGTTTCAGGTGTGATATTCATATTGCCCACACCTGTTTCTCACCACAGGTGAGTTTGAATGAGCATCACATACTTGAAACAAAGTTGTTTACCAAAAATTTTGGAAAAGTTCCAACAATTTTGTCCAGCCCATTTTTGGAGCATAGTGTGAAATAATTTCAAATCATTTCCAATTTGCCTTTTTTTCTCTTTTTTTTTTTTTCCGTCTTCCAATAGACACAAAGGAAATAAACAGATGTATAATAAAACATGTAATTGAAATAATTTTCTGGAAGAAATCATTTTGTGGAACAATTTCAAGGGTGCCAAAACTTTCGGCCATGACTGTGTATATACCCCCATATGGTCACTGCCAAATCCACAATAACAACATTAACTCCTAGCTGCCACCACCAATCATTTATACAGGCTGATTGGACACCCATTACAGGTAGCATATGGCTTCAGGGATGCAATTTACAGCGCAAGAGCACCAGAGCCATTACATTTTATAGATCTAATCTGGAAAGGTATGCAGTCTTTATATAAAAAAAAAAAAATACAAAGATGATCCAATTGAGAATAAAACAATACGGTATATACAATTGCATTAAATAAAAGGAGTAACAAGAGAAAATGACTACAAGGATTGAGGTATCTGTTAGGGAAACACACAGAACTCACAGCAAGCTGTACCTTCTAGGACTGACAAAATACAAAAACCCAAATTCAGATTTTTATTATATCAAGGTTACGCCCACATATCATCCCTTGGTGAGCTTATATTATATGGGGGCTGGCTTAGGTCTTTTAGAACTTTGAGATCCCCAACTTTCAGGATGTCTTCGCCCCTGGAGGTCCCAGGCGGTAGATATTGTCGTCATGTTTCAATTTGTGATTTTTTTTGGATAGCATAATCCATTGTCCCGATATTAAATTGGAGAGATTAGAATGGCCTTACGGTGATGTGAGTGAGCTACGTTCCTCCCTTCGCTATGACGCTGAAAATATATATCTGATAAATATCAGATCGATGCAAACCACAATATTCATCAGTGACCACTGGCTCGCAGACAAGTCCTTTAAACTGAGGAAGCTCTTGCCTTCTCCACCTCTGCGTAAACAAATCCGATGTCTGCTGTTGTGATCACTTGGTCGCTGCAGGAGGTCTCTACTTCAGTGGAGGTTGAAGTTTAAGCTATCTCACTTCCCCAGTTATAATTAATCCAATATGTTCAATGTTAAGGTGATATGTCCCCTCTCTAGAGATGTCTTTATGGATTTAAATTTCCCTCTATGACAATGTGGTATCGTTTTATTTAGCTTTCAATGACCTACATGCCCATATAGATGGCTTGGGGGGGGGGGTTGATCCTACTGACAAATTCCCTTTTAAGCCGGCCATACACATTAACTATCATACAGCTGACAGCTCTCTCTCCCGACTACCCCATACACCATGTTCTTCTTGGCTGAATATTCCTGTGGGGTCTGAGAGATCCCCTGCCACAATTATTTGACTCGTCTACCCTCCCCTCCAAAAAATCAATGATCAGGCGATTTAAGTTCAACCGCTCGATGCTTAACACCCTTCTCCGTCGAGGGACAGTCGGGAGGCCCCACATACATGTTAGATTTTCGGCTGATCCCTACAATATTGGCAGGGTTGGTCAACTTTTATCTAATGTGTAGGTTATGTGCAGGGCGAGTTAAAGAAAATGAAGGAAAACCCCAGATGGCAAATTGTTTCGCCTCACCCTCACACCCATATATATGATAGATTTTGTCTTAAGATTTAGAAAAGAAGACTGGGTATGCCAACATCAATCTGAGTATGGAAGACTTCTATCTAGCCATACAAATAAGATCACTGCATATGGGTACAGCCAGATGACCCCTCATGTCTGCAGTTGGGGTGGGATGTATAACACACAATCATGTTGGATTTCAATATTCAAGATCCTTTATTCTTTGGTAGGAGAAGTCAATAACAACCATAGGGTTCATCGGAGCATGCATGTTTGTGGGATAGTCGGGGAAGACTTCTCTGCTTATTAGCTAATTCGGCCACCTTAAGACATGAAGCTTCTGGTCTCCAAAATTTGCATTAGGCGCCTATCAGTTCTGGTGTCATCTTATGTAGAAGAGGGTTTCGAAACACCCACCATAGCTGGACCACCTTCTAAGGGTATAATTTTGATATTTAGGATCAGATCCATCAAAATCCAGCTATTTTCCTTTTCTCCAGTCTTTTTCTGTAGTAGGATGATGTTAAAATCTCACCGGTGGTCAAAGGTGCAATATAAATTGGAGTCTACAGCTGATTTTACTGGTGAGATCACTAATTCTCATTACTATTACTCACAGAAAAGCTTCATCCATGGAGTAGAGTCCTCTACAACCATGGAGAGCTTTCTCCAGATCTTCGTCTTCCCCCAACAGGTCTATAATTGAGTTTAATTAAACATTTCCCATCTGAGAGATCTTGTGCTGCTTATTTTTCTTGCTGTTCACACCAAAGAATCAAAATAGCAATTTCCCCAGGAGAATACAAAGGGCGAGGAGGAGTTGTAAGATAATTGTTCCATGAATCACATTGTACAGAAGTTCACGATCAGGTTACAATATCTTAGAAATGTAAAGAATCTCCTCCTCGGTATCTTCTAGCTTATATGGCCAGGGTATTATTGCTGTTTGCCTAAGCCTTGTTCTGGATTTACAATAGGGGTAATAATTGCACAAAATGTTAGTGAATTTCCAATGGATACCTCAAGTTCTTTGCAGGGTTGTAATGGTAGGACGAGAAGGCTGATTACCGGGATGGCGACTGCTGGGGGGACAAAAAGCTGCGTCATTGCATCCTATATAGAAGCCTGGAATGTAAAAGTGCTAAGGAGAGGATCTATAGGGGAATATCTGCTGGAGCCAATGGTTTTATGGAAGAGTGGCTTTGTAATTTGGCATGTATTGTATCACGAAGGATAGGCAATAACTTGCTGATCGGTGGATGTCCGACCACTGGGACCCGCACCAATTGGCAGATAAGGGAATTTTTCTCTCCGTTACAAAAAACTTGGCAGCTTGAACATCAGATTACGGCTCCATTTCTTCCCTATGGGGTTGCCGGAAAGACCTGTACGTAGCCCCTTAGGGAATGAGTAGAGCGTCAGTCGGGAAGGCGCACTGCTGCTCCATGCTCCATTCCAGTTGCCCCATTCTGTTGTTTGTTACGGGTCCTAGTGTTCGGACCTCCACTATCAACCAGTTATCAACTATCCAAGGAGCTCGTTTTTACCAGACAATTCCTTTTAAAAATCCTCATTTTGGGCTGAAATAACCTAATGGATCAAAAAAATAAAATCAAGAAGTTGTCTGAAATGGTTCACTACGACCAACCTTCATCTATCGGCTGTGGCCGACTCCATTCAAAGTTTTAAGATCAGTTGATTTATTAAGTTTGTTGTGTTTTACATGAGTATTCCCATCTCATACTTCAATGGAAAACCCACAGGATATACCATATAAACGTCTAGTAAATGGGGATCCCACCAATAGGTCTCACATTTCTCTCGATAACGAGGCCCCATCGGATACTGTTTCAGTGGCTCGGTGGCCAGAATCCCCATACAAATAAATGGGACTTCTAACCACTTCTTGACTGGCAGCTGTGTGTCTTGTCCCCGTTCTCAGAGATACAGGTCCTTTTTTTAAGACCTTTTTCTATTATATATTTATATAATTTACTGTTTATTTTGAATACCTCTTACATTTCATAAATTATTCAGTATTTGTGCTATATAAAATATATCAACGTCATTCAGTAGCAGCAATATTCCAAGATCTTCTTTGTACCTCGTTTTATTTCCTAGATCCTTAAAGACGACAACTGCCTTTGGCACGTGAAAGGTTAACAGAGCTGTCTTCTTTTCCTCTGAGGTCACAGTCTTCCATATATTTCCCCATTCCTCTTGAGGAAGGAAATCCTTTTGTTGATGTAAAAATAGAGACCCTCCCTGACGTCTCCCTAGCAGTCTACGGGGTCCGCACCCTTAAAGACGCTGAATGATGGTGATCAAGGAAGGAAGTTGGGGTTAAAGTTTCGGTAGGAAGTTACACTCCCTGCAGTGCTTTTTTTTTTTTGTCTTCCACAGTATCATTCTGAATGACTCGATGATATCACAAAAACAATGAACGATCGATATATAGTCAACTTGTATACTGCCTAATGGTGATATTAGGTTTGTGGGTTCCTTTTACATTCTACAGTATTTTATATTATTAGATATTTTTAATGTATTATTTTCTTTGTGAAACTTTCTTTTCCACGTAGATGATCATTTTATGGATATAAATATAGGACCATGATATTTCGTAGTATTGTCAAAGCCAAAATTTCTGCACAAAATAACCAAAAAGTGTTCTTGCGCCATCCACGGACTCTTTTTATGCCTGATTTAACTGTCCCTGCATGGTAAATTAGTGGTTATAATTCCTATTTTACATAGAATTAACAATGCCGTACCTGGTGATGGACTTGAATTATATACCTGCTGGAGGGCAAGTCAACACAGTGGACCAGTCGCATAAATTACTTTATGCAGTGGCCGTCTGCATTTTTTTAGGTTTTCTAACATTATAGGGTAAAGTTTATAGAGGGTTAAATTGAGGAGGGTTTCTGCTATTTGTTCCTTGCATCAGTTATTCCAAAACTTATTACTGTGGGCAATGGATGAAATTATTAAATTCCTACTGTAGACAAGGGGGCATCAAGAATTCCCAAAACACCACCTTAAATATAAAATATAGCTGCCATTTAGTGTAATGTATGATCAAAGTCTATCTTGGGGTATTTAGATGTCCCTCCACAGATTTATGGATACTCAGGGTCTCCACACTTCAGATTCTTACAATTGTGTGTTAACTTTAGTGGTACCGCCATGGGTATATCATGAGGCCCTCTATTTTTTTTTTTTTATATGCACATTTCACTTTACAAAGGATTGACTATCATAAACAAGATATGAAGATCAAGTTTTCAAGATTTTTTTTTATTTTGCACTGTTATTCCTGTTCAAGAAAGGATGACTGAATATTTTCTGCCATTGTGATGTAAAAATAATTGAGATATGTCTTTAAGATTTAGGACAAACTCACATATTTGTGTTTCCATGCACAGACTGACTTGGGTTCTTGTGACCTAAACTCCACAGCCTCTTGTATTACTATGAGGCTATAGAGCTCAGCTCTGAAGGCCCACTGTGGATCTGTACTTGGACCACGAAACATGGATGTGTGAATCCAGCTTAAAAGTGAACAAACTTTTGACTAAATTTGTCCTATTTTTTTTAATGGGATTCTTCTGCCCTATAAGGGTCATGTTTGGATATGTATTCATTGACCAGCCATTGTGTCTAGATCGGTTTTCTTAGGACTCTTGACTCTGATAAAAGACTGAACCCCGGCCTTACTCCTACCAACTGCTGGTGATCTGTTAGCCCAGAGTGGGGAGGAAAGTCTAGCAAACAGCTGTCCTGATTTTTTTTGTGTCTACGTTTCTCCCAGCTGCTTTCCATACCCTCTCCGCTGTCCGAAATCTTTTGTCCTGCCCCTCCAACACCTCTCTTGTCTATGCACAGCTGTTGCCAAGTATGACTTTTCTTGGCCTTAATTAAAACGAGGATACACAATGGAGAGAAAGGGGGGCACCAGAGAAGCCTTCCCCGGCAACCACCCTGAGTGGGCTTTGAGCGGCCTAGTGTGTCCCTGGAAGGCCTATGGCTGCAGTAAATGAGCTTTTAGTTGTTGAAGGGGGGGATGTTTTGGGGAGAATTATGTGTAGCCCTGGTGGTAGGCACACGCAGTACCCTGGAGAGTGTATGGAGAGGCAGCGGCTTAATGCTCAATATGCATTCACTCTACACACACTAGACACACCCTTGGGGTAGTGGAGTATACTCTAGGGAGTGGTCAAGAAGGTATGTGTAGGAGTGATTTTAGTCAGTCTGGTTCCTGTCTTCGGACAGTGAGGGAGTGTTAGTTCCTGTTCCTGTCTTCGGGCAGTAAGGACGTGGAGAGTCTGCGTCTGGACTACAGTGAGGAGTCTAGATTGCTATCTCATCAGCTTGGAAAGTGGAGTCTGGTATAGGTGTTGGAATACGCCTTAGTCTGGTCAGAGCTGTGTCATCTCCTCAGCATACATTGAAGGAAGGAACAAGTTGTAACCCAGAAAGTCTTCAGCATTCCTGTCTAGAGGACAGTATCAGGTACAGTGACGTGCTCCTGCCTGTGATAACTGAGCATCTGTGGTGAACTTGAAGTGGAAGGATAAGGAAAGAAGTGACTGCTCGACCCTTTGCTAATAAGAGTGCTTATGTTACCAGCGTGGACAAGGCGAAAGGCAAGTGGATTTATAAGATTGTGCTTAACGGATTGCAGAAGTCCAGCACGTTTCTACCGGTCACTGGGGACCGAAGAGTCACTGTTGCTTCAGGCACAGTGACAGGACAACCAGGAATCTACCGGACCCTAGGTCGCGGCAGACAAGCCCTTATAGTCGGTACGTAGCTGGGGTCAGGGGGAGTGAAGACTTTAGCGTTCTGCAGGACCACATAAGGATTCAGCTCCTTCACAGGAAGGCCCCTAACACTAAGCTGACTGGGCAGGTACAGCAAGCATTGCTGCAGATTAGAGGGAACTACGCTTCATGCTAGTTGCACTCGTTATATTGGAGATAAAGGAGGCCCCTAACTTGTCCAGCTGCTGCCTCAAAATACACTCTCCGTGGATCAGCCTCCCTGGGACCTGCCTTGACATCTTGCCAGTAAAGGTATGGAAAGACGCTGACCGTGTGAGACTGTGTTCTTTAACCGCACTCGACTTCACTACTCACATAGACTTTGAGGGACCAGTCCCACCTGTAGGGGACCCGACATCTAGCTGCCTCACCATCCCCTCAGAGATCTACAGCAGCGCTGGTACTAATTACCAGAATACTACAGGTGGCGTCACGAACTGTATATAGTTATCCCCTGTAAATATTCCCCAACAACATACGCCAGACCGCCCGGGCCACAGACCGAGCCACAGCTACCTGTGACAAAATCCCCATAGACTTCTACGGGCTCGGCTCTGAGTACCCCATTGCCCTGGTAATCCACAATTGTGGTGGCGGGTCGACACAACTACTTGGCGTCACGAACAGGATACCAAACTCGCGAAATTGCGAGCCCTGCGTGCCTAAGAACTTGTTTTTGTGAAAAGGACTGTTTGCACTTTTGGCGCCAAAATCGCCATTTTTGTCGCCATATTCGCGCCCTCAGGCGCTGGAGAAGAAGGTGGGCGTACCTTCGTGGGCGTCTACCCCCCTGTGGCGCGAAGAAAATGCCTGCCCTCTCAAAGTGCTACTATAACATGCGGTCCTGCCCTACAGCAAAGGAGGTCCGCCTCCTCTTCACCTTCCCTGCGAAGAGGAGGAGACGCAAACCCCACCTCCACGGAAGAGACCGGATGTCTCCACAGAGAGAAGAGGGAATCTTCTGGAGCGTGATGGAGGCAGGACGTGTGGAGCCGAGCGGGGCAGCGGAGGAAGGCAGGCCCCGTGCCCCCGCCAAGCTGCCATCGGCATCCGAGGCCTATGTGATCATGCACCTGCAACAGGTGTTGTTAGAGGTTCGGGAGGAGAACTCACGCCTAAAGAAGTTGTTCCAACCTGGACTGGAGGAGATTGAGAGGCGCCGGTGTGATCTGCTAAAGTGGCAAATGACGAACACGGCGTCCTCTCCCTCAATGAACCCCCACGATTCAAAGTACCGAAAAGTCTGCTGCCCAAGGCGAAGGAGCAACCGGAGGCTGCCCCCGAAAGTACCGTTCCCGATCCCACTGGTGAAGCGGTGGATGCGGAGGAGGTTGAGGAGGTACAGCCAATCCCGGAACGCCCGCCCGGCCAAGAGGCCGCAGCAGATTATCGGTCCCCGGCAGGGACACCGGAGGGGTCCTGTCCGTCACTACCAGATGTGGACTGGGACGAGATGGCGCGCCTGGATGACGTCGCCTACACGCCCAGTGGGAGCAAGAATGGCGGAGTCGTGAGGAGACGAAGAGGCGCCAGCAGGAGGAAGCGCGGGAAATCGAGAAGAACCGCCAGCGACAGTTTGCCGAGCTGATTGCTGACAAGGAGACTGTCCGACGCGACAAAGGTACCTTACGGGAACCGCGGCGGCAGGGGTGTGTGACTGAGTTCCAGCTCCGGAAGGGCTGGGGCTTTATTCGTGAACCGGGCCTCTACCCAGCGGTCTTCGTCAGCAGGCGTGACGTGGAATCTCACCTGCCACAAGGCCATCCCGGGAGGGACTTAGTAAACGGCGACATAGTCACCTATACGCGGCATTGGGGAATGAAGGGGTGGTATGCCTGAACGTCGCCATCGTCCGCGACCCCGTCCTAGACGCCGGTACCGTCACCATTACCGCAGCGTCCCCGTTTCCAGCTTCAGTAGCATCCGGCCGTGCCCCAGCATCGCCCCCGTCAAAATCATCGCAACATGCGACCCAAAGTTCATCGCAAGTGAAAGCTACTTCCATATCGCCAAATGCGACCCAGTCTAAATCGCAAACCCTGACGCGGTCTATATCATTGACTGTAATGGAGACGCAATCGGTGTCATGCGAAGAAAGTGTAACCGTTGCGCCCCTGGAGGTTCGCACCAGAACTGTCGCAACCCAGACCCTGATCGCAGCACATGATTTGCTGGTCCTGGGATCAAGGGCCCATTGCGTTGTTCCAGCCCCCGGGGTGGAAGATGTGGTGGAAAATGTCTTAGTAGCTGATGAATAAATAAAAAAAAAAAATTGGTGAGATCCCTATCGGATCTACCACAAGTAGAAAGCGGAAAGTTTGAAGTGTTTTTGAAAAAGTTTGCACAGATCTTATATATAGTAAATATATATTCCTAATTATAGAATGCCCGGCTGGGTAATTGGAAATTGATAGATGATAATTGATAATTGATAGATAAAAAGTTTGCACTTTTGATAATGTGATTTATTATGTCTTCTTTTATAAATGGACTTTTTGAGGTAAAGGACTATGCTTACCCAGAACATTCTTGTATATAGTTGCACTCAGTGCCCTATCTTGGTTTTACAAAAACCCATCCATATCTACCTCTGAAAAACAAAACCCGTGTGGTGTGGCACTGAGTGAGGTCTGCACTTGGATGTCCTGCAGCCCACCCAGGACCCACGTTGAAGGTTTGGTGCGGGTCCTTCACAAGTATCTTGTATATCTATTTATTGAAAATGCTATTTGATACTATTTGTATTAAAGTTTGTAACGTTCAAAGTATTCTTACCTCCCGGATGGGAAGATGTTATTGTTCCAAATGTTATTGCATAAACAAAATTTTCTGTCTTTTTATTTCAAGCCCGGGGGCTGTCGTTTTCATGGGGAATTGTTGCCCTGGGGGGGGCACACCCCGTACCCGGGAGTTTGGAGAGGCGGGGCTTAATGTCAATATCATTCACCTTTCCACACTAACACACCCCTTGGGGGGGGAGTTACTCTAGGGGGGTGGTCAAGAAGTAGTGTAGGGGTGATTTTATCGTCGGGTTTCCCGTCTCGGGCAGTGAGGGAGTTTAGTTCCCCGTTTCCGTCTTCGGGGGAGTAAGCGTGGGGAGTTGGTTGGATAAGTGAGGGGTAGTTCTATCTCATCAGCTTGGAAAGGGGGCTGTAAGGGTTTTGGAAAACCCTTAGTTGGGTAACTGTGCATCTCCCCGCATACATTGAAGGAAGGAACAAGTTTTAACCCCGAAAGTCTTCAGCATTCCTGTCTAGAGCATATCAGGTACAGTGACTTTCTCCGCCTTGATAACGGCATCTGGGTGAACTTGAAGTGGAAGGATAAGGGAAAAAAGTGACTGCCACCTTTGCTAAAAAGGGCTTTTTTACCAGCGTGGACAAGGCAAAGCAAGTGGAAAATTTTAAGATTGTGTTAACGGGTTGCAGAAGTCCAGCACGTTTCACGGTCACTGGGGGCCCAAGAGTCAATGTTTCTTCAGGCCAGTGACAGGACAAAACCCGGGAAACTACCGACCCTATCGCG
>JARQOD010000008.1:34594481-34741730 GCA_033576555.1 Oophaga sylvatica
CTCTCTGGACATATCTAAACGCAGGTAGGTCGGTCTCCTCGGTCACCGTCTCACCCTCATCACCGACAAGGACGCACAGTGGGAACTCCTCACTCTGAGACTGTCGGGGGTTCTTCTTCAAGGATCTCGCTTTTCCCCATGCTACTTAGTCCAGTTCCCTTCCCCCACAAGTCCCAGAATAAGGAAAAATCACGGCCCAATATGATGGGATGTATCAGGTCCTTTACCACCCCGACTTCATGGGACGGGGCACCACAGTCTGTCCCCACTGTTACTGTGGCCACGGGATAGTCCTTGGCGTCACCATGGATGCACCGAACACCCAGGGTTTTGGAAGGGATCAACTGGTGGGGAAGGGATGCTCTGATCAAGGTCACCAGACTCCCGGAGTCCAACAGTCCAAGCACTTTTATTCCATAAATGGATACTGCACACGCCTGCGGTCCCTTGCCGGGTCGACAGTCCACGCTACAGGCTGCGACTTTTGCTGCAACTGGATCTGCTGAAGCAACAGTTTGGTCGTCTCCTGGTGCTGCTGCTGCATGCTCTGCTGGGCCTGCTGTATGCTCTGCTGGCTCTGCAGGTGTTGCTGCTGTATGGTCTGCTGGGCCTGGACCAGGTGCTTAACGAGCTCCTCCATGCTGCCGGACTTCTCTAGCTGTCTGGCAGCCTTCACCCAGGACATCCACCGGTCTTTGTGGCAGGTACACGTGTTCTTGGAATCCTGCCCGCATTCTCCACCAACTGTGGTAAGACGACTCGCTCGGCTCTCCTGAAGGCAGACTCAGGACACACGTTCTCTGGTGTTTCTTTCTGCTGGTTTATTATCAGCCATAAACTCATGCAGGTTTCGCAGGAAAAGTAAACATGACCCCTCTGGGTTTAAACGGGAAAAACATAAAAAAAAAAAAACAATAAACTCAGTCCATAGATGAGTGGGTTCCGCCCGCTCTCAGTAGCATAAACTGCACAGCTAAAGTCCTTGTGGAAAGCTTTGCAGCTTCCACTATACTGTCTGGAGACTTTCCTCTCCAGACCACCCCCAGAGAAAAAAAAACAGGACTGAGCTTTTATACATTGCTCAGCCACACCCCTTTTAACATATAACATGCTGGCAGATAAATAAAGTAGGTCTTAGTTCACACAGGAGAGCATCCTGTGTGACACATACCTTCCCTCACATATAAAACCAGTGACACTGTCACAGTGCATTTACTGATCATACATTTCAGTAAGACAACATTTCGGATTTTGAAATAAATTTTCAAGCTGGTGTTATAAAGTATTCTAATTTACTGAGATAACTTTTTCATTGGCTGTAAGCCATAATCATCAACCATTAACAGAAATAAACACGTGACATAGATCAGTCTGTGTGTAATGACTCTATATAATATGAATTTCACTTTTTTTTATTGAAGAACTGAAATAAATTAACTTTTTGATGATATTCTAATTTTGTGACAAGCACCTTTATATACAGGACCAAAAGTGTTGACACCCTTGAAATGGTTCCAAGAAATGAAGTATTTCTCCCAGAAAATTATTCTGTTACACGTTTTATATACACATGTTTATTTTCTTTGTGTGTTTTGGAACAACACAAAAAAAAGGCAATTGGGCATAATTTCACACAAAAACCCCAAAAAATGGGCCAGACAAAATTGTTGGCACCTTCAACTTAATATTTAGTTGCACACCCTTTGGAATAAATAACTGTAATCAATCGCTTCTTATAACCATTAACAAGTTTCTTAAATCTCTCAAATGGAATTTTGGAACACTCTTCTTTTGCAAACTGCTCCAGGTCTCTCATATTTGAAGGCACCTTCTCCCAACAGCAATTTTAAGATTTCTCCGCTGGTGTTCAAGGGGATTTAGACCCTAGCGACCTCATTGCTTGTCCCTTGCACTCTCCAGCGCTTTTTTTCCATCCATTTCTGAGGGCTTCTTGAAGAATGTTTGGGGTCATTATCCTGCTGGAAAACCTATGACCTAGGACCCAAATCCACTTTTCTGACACTGGGCACCGCATTGCAACCCAAAACCCTTTGGTAATCTTCAGATTTCATGATGCCTTGCACAGTCAGGAGGTAGCAAAACAAGCCCAAAACATATTTGAACCTCCACCATATTTGACTGTAGGTAAGGTGTTCTCTACTTTTAGGCCTCATTCCATTTTCGGTAAAAGTAGAATTTGCTTCACAAAAAACTCTATCTTGGTCTCATCTGTCCACAAGATGCTTTCCCAGAAGGATTTTGGCTTGCTCACATAGATTTTGGCATACTGCAGTCCTAGCTTTTTGTCTGGGTCAGCAGTGAGGTCCTCCTGGGTCTAATGCCATAGCGTTTCATTTCATTCAAGTGTTGATACTTCACGCTGACAATGATGCACCCTGAGCCTGCAGGTCAGCTTTAATTTCTTTGTAACTTTTCATCAATTTTCTCTGCCGTCCACATCCAGTTAGATTGTTTACAGTGCCATGGGTTGTAAACTTCTTGATTGTATTGCGCATAGACGAAGCAACATCCAAATCTCTGGAGATGGACTTGTAACCTTGAGATTATCAATATTTTTTAAGAATTTTGGTTCTCAAGTGCTCAGACAGTTCTCTTCTTTTCTTTCTGTTCTCCATGCTTAGTGTCACACACATGCACACAATGCAAAGATTGTGTCAACTTCTCCCCTTTTTATGTGGTTTCAGGTGTGATATTCATATTGCCCACACCTGTTTTCTCACCACAGGTGAGTTTGAATGAGCATCACATACTTGAAACAAAGTTGTTTACCAAAAATTTTGGAAAAGTTCCAACAATTTTGTCCAGCCCATTTTTGGAGCATAGTGTGAAATAATTTCAAATCATTTCCAATTTGCCTTTTTTTCTCTTTTTTTTTTTTTTCCGTCTTCCAATAGACACAAAGGAAATAAACAGATGTATAATAAAACATGTAATTGAAATAATTTTCTGGAAGAAATCATTTTGTGGAACAATTTCAAGGGTGCCAAAACTTTCGGCCATGACTGTGTATATACCCCCATATGGTCACTGCCAAATCCACAATAACAACATTAACTCCTAGCTGCCACCACCAATCATTTATACAGGCTGATTGGACACCCATTACAGGTAGCATATGGCTTCAGGGATGCAATTTACAGCGCAAGAGCACCAGAGCCATTACATTTTATAGATCTAATCTGGAAAGGTATGCAGTCTTTATATAAAAAAAAAAAAATACAAAGATGATCCAATTGAGAATAAAACAATACGGTATATACAATTGCATTAAATAAAAGGAGTAACAAGAGAAAATGACTACAAGGATTGAGGTATCTGTTAGGGAAACACACAGAACTCACAGCAAGCTGTACCTTCTAGGACTGACAAAATACAAAAACCCAAATTCAGATTTTTATTATATCAAGGTTACGGCCACATATCATCCCTTGGTGAGCTTATATTATATGGGGGCTGGCTTAGGTCTTTTAGAACTTTGAGATCCCCAACTTTCAGGATGTCTTCGCCCCTGGAGGTCCCAGGCGGTAGATATTGTCGTCATGTTTCAATTTGTGATTTTTTTTTGGATAGCATAATCCATTGTCCCGATATTAAATTGGAGAGATTAGAATGGCCTTACGGTGATGTGAGTGAGCTACGTTCCTCCCTTCGCTATGACGCTGAAAATATATATCTGATAAATATCAGATCGATGCAAACCACAATATTCATCAGTGACCACTGGCTCGCAGACAAGTCCTTTAAACTGAGGAAGCTCTTGCCTTCTCCACCTCTGCGTAAACAAATCCGATGTCTGCTGTTGTGATCACTTGGTCGCTGCAGGAGGTCTCTACTTCAGTGGAGGTTGAAGTTTAAGCTATCTCACTTCCCCAGTTATAATTAATCCAATATGTTCAATGTTAAGGTGATATGTCCCCTCTCTAGAGATGTCTTTATGGATTTAAATTTCCCTCTATGACAATGTGGTATCGTTTTATTTAGCTTTCAATGACCTACATGCCCATATAGATGGCTTGGGGGGGGGGGTTGATCCTACTGACAAATTCCCTTTTAAGCCGGCCATACACATTAACTATCATACAGCTGACAGCTCTCTCTCCCGACTACCCCATACACCATGTTCTTCTTGGCTGAATATTCCTGTGGGGTCTGAGAGATCCCCTGCCACAATTATTTGACTCGTCTACCCTCCCCTCCAAAAAATCAATGATCAGGCGATTTAAGTTCAACCGCTCGATGCTTAACACCCTTCTCCGTCGAGGGACAGTCGGGAGGCCCCACATACATGTTAGATTTTCGGCTGATCCCTACAATATTGGCAGGGTTGGTCAACTTTTATCTAATGTGTAGGTTATGTGCAGGGGCGAGTTAAAGAAAATGAAGGAAAACCCCAGATGGCAAATTGTTTCGCCTCACCCTCACACCCATATATATGATAGATTTTGTCTTAAGATTTAGAAAAGAAGACTGGGTATGCCAACATCAATCTGAGTATGGAAGACTTCTATCTAGCCATACAAATAAGATCACTGCATATGGGTACAGCCAGATGACCCCTCATGTCTGCAGTTGGGGTGGGATGTATAACACACAATCATGTTGGATTTCAATATTCAAGATCCTTTATTCTTTGGTAGGAGAAGTCAATAACAACCATAGGGTTCATCGGAGCATGCATGTTTGTGGGATAGTCGGGGAAGACTTCTCTGCTTATTAGCTAATTCGGCCACCTTAAGACATGAAGCTTCTGGTCTCCAAAATTTGCATTAGGCGCCTATCAGTTCTGGTGTCATCTTATGTAGAAGAGGGTTTCGAAACACCCACCATAGCTGGACCACCTTCTAAGGGTATAATTTTGATATTTAGGATCAGATCCATCAAAATCCAGCTATTTTCCTTTTCTCCAGTCTTTTTCTGTAGTAGGATGATGTTAAAATCTCACCGGTGGTCAAAGGTGCAATATAAATTGGAGTCTACAGCTGATTTTACTGGTGAGATCACTAATTCTCATTACTATTACTCACAGAAAAGCTTCATCCATGGAGTAGAGTCCTCTACAACCATGGAGAGCTTTCTCCAGATCTTCGTCTTCCCCAACAGGTCTATAATTGAGTTTAATTAAACATTTCCCATCTGAGAGATCTTGTGCTGCTTATTTTTCTTGCTGTTCACACCAAAGAATCAAAATAGCAATTTCCCCAGGAGAATACAAAGGGCGAGGAGGAGTTGTAAGATAATTGTTCCATGAATCACATTGTACAGAAGTTCACGATCAGGTTACAATATCTTAGAAATGTAAAGAATCTCCTCCTCGGTATCTTCTAGCTTATATGGCCAGGGTATTATTGCTGTTTGCCTAAGCCTTGTTCTGGATTTACAATAGGGGTAATAATTGCACAAAATGTTAGTGAATTTCCAATGGATACCTCAAGTTCTTTGCAGGGTTGTAATGGTAGGACGAGAAGGCTGATTACCGGGATGGCGACTGCTGGGGGGACAAAAAGCTGCGTCATTGCATCCTATATAGAAGCCTGGAATGTAAAAGTGCTAAGGAGAGGATCTATAGGGGAATATCTGCTGGAGCCAATGGTTTTATGGAAGAGTGGCTTTGTAATTTGGCATGTATTGTATCACGAAGGATAGGCAATAACTTGCTGATCGGTGGATGTCCGACCACTGGGACCCGCACCAATTGGCAGATAAGGGAATTTTTCTCTCCGTTACAAAAAACTTGGCAGCTTGAACATCAGATTACGGCTCCATTTCTTCCCTATGGGGTTGCCGGAAAGACCTGTACGTAGCCCCTTAGGGAATGAGTAGAGCGTCAGTCGGGAAGGCGCACTGCTGCTCCATGCTCCATTCCAGTTGCCCCATTCTGTTGTTTGTTACGGGTCCTAGTGTTCGGACCTCCACTATCAACCAGTTATCAACTATCCAAGGAGCTCGTTTTTACCAGACAATTCCTTTTAAAAATCCTCATTTTGGGCTGAAATAACCTAATGGATCAAAAAAATAAAATCAAGAAGTTGTCTGAAATGGTTCACTACGACCAACCTTCATCTATCGGCTGTGGCCGACTCCATTCAAAGTTTTAAGATCAGTTGATTTATTAAGTTTGTTGTGTTTTACATGAGTATTCCCATCTCATACTTCAATGGAAAACCCACAGGATATACCATATAAACGTCTAGTAAATGGGGATCCCACCAATAGGTCTCACATTTCTCTCGATAACGAGGCCCCATCGGATACTGTTTCAGTGGCTCGGTGGCCAGAATCCCCATACAAATAAATGGGACTTCTAACCACTTCTTGACTGGCAGCTGTGTGTCTTGTCCCCGTTCTCAGAGATACAGGTCCTTTTTTTAAGACCTTTTTCTATTATATATTTATATAATTTACTGTTTATTTTGAATACCTCTTACATTTCATAAATTATTCAGTATTTGTGCTATATAAAATATATCAACGTCATTCAGTAGCAGCAATATTCCAAGATCTTCTTTGTACCTCGTTTTATTTCCTAGATCCTTAAAGACGACAACTGCCTTTGGCACGTGAAAGGTTAACAGAGCTGTCTTCTTTTCCTCTGAGGTCACAGTCTTCCATATATTTCCCCATTCCTCTTGAGGAAGGAAATCCTTTTGTTGATGTAAAAATAGAGACCCTCCCTGACGTCTCCCTAGCAGTCTACGGGGTCCGCACCCTTAAAGACGCTGAATGATGGTGATCAAGGAAGGAAGTTGGGGGTTAAAGTTTCGGTAGGAAGTTACACTCCCTGCAGTGCTTTTTTTTTTTTGTCTTCCACAGTATCATTCTGAATGACTCGATGATATCACAAAAACAATGAACGATCGATATATAGTCAACTTGTATACTGCCTAATGGTGATATTAGGTTTGTGGGTTCCTTTTACATTCTACAGTATTTTATATTATTAGATATTTTTAATGTATTATTTTCTTTGTGAAACTTTCTTTTCCACGTAGATGATCATTTTATGGATATAAATATAGGACCATGATATTTCGTAGTATTGTCAAAGCCAAAATTTCTGCACAAAATAACCAAAAAGTGTTCTTGCGCCATCCACGGACTCTTTTTATGCCTGATTTAACTGTCCCTGCATGGTAAATTAGTGGTTATAATTCCTATTTTACATAGAATTAACAATGCCGTACCTGGTGATGGACTTGAATTATATACCTGCTGGAGGGCAAGTCAACACAGTGGACCAGTCGCATAAATTACTTTATGCAGTGGCCGTCTGCATTTTTTTAGGTTTTCTAACATTATAGGGTAAAGTTTATAGAGGGTTAAATTGAGGAGGGTTTCTGCTATTTGTTCCTTGCATCAGTTATTCCAAAACTTATTACTATGGGCAATGGATGAAATTATTAATTCCTACTGTAGACAAGGGGGCATCAAGAATTCCCAAAACACCACCTTAAATATAAAATATAGCTGCCATTTAGTGTAATGTATGATCAAAGTCGATCTTGGGGTATTTAGATGTCCCTCCACAGATTTATGGATACTCAGGGTCTCCACACTTCAGATTCTTACAATTGTGTGTTAACTTTAGTGGTACCGCCATGGGTATATCATGAGGCCCTCTATTTTTTTTTTTTTATATGCACATTTCACTTTACAAAGGATTGACTATCATAAACAAGATATGAAGATCAAGTTTTCAAGATTTTTTTTTATTTTGCACTGTTATTCCTGTTCAAGAAAGGATGACTGAATATTTTCTGCCATTGTGATGTAAAAATAATTGAGATATGTCTTTAAGATTTAGGACAAACTCACATATTTGTGTTTCCATGCACAGACTGACTTGGGTTCTTGTGACCTAAACTCCACAGCCTCTTGTATTACTATGAGGCTATAGAGCTCAGCTCTGAAGGCCCACTGTGGATCTGTACTTGGACCACGAAACATGGATGTGTGAATCCAGCTTAAAAGTGAACAAACTTTTGACTAAATTTGTCCTATTTTTTTTAATGGGATTCTTCTGCCCTATAAGGGTCATGTTTGGATATGTATTCATTGACCAGCCATTGTGTCTAGATCGGTTTTCTTAGGACTCTTGACTCTGATAAAAGACTGAACCCCGGCCTTACTCCTACCAACTGCTGGTGATCTGTTAGCCCAGAGTGGGGGAGGAAAGTCTAGCAAACAGCTGTCCTGATTTTTTTTGTGTCTACGTTTCTCCCCAGCTGCTTTCCATACCCTCTCCGCTGTCCGAAATCTTTTGTCCTGCCCTCTCCAACACCTCTCTTGTCTATGCACAGCTGTTGCCAAGTATGACTTTTCTTGGCCTTAATTAAAACGAGGATACACAATGGAGAGAAAGGGGGGCACCAGAGAAGCCTTCCCCGGCAACCACCCTGAGTGGCTTTGAGCGGCCTAGTGTGTCCCTGGAAGGCCTATGGCTGCAGTAAATGAGCTTTTAGTTGTTGAAGGGGGGATGTTTTGGGGAGAATTACTGTTGTCACAGCATCTGTGTCCTATTCAGACACTTGTGCTGGAACTATTCAAATGACATAAAAGGAAGGGAGATGGATATTGTCTATGGCACACGCTGCCTATCCCCCCCCCCCCCCCGTCATTCCCCGCTACCCCCTTGTGAGTGAAAGGTCATTTATATTAATTATTTGTGTGGCAGAATTAAGTGACTTGCACTGACCATCTGTAAGACACCCCTCGGCTCGCGTCTTGAATATTGTTTACTTTCTAATGCTAAATCCCTGGCGGTCTAACAAAGACTGCAAAAAGTCATGCCCAAAAATATATACAGTACAGACCAAAAGTTTGGACACACCTTCTCATTTAAAGATTTTTCTGTATTTTCATGACTATGAAAATTGTACATTCACACTTGAAGGCATCAAAACTATGAATTAACACATATGGAATTATATACTTTACAAAAAAGTGTGAAACAACTGAAAATATGTCTTATACTCTAGGTTCTTCAAAGTAGCCACCTTTTGCTTTGATGACTGCTTTGCACACTCTTGGCATTCTCTTGATGAGCTTCAAGAGGTAGTCACTGGAAATAGTTTTCACTTCACCTGTGTGCCCTGTCAGGCTTAATAAGTGGTATTTCTGGCCTTATTAATGGGGTTGGGACCATCAGTTGTGTTGTGCAGAAGTCTGGTGGATACACAGCTGATAATCCTACTGAATAGACTGTTAGAATTTGTATTATGGCAAGAAAAAAGCTGCTAAGTAAAGAAAAACGAGTGGCCATCATTACTTTAAGAAATGAAGGTCAGTCAGTCCGAAAAATTGGGAAAACTTTGAAAGTGTCCCCAAGTGCAGTTGCAAAAACCATCAAGCGCTACAAATAAACTGTCTCACATGAGGAGCACCCCAAGAAAGGAAGACCAAGAGTCACCTCTGCTTCTGAGGATACGTTTATCCGAATCACCAGCCTCAGAAATCGCAGGTTTACAGCAGCTCAGATTAGAGACCAGGTCAATGCCACACAGAGTTCTAGCAGCAGACACATCTCTACAACAACTGTTAAGAGGAGACTTTGTGCAGCAGGCCTTCATGGTAAAATAGCTGCTAGGAAACCACTGCTAAGGACAGGCAACAAGCAGAAGAGACTTGTTTGGGCTAAAGAACACAAGGAATGGACATTAGACCAGTGGAAATCTGTGCTTTGGTCTGATGAGTCCAAATTTGAGATCTTTGGTTCCAACCACCGTGTCTTTGTGCGATGCAGAAAAGGTGAACGGATGGACTCTACATGCCTGGTTCCCACAGTGAAGCATGGAGGAGGAGGTGTGATGGTGTGGGGGTGTTTTGCTGGTGACACTGTTGGGGATTTATTCAAAATTGAAGGCATACTGAACCAGCATGGCTACCACAGCATCTTGCAGCAGCATGCTATTCCATCCGGTTTGTGTTTAGTTGGACCATCATTTATTTCTCAACAGGACAGTGACCCAAAACACACCTCCAGGCTGTGTAAGGGCTATTTGACCAAGAAGGAGAGTGTTGGAGTGCTAGATGACCTGGCCTCCACAGTCACCAGACCTGAACCCAATCGAGATGGTTTGGGGTGAGCTGGACCGCAGAGTGAAGGCAAAAGGGCCAACAAGTGCTAAGCATCTCTGGGAACTCCTTCAAGATTGTTGGAAAACCATTTCCGGTGATTATCTCTTGAAGCTCATCAAGAGAATGCCAAGAGTGTGCAAAGCCATTCATCAAAGCAAAAGGTGGCTACTTTGAAGAACCTAGAATATAAGACATATTTTCAGTTGTTTCACACTTTTTTGTAAAGTGTAATGTATAATTCCACATGTGTTAATTCATAGTTTTGATGCCTTCAGTGTGAATGTACAATTTTCATAGTCATGAAAATACAGAAAAATCTTTAAATGAGAAGGTGTGTCCAAACTTTTGGTCTGTACTGTATATATATATTTTTTTTAATTAAGGGATGTGCTTAAATGAAAGAGATGGACTACACATTTACAGATTTACAACTTTTTTTTTTTTTTTTTGCTTAAAATCAAGTTTTAGTAAACAATTCCAAAATATGTCATAGAGGTGGAGTTAATTTTTTTCCTTTAAATAAACAAAAATAATGAAATTTAGAGAGTTACGGTAATAAAAAAAACTGACCAAAATGTGCCCTCTACATGACTTTAGAAATTTTTTTTTTACTTACACATTTTCTGCTACTTTGCGTAAAATGAACCTTTTATAGCAGCATGAACATTCCAAGTAATCATGCTTCCCCCTTCAGCAAGAAGATGTTTTAGTGGCTCCTAACAGCAAGATACCCACTTCCCTATATAATTTTCAATTAAAGGGACCAAAAAAAAACCCATGGGGTTGTCCAAACCTGACAACCTTTTTACCGAGTGATTGATGTGAAGTGTGGTCACAGATATTTGACTTCTCTCCTATAACTTATTGCCTGATGTATTGTTTTAGCCGGGAACCATGGAACAGCATGCTGTCCTCCAGCCATGACGGCATTTGCTATTATTCCGGCTAGGCCTACATCTTTAGGAGGTGCAGAGTCTTTTTTTTTTTTTTTTTTGTGTGTGTGTGTTTGTTTGTTTTTTTTCTCTCGCAGGTCTAAAAAAAAAAAAAAAAAAAAAAGATTTTATTTATTAAATGGTAAAAAAGTTGAAATGGTGCAAGATTATTTATCGTTGGGGCAACCGAGAAAACTATACATTTTCTAAGTGCAAAATTTAGGGAAGGCAACAGAACTGTTCTTTTGGGTTATCCTATCCCTTGTATGTTTGTTTTTCTATATATTTTTGTAATTGTAATATGAATAAATTTGATACTTTTATATACATACATCTTGTCAGTGGTGTGCTTTTGGATATTTTATATCCATGTTGTCAGTAATTGTATAATTACACACCCCCTACATGCACCCTCTGGATTTTCCTTTTTGGTGAAGGTCTCCCGTGGTATGTGCATAATATGTTGTTGGACATTTTTTTGATTAGAACTGTGTGTTTTAGGCTGCACTAAGTTAAGCCCTTACCATGAGTGTGATATGATGTGTTTTAAAGGGCATGTTCATCAGTTGTGATGTGTGAGAGCATTCTTGTGCAAGTGATTCATTCTCCTGCAGCACCTCCGCAGGGGAAACCAGGCACTACACTTATTTTTTTTTTCTATGTAACGAATGGATGCGCGTGTTTTATAGCTGCACTTCCTTCTGACTCATCAGTGAGGGTCCTGAACAGTGGACCCCCTGTATTAATTGAGAATTTTAGCAGGAGTCACAACACCCCTTTTAAACAAAAAAAATAATAAAAATAGACTTTTTCATAACTCCGTGCTCGGCTTCTATTTTCATATCCCAATTTTCTTGAGCAAGTTTTTGGACATCTACTAATCTTATTTTTGATTAATGATTGGTTTAACTTCTGAGCAATATCTCATTTGCAACTGTTTGGCATTTTAGTAAAAATGATAAAAAGTTATTCATGGAAATATTATATATTTTTACTTGGTAAGGCAAAAGGGTCTACTTTGTACTGGAACAGCGCCACTCTTCTCAATAGTCCATTGCTAGTATTGCAACTCATTCACACGTCCGATTTTCACGAAATGCACTCATACCTATGATTTTATGAAGCTGTGCATATATCCGATATTTTTTTTTCCCTCGGACTGAGTGGTGACTTGTTCGATTTTTGACCCAAGGGTCCAATCAAAATCAGCTGTTAAAGTCAACAGGTCCATGAAAAAAATCAGACTGCACTCGGATGACATCCGAGTGCGGTCCGATTTTCACGGACTGCCATAACAGATAAGGTGGAGACGCTTTATTTTGTTTCTCCACATACTAGAAAAACTGACACATGTACCACACTCCGAATAAAGGGTCCGTTTTTCTCCTATGTGGTAAAATCGGACATGGGAATGATCTCTTATGAGTGACTGAGCTGCAAAACAGACCCAGCGCAGCGGATCAACTACTCCACATCAAAAACTCAGTGTGGAGTTTGAAGCAGATCCACTTCAAAATACCTTGTAAAAAACTAAATGGACGTTCTCTAAGGCTATGTTCACACATTGGTTTTTTTTTTTTACCTGACTGAATTGGAAAACTACTGGGTTTTTGAGAACTGCAGCATGTCACTTCTTTCAGCGTTTTTTCATGGAAAGCAATGTGTAAGCGCAAAAACGCAGGTATCAGGTTTTACTACATTTGTGGTGCATAAAACTCGGAACAACAAGCACTAAACTGTATCCGCATAAAAAACGCAGCAAAACCTGCTCTATAAGCAGCTTCTTTACTGTCAAGGGGACAGGTTTTGCCTGCAGAAACAAACTCAACATGTGAACATAGCCTTAGGCTAGGATGACGCAGAGTTGTTTTTTTTTTTTTTTTTTTTTTTTTTTGGAAGATGCAAAAATCTCTCAAGCTTTTCAAGAGGATTCCACTTCATTCAGCCCTTTTTTTAATTTTTTTTCAATTTTCTAGGCATTTTTTTTTATCCTCGACTGTTTTTGAAGCCCGTTTCCCCCACATGGTGCTAATGCACTCTTTTGACTTGTCAAGTTTGAGGCAAAACCCTCATGGAATGAACAGCAAAGTGAGTTTTCAAAAGTTAGCAGAAAAAAAACAAACTTATTGGGAAAAAAAAAACCTCGCTATGAGTGTAATATGATGTGGTTTAAAGGGCATGTTCATCAATTGTAGTTTGAGGGCTTTCTTGTGCAAGTGATTCATTCTCCTGCAGCACCTCCGCAGGGGAAACCAGGTATTACACTTTTTTTTTTTCTCTCGTGGAAAAGTTGGACTTAGCTGCAAAAACACACAGTCCATTAACAAAAATTCCTAGAAAAATCCTATAAATGTGTCCATTGTTCATCGTCATAATCAATAAAGTATCCCTGGTCATGTATGTATATAAAATGACTGTCAGACCAATGTCGTTATTTATTTATTTTTTTTATAAAAACAATTGAACTGTTGAAGTGACAATTTTTCACTCTGTGTAGACTAGGTTTTTTTTTTTTCTGCTTCTCACGCAACGTCCAAAATCCTAATCTAACCTTAAACTATAGAACCTGGGGGCTTTACGGTTGCTGTTAAACTAAAAAATGAAGATATTTGTCACAGCGCTTAGAGTTCATAGAGTTTTGACAGGTATTTTGAAGAGGATCCTTCTGAAATTCCACATCATCAACTCTTTGAATACTCGGATCCGCTTCTAAAAAAAACTGAGTGACCGTACCCTAAGGCTAAGTTCACACAGAGATTTTTTTTGTTTAAGGCAGAAAAATCCCTCTTGAGATTTTCAATGGGAATCAAAGCTTTTTTTTTTGTGTAGGCTTTTTTTATCCTGACGTGTTTTTGAAGCGTTTTTCCCCCACACATCATGTTATGTAGTCTTTTGACTTGTCAAGTATGACGTGTAGTCCATGAGGGTTTTGCCTCAAAGTGAGTTTTGAAAAGTTGGTAGGAAAAAAAAACATATTGGAAGAAAAAAAAAAAAAAGAAAAACGGGCTGTGTGAGCAGCGGAGGGGATTTTCCATTTAAATAAAGGAAGATTTGAAGCCGTTTTGGAGGAAGATTTCAGAGCGAATCCAAAAAGCCTGAAATAGGATGAGGGTTGGGAGGGCAAGCAAGATGTTTGCCCCAGGTGATGGGTATCAAAAAGCCATGTTGTGAGGGCCGAGGTATTTGGATACAGGGTGAGGCCAGTACATTGGACTTTTTGCCACGGGTGAGGGAAGACCTGGCTATAGAGCTACAGGTTAATTCAATGTCCGTCGTCTTCCCGCACCACCTGATCTTCACCAATTCCCCCAAGTCCGGGGATCTTTACCCTGCAGTAACATGAGATTGCCAGAGCCTCGGTAATTGGATATAGGGTGATGGCGGTACATTGAACTTTTTGCCCCGGGTGAGGGAAGACCTGGCTATAGAGCTACAGGTTAATTCAATGTCCGTCGTCTTCCCGCACCACCTGATCTTCACCAATTCCCCCAAGTCCGGGGATCTTTACCCTGCAGTAACATGAGATTGCCAGAGCCTCGGTAATTGGATATAGGGTGATGGCGGTACATTGAACTTTTTGCCCGGGTGAGGGAAGACCTGGCTATAGAGCTACAGGTTAATTCAATGTCCGTCGTCTTCCCGCACCACCTGATCTTCACCAATTCCCCCAAGTCCGGGGATCCTTATCCTGCAGTAACATGAGATTGCCAGAGCCTCGGTATTTGGATATAGGGTGATGGCGGTACATTGGACTTTTTGCCCCGGGTGAGGGAAGACCTGGCTATAGATCTACAGGTTAATTCAATGTCCGTCGTCTTCCCAACCACCTGATCTTCCCCCCCAACGCCCCCAATTCCGGGGATCCTTATCTGCCAGAAACATGAAAGCGTCTCACCTCAAAACGCTTGTAACGTCCACCATTCTTAATCCCGTCAGAATCCGGTAACCTGGCAACTATTTCCAAGGAGACAGGGTTCCCAGGATATGTGGGAAGCGGGATGTCGCTGACAGCTGAGGCCTGGGATCAGTCATCGGTGGTGGATATTCATGTCCTGAGGTTCGGGTATTGGGTTTATATATTACATAGAGGTAAATTTTTACAGCAACTTCATTAAAAAGGAGGCTGCTGTGCATTCATATCCTCTGAAATACTCTGTGCTGCTGTTTAATTATCTAAATAGTTATAGATGGTCCCATTATCTCATGTATCCCTGCCCTGAGGTCAGCTGATCATAGCTGCCGGCTGTGAAGAAATGGGTGCATATGCAACCCAAAAAATTCAGTCTCTAGAAAATTGATAGTGATGCATATTTCTTCCAGCGCAAGATATGGCCCTCTCATTCCTGGATATAAATTTAGTCTTGTTAGCCAAGTGGGCCTGGTCTTCTGCTGCTCTTCGTGGGCGTATTCTTGAAGACCACGCCTTCTTGACTAACAAGACTAGATTTATATGCTGGAAAGAGGAGGCCATATCTCAGGAACAGAGAGGCGCAGGAGCAAAAGAAAAACAACGCCGGATTCAGGAGAACAGCGGAAATCAGATAAAACAATTACACATTGATATCAAGTGACAGGTTCTCTTTTAAAGTGTGGTCTGGGTTGAAAAACACAATTTTTATTATCGTGGATTTCTAGGCTCGTTGAGAAACATCCCCCATAATGGACCATTCTAATCTATTAGCCAGTGACTTAACTGGAGTGTAAGACCTCCAACAGGACCCCCAATTATCCCAACTACAAGCCCCTGCACTCGCTGTAGGTATACCCCCGCTATTAGCCGGAGTGTAACTGACTGCTACGATATTTCAGTTTATGCCTTGTGGTCTTTTATACTTGGTGAATGTGATCATTTCTGCTTTGTCAAATCTATTTGCTTCGCCACGTCTTAACCGCACCTCAGCCGTATGTTCACCCTTACATGTGACCCTGCTTGTATAGGTGCAGTTCAGGACCCCTTTAAGAAAATTACCGATGCCCACCTGCAAATAAGGCTAATCGAAACAGCAAGATATTATTGCCAAACTGCAAAAGATATGATGGACAGGTGGGATCTTCCCTTAGGAGAAAAGAAACTGACATTTGCTCCCACTCATCTTAAAGGCGCAGTCTTCCGTTAATATTTTTCAGCCTACCTGGCATATATTGCGTATTTTTTTTTTTCAATGTGTTGCCTCTTACCGGTGGGATGTAAAATCGGTGTTGTGTCCTGTGAGAATTTCTACTCTCTGCTGTTATGACTGATTACAGTGAGTGAGAAACTGCAGCTCCATCTCCCTCCTTCCCCTCCTCTCGTATCTACCATTTACTTAGGCATATTAGGGTACTTTCCAATAGACATAGAAGGTTTCAGGCAGGAAAATTTATCCAAAATGGCAAGGTTTAAAGTATTGGGATTTGGGGAAATGGGGTGGGGATGGAAGGGTTATATATACTGTGTATATCATAGTTTGCCTTTGCAGTCTGGGAAAGCTGGGTGGTAACCCCTTATATTTGCAGCAATGGGCAAACAGAACAGCTAAAAATTGGTGACCCTGAGATCCTGGCTGGAGACCAGTGATTTTTGGCCAAAATAAAAATAACTTACGAGGGAAACCAGCTGCGGGAACAGGAGCACACCCATTTTTTAAGGAGACTTTAAATAGCTTTACAATAACTGTTATAATACCGGCACAAAATAATGTTACAGATCAGAAGAGCGATCAATCATTAGCGGCAAATCGTTTGTGGTTAGCTTGGCTCAAGGTGGACATTTCTTGCAAAATCCTGGAATAATTCAATATTACAGCATATTTCCAGGTCACCACCCTTAATGTGAATAGTATTTAAAGGGGCTGTATAAGATTAGAAAATCAGTGAAACAATGCCACCCTTGACTATAGGCTGCTTGTGGTATTGCAGTCTAGCTCCATTCAGGATATCACATACCGCCCATGGATGGGAGTAATGACGTCTTTGAAAGAACTCAGCCAAGTTTTTCTTATACTGTCTCTATAAAGAGTAACAATCGTTTTTTTTTGAGAAATGGTATTCATGAAAATTAATTTTTTTTGTAATACAGTATGTCTTAGAGAAATCTGCTTCTTTCTCCTCCTGGACTGATCATTCACTCTCAATTCATGGGTAAAATCTGTATTTGGTGAAGACAGGGTTTCCTTATTACTGAGATAGGAGATGGCAGTTGGTGCTTATAAGATTCTATGGAGAGGGGAAATGGAGAAGCTAGAGGCAGAGACAGACATTCCGCTGCAAGTTCTTCTAAAATAGCAGTTAGGACTTGTTCACATGCTGCTTTTTTGCCGCAAAAGAATTTCTGAAATCTCATGTACACGCTGCTTATTTTTCCTTGCTGATGTGAACCATCATAGCACTTTTTTCAAATCTGCAACGGGTCAGTTCTTTCTTTTTTTTTTTTACGCGTCCAAATGGCGGGGAAACAAATGCAAGTAAAAATAAATAAAAAAAATGCATAAACGAAAAAAATGTGCAACCTTTGTTCAACGTTTTTGCTGCAGAAAACTTGGCTGCAAATGCTCAACATGGGCAAAAACCCTTACAGTTCTCCATGGAATCTTATGAGCACCAACTGTCCTCCTATCTCTCTATTCGGAAAATGTGTCTTTATTGAAGACAGGTTTTACCCGTGAATTGAGAATGTGAGAATGAAATCTCAGTCCAGGAGAAGAAGGAAGCAAATTTTCCTTGATAAGATATATTACAAAGTTTATTTTCATGTGCTCTATTGATTTCTATGCCAATTACTCATCTTTCCATTCCAGTGGCAGGCACTAGAAATGTAATTTTAATAAATATATAAATGTTTTTTTTTTTACCAATGCACAGATCTAAAAGAAATGCCCAAATATCCAGTCTTGTCTCCAATGTAAGATTATGTGGATTCTGTTCTGAACGTTTCTCTTGGAAAACAATGTGACTTCTTGATTATGGAATATATATTAAATTGCGTTCTTCTTTGTTTTCTTTAGCAGGTCTTATCTCGCATCCTTTCTACCGTTATCACTGGCAAATATCTGAACATCTCGCTGGCTGTTCTCGCTGGGTTTTCGGGAGGGATCAGGAGGAGAATTTTAACTATTGGATGCCCACATCAGACCACCCTGCCGCTCCACCAGCACTGTAAGTAGAGCTAGTGACCTATCCTATTTAATGAGTGCAAAAAGTCTGCAACATCAAAAACTCATCAAAAGCTCATTGTGGGAACGTGGCCTAAGTGGTAAAGCCTCCGGTACACCCAGCTGGCCGATCACGGGTGCCTTCTACAGATCGCACCCTGCCCACTATTTTTCATAGCTGCTTTCCCCTTTAAGTGAAATTATACAGTCATGGCCAAAAGTTTTGAGAATGACACAAATATTATATTTTCACATGATCTGCTGCCCTCTGGTTTTTATGTGTGTTTGACAGATGTTTTTATCACAGACAGAAATATAATTGCAAACATATGAGTAACAAAAGCTTATATTGACAGTTAGAATGAGTTAATGCAGCAAGTCAATATTTGCAGTGTTGACCCTTCTTCTTCAGGACCTCTGCAATTCTCCCTGGCATGCTCTCAATCAACTTCTGGACCAAATCCTGACTGATAGCAGTCCATTCTTGCAAAATCAATGCTTTCATTTTGTCAGAATTTTTAGGTTTTTGTTTGTCCACCCGTCTCTTGATGATTGACCACAAGTTCTCAATGGGATTAAGATCTGGGGAGTTTCCAGGCCATGGACCCAAAATCTCTATGTTTTGTTCCCTGAGCCTTTTAGTTATCACCTTTGCTTTATGGCAAGGTGCTCCATCATGCTGGAAAAGGCATTGTTGATCGCCAAACTGCTCTTGGAGGGTTGGGAGAAGTTGCTCTTGGAGGACATTCTGGTACCATTTTTTATTCATGGCTGTGTTTTTAGGTAAGACTGTGAGAGAGCCTATTCCCTTGGCTGAGAAGCAACCCCACACATGAATGGTTTCAGGATGCTTAACAGTTGGCATGAGACAAGACTGGTGGTAGCGCTCACCTTGTCTTCTCCGAATGAGGCGTTTTCCTGATGTCCCAAACAATCGAAAAGGGGATTCATCAGAGAAAATAACTTTACCCCAGTCCTCAGCAGTCCACTGCCTGTAACTTTTGCAGAATATCAGTCTGTCCATGATGTTTTTTCTGGAGAGAAGTGACTTCTTTGCTGCCCTCCTTGAGACCAGGCCTTGCTCCAAGAGTCTCTGCCTCACAGTGCGTGCAGATGCACTCACACCTGCCTGCTGCCATTCCTGAGCAAGCTCTGCACTGCTGGTAGCCCGATCCCGCAGCTGAAACTCTTTTAAGAGACGGTCCTGGCGCTTGCTGGTCTTTCTTGGGCGCCCTGAAGCCTTTTTGGCAACAATGGAACCTCTCTCCTTGAAGTTCTTGATGATGCGATAGATTGTTGACTGAGGTGCAATCTTTCTAGCTGCGATACTCTTCCCTGTTAGGCCATTTTTGTGCATTGCAATGATGACTGCACGTGTTTCTTTAGAGATAACCATGGTTAACAGAAGAGAAACAATGATGCCAAGCACCAGCCTCCTTTTAAAGTGTCCAGTGGTGTCATTCTTACTTAATCATGACAGATTGATCTCCAGCCATGTCCTCATCAACACCCACACCTGTGTTAATGGAGAAATCACTGAAAAGAGGTTAGCTGGTCCTTTTAAGGCAGGGCTGCAATGATGTTGAAATGTGTTTTGGGGGATAAAGTTCATTTTCTAGCCAAATATTGACTTTGCAAGTAATTGCTGTTAAGCTGATCACTCTTTATAACATTCTGGAGTATATGCAAATTGCCATTAGAAAAAGTGAAGCAGTAGACTTTGTAAAAATTAATATTTGTGTCATTCTCAAAACTTTTAGCCATGACTGTAGGTAGTCCCCTTTCATATAGGTGACATCTTGCCTGGCAGAATTGTCCCTGGTACCGTGTTGCTGATGGTTATCACCTGTCCTCTATTAGGCAGGGTCCAGATGTGATATGACAGAGGCTAGCGTCCTACTGTGGCAAGTGATGTCTTTTTTGGTAGTATTTTGGTACAATTAAGAAGCTGAGCATCAGCCTTGTTTGGTGTAACACAACGTAGAGAATCTTTGGATTCTAAACTACAATAGCAGTAAAGAAATGATGGTGTACTTGTGACCAACAGGTCTGGAAAGAGTTTCCCTGAACTAGGAGTCTGCACAGGTGGAGTGGAGACTTGCATTGTGCTGATTTTGAGGCCTGGTGGGTTGAAAACGGAGTGTCCCCATATTGTCAAGAGTGAGGCCTGCAAAAGTCAAGCCATGAATATTTCTATTATACCTGTGTGCCTCCTGGAAGTATGACTATGATGTCTGTGTGACTATGATGCCTGTGTGCCTCCTGGACGTGTGACTTTGATGCCTGTATAACTATGATGCCTGTGTGTCTCCTGGAAGTATGACTATGATGTCTGTGTGACTATGATGCCTGTGTGCCTCCTGGACGTGTGTCTATGATGCCTGTGTGACTCCTGGACGTGTGTCTGATGCCTATGTGACTCCTGGACGTGTGTCTATGATGCCTATGTGCCTCCTGGACGTGCGACTATGATGCCTGTGTGCCTTCTGGATGTGTGTCTATGATGCCTGTGTGCCTCCTGGACGTGCGACTGATGCCTATGTGCCTCCCGGACGTGTGTATATGGTGCCTGTGTGCCTCCTGGACGTGTGTCTATGGTGCCTGTGTGCTTCCTGGACGTGTGTCTATGGTGCCTGTGTGCCTCCTGGACGTGCGACTATGATGCCTATGTGCCTCCTGGACGTGAGTCTATGATGCCTGTGTGTCTATAATGCCTGTGTGCCTATGATGCCTGTGTGCCTTCTGGACGTGCGACTATATGATGCCTGTGTGCCTCCTAGACGTGCGACTATGATGCCTGTGTGCCTCCTGGACGTGTGTCTATGATGCCTGTGTGCCTCCTGGACGTGCGACTGTGATGCCTTTGTGCCTCCTGGACGTGCGTCTATGATGCCTGTATATCTCCTGGATGTGTGACTATGATGCCTGTGTGCCTCCTGGATGTGCGACTATGATGCCTGTGTTCCTCCTGGACGTGCAACTGTGATGCCCCTGTGCCTCCTGGACATGCGACTATGGTGCCCGTGTGCCTCCTGGACGTGTGACTGTGGTGCCCATGTGCCTCCTGGACGTACGACTGTGGTGCCCGTATGCCTCCTGGACGTGCGACTGTGGTGCACATGTGCCTCCTGGACGTGCGACTGTGATGCCCGTGTGCCTCCTGGACGTGCGACTGTGATGCCCGTGTGCCTCCTGGACTTGCGACTGTGGTGCCCGTATGCCTCCTGGACGTGCGACTATGGTGCCCGTGTGCCTCCTGGACGTGCGACTGTGATGCCCGTGTGCCTCCTGGACGTGCGACTGTGATGCCCGTGTGCCTCCTGGACGTGCGACTGTGATGCCCGTGTGCCTCCTGGACGTGCGACTGTGATGCCCGTGTGCCTCCTGGAGGTGCGACTGTGATGCCCGTGTGCCTCCTGGAGGTGCGACTGTGATGCCCGTGTGCCTCCTGGAGGTGCGACTGTGATGCCCGTGTGCCTCCTGGACGTGCGACTGTGATGCCCGTGTGCCTCCTGGACGTGCGACTGTGATGCCCGTGTGCCTCCTGGAAGTGTGACTGTGATGCCTGTGTGACTATGATGCTTGGGTGCCTCCTGGATGTGCGACTATGATGCCTGTGTGCGTCCTGGACGTGTGACTATGATGCCTGTGTGACTGTGATGCCTGTGTGCCTCCTGGACGTGTGACTATGATGCCTGTGTGACTATGATGCCTGTGTGCCTCCTGGATGTGTGACTAATACTATGATGCCTGTGTGACTATGATGCTTGAGTGACTATGATGCCTGTGTGCCTCCTGATCCTAATGTACATTATACCTTACTATCTTGGTAATAATAACCCTTTAAGATCACGGACTGTGCTGTTCCTTCAGGCACCAGGGGGCGTCACAACTTCATATTATATGGCTTTCCTTTTGTGACATTTCACATGATGATGATATCACCCATGATGTCATCAACCCATGGAGACCCTTAAAGGTGCCTGACGAAGTTCCACCACTAGAGAAATGTACGCTGCTCCTCGAAACTGAAGTGGCGCCAAGTACTCTGATGGCTGAAGGCGACTTCCAGGAAGTGTCTCCGATGATCCCTTTCCTTAGGGGAGTTGCTAGCTGTGCAGTTGTCCTGCTCCTGGCATGCTGTTGGCCCTGCGCTTTACATGGCGGGGCGCAGGGTCGGGACAGAAGCTCGGCACAGAGGGCGCAGTATTCTACAGCTGAAAGAGAAAAGAATGGAGCGAGTACCCAGCGGGGATGAAGGGACGCTCTGTAATTAGCCATTTTGTTCCCACCATGTATAGACATGTATTTGTGCTGTTCTGGGATTCGTCTCCAGCGTTTTCTTTGTGGCCTCCATATAACAGATGTGTAGGATATATTGTTTTCTCCGGGCTACAAGGCCGTATATGGTGCCAGGGCCGTACAATCAGTGATGCGCCTCATTAATGGGGGCAGATGCCAGCTCAGTACAGATCTGTATGGACCTTGTGTTTGGGGGTCCGAGCTTGTAGCAGGGGACTAATGGATTTTTCCACAATGTTTTCTATAGAATTGTGCACTACAAAGGCGATACCCACAGGACGGACTTTTTTTTTTTTTGCCAATCCACAACTAATTAGCTGCTCTTTAAACAAAACCATCTTCCAGAACAGTGGGGGTCTGGTATAGAAGAAACCCCCCTTCCCCACATACAGGGCCACACACATCACTACATCTATAGTTTGATAATTGTCCTAGAATTGAAACCTGGGCGACTCGCTAATAGTCTGTGTGGAAATTCCCCTCCATTTTCAATATCTCTGATTGCGTGCAGTGGGGTGTCCACATCTGGGGACTTTTTAGTTTTTAATTTTTCTTGCCTTAATGCCTGTATCGGGGACTAAAAATCATTTTTGCAATTTGGTTTCATTAAAAAATTTACACCATTTTTGCTTTTACAGGCTCTTTTTTTTTTTATCTCCTGCACTTTCAACTTTGATGTGGTCATTTTTCCCATCTTTGATGTGGTCTGTTTTTTTTCCCAAATGCATATATTTGAGGCTAAAAAAAACTAAGTTTTTCAATTACATTTCAGTACAAATGTTGCACCATTTTGCTTTTACAGGCTTTTTGTTTCCCTGCACATGCAACTTTGATGTGGTCTGTGGTCATAAATCGTCTGAGAGGAGCTCGGAAAAAGACGGATAAGCGTTGCAAACAACACATTGGACTGTCAGAATAAGCTCACTGACAGATTCTTAGTTAACCCATACTGAAGCCAGCAAAATAGAGGCTGAGGATAAAAGTTTGTGCCCCCTCTACATGACACCTACAGTGACTTTTCTCGCCTCCCATTCTACATCCATAGACAATAATATGGAGTCGGCCCCTTTGCGGCTATAACAGCTCCCGCTCTTCCGGGAAGATTTTCTACAAGATTTTGGAGGTGTTTGTAGGAATTTTTGCCCCTTCATCCAGAAGAGCATTGGTGAGGTCAGACCCTGATGTTGGGGAGAGGCCGGGCTCACAATTTCCATTCTAGTTCATCCCAAGGGAGTTGGATGGGGCTGATGTGGTCCGGGCTCTGTGCCGGGGATCATGTACTTCCCACTGTAAACACTTCCAACATGTGAGCCGCCCTGGGACTGTTGCTGACCTCGGACCCGAGCCCGTTGATCTCAATGGGGAATATCACGGCGGCCACGGCTCTGTCCGTGGCCCTGGGCACTCACCTTCAAAAAGGGGAATATTTACAGAGGAGAATGTCAGTAGATCGTGACGCCACCTGTGGTGTCTGGTGAGGATCACCAGCACTGCAGCAGTCCACTGAGGCCGGTGTTATGGCAGCTAGGGTGGTATCGCTCCCCACAGGTGGAGCGGGCCGTCAAGGCAGCGTAAGTGTAGGGATGCAGGACGGAGGGAATCCAGCAGGGTAGGAATAAGAAGGTTTCTGGCCTGCCTGTAGCTGGGCCTAACTTAGTCTCTGTCCTGCTCCGGCTGACCTTGTGGTAGGACCTTCTCCTGGAGTACACTTTCCCTGCTTATCGTATCTTCGTGTCCCCTGGCCCTGTTACGTATCAGCTCTGTGGTGCTCCTGGGACCTGTAGTCCTCCAGAAATTCCGGTTGTCTCCTACTGGGTCGTGGAGATCCCTGTAGGTTCGGACCCAGTGTCCGGTTTGTACTTGCTGGGGTGAGCTGGTAAGGCTCCTTTGCCCCTTTGCTACTCTCCTCTTGCCTCCGGCCTACTCGTGCCCTCACAAGGTTATACACACTGGCAGTTGGTGGGCTGCCTCTTCTGCCGCTCTCCAGAGCGTCGGCACGCTCTTAGCTCTCTAGCCTGATCTGCTAGACTCCTCAGCTAGACTAAACAGAACTCCTCTGCAGAATCGGCTTCACTTCACTCTGCCCTGCAGACTCACTCTGCTCTGCAGACTCCAGACTGAGACTGCTCTTCAGACTTCCTGCCTTCACCCCCTTTTATATCCCAATCAGGGCTCCCTCTGGTGGACTGAGGACGGGTGAAGGTGTGTGTATGTAGTGAGACCTCTAGTGGATGAATCCTTCATGCACCCTTCTAGAATATGTGGAACCGAGCGCAGCTTGGCTCCACACATGTCTGTATGGATCTTGTGCACTGGACACAGTCATGGGGTGCAGAAACGGGTTATCACCAAACTGTGGAGTACTGTAGCTTCCAGTGTTGTGGGAACAATGTCTTGTACTGAAGCATTGAGATTTCCCTTCTCCAAAGCTGACCCTTGAAATACCAGCCCATAGTATTATCCGTCCTCCACCAAACTGTACAGGTGGCACAATACAGTCAGTGGGTAACGTTCTCCTGGAGTCACCAAACGCCAGATAGTCAGACGCCAGATAGAGAAATGCGGTCCGTCACTACACAGATCATGTCTTCTCCAGAGTCCAGTGATGGCGGCTTTACACCACTCCATCTGACATTGTGCTTGGTGATGTACGTCTGCATGCAGCTGCTCGGCCATGAAGCTCCCAGCGGGAGTTCAGGGTTTATGCTGATCTTATACTAGAGGAGGTCTGGACTCTGCAGTTATGGAGTCAGTAGAGCTTTAGTGACTTTTCTGCCCTTTGCTCCTCAGTACTCGGCCCCTTCGCTCTGTAACGTTACTGGGTCTCCAGTTTGTGGCTGAGTTGCTGCGATTCTTCTCAATAATATCACTCGCAGGTGATGGGAGAATATTGAAGAAGGAAGAAACGTCACAAATGGACTTGGTATCTGCAAGGAGTTTGTATGTTCTCCCCGTGTTTGCGTGGGTTTCCTCCGGGTTCTCCGGTTTCCTCCCACACTCCAAAAACATACTGATAGGGAATCTAGATTGTGAGCCCCATCCGGGACAGCGATGATAATGTGTGCAAACTGTAAAGCGCTGCGGAATATGTTAGCGCTATATAAAAATAAAGATTATTATTATTATTATTGGTACCCCGGTGGCTCCCATTACAGGACCGCGCTCGTATCAAGGAGCTCTGCACCACCTGCCGTTCGGTCACACGTTGGTAAAGACTGACGGAATGGCGGGGGGGCCGGATGTTATACACCGAGGGCAATGAGGCTGGAGGTTATACTCCATGAGTTGAATGTTATACATCAAGGGGCTAGATGTTACACACTGGGGCAATGGGGCCAGATGTTATACACCTGGGGCAATGGGGCCGGATGTTATACACCAGGGCAATGGGGCCGGATGTTATACACCGGGGCAATGGGGCCGGAGGTTATACACCAGGGGCAATGGGGCCGGATGTTATACACCGGGGCAATGGGGCCGGAGGTTATACACCAGGGGCAATGGGGCCGGATGTTATACACCGGGGCAATGGGGCCGGATGTTATACACCGGGGGCAATGGGGCCAGATGTTATACATCGGGGGGGCAATGGGGCCGGATGTTATACACCGGGGCAATGGGGCCGGATGTTATACACCGGGGGCAATGGGGCCGGATGTTATACACTGGGGGTAATGGGGCCAGATGTTATACACCAGGGGCAATGGGGCCAGATGTTATACACCGGGGCAATGGGGCCAGATGTTATACACCGGGGCAATGGGGCCAGATGTTATACATCGGGGGGCAATGGGGCCGGATGTTATACATCGGGGGGGCAATGGGGCCGGATGTTATACACCGGGGGCAATGGGGCCGGATGTTATACACCAAGGGCAATGGGGCCAGATGTTATACACCAGGGGTAATGGGGCCAGATGTTATACACCAGGGGCAATGGGGCCAGATGTTTTACACCGGGGGGCAATGGGGCCAGATGTTATACACCAGGGGCAATGGGGCCGGATGTTATACACCGGGGGCAATGGGCCTGATGTTATACACCGGGGGCAATGAGGCTGGAGGTTATATACTGGGGGTAATGGGGCCGGATGTTATACACCGGGAGCAATGGGGCCGGATGTTATACACCGGGGCAATGGGGCCGGATGTTATACACTGGTGGAATGGGGCCAGATGTTATACACCGGGGCAATGGGGCCAGATGTTATACACCGGGGCAATGGGGCCAGATGTTATACACCGGGGGCAATGGGGCCGGATGTTATACACCGGGGCAATGGGGCCAGATGCTTTACATTGGGGGGGCAATGGGGCCAGATGTTATACATCGGGGGGGCAATGGGGCCGGATGTTATACACCGGGGGCAATGGGGCCGGATGTTATACACTGGGGGCAATGGGGCCAGATGTTATACACTGGCGGTAATGGGGCCGGATGTTATACACCGGGGGCAATGGGGCCAGATGTTATACACTGGGGGTAATGGGGCCAGATGTTATACACCGGGGGCAATGGGGCCGGATGTTTTACACCGGAGGCAATGGGGCCAGATGTTATACACCAGGGGCAATGGGGCCGGATGTTATACACCGGGGGCAATGGGGCCTGATGTTATACACCGGGGGCAATGAGGCTGGAGGTTATATACTGGGGTAATGGGGCCGGATGTTATACACCGGGAGCAATGGGGCCAGATGTTATACACCGGGGGTAATGGGACAGAATAAAAAGCTTAAATTCAATGATTTAGGGGCCCGATACTTTTGTCTATATAGTCTATCTTTTTCAATGGATTTATAACAACCCTCCTGAATTTTGGAAACTTGGAGGTCTCAGTCCAGAAGAGTTTGGGTGGTGTTTGATGTTAAATATTTTTCCAAGGCCAGGATTTTTTTTTTTTTTCGTTTTGCTGGAGATTAATAATACTCTGATGCACAAGTTCCATTGCACAATTTTACACTTTTCAAGTAGTTTTTCCAACACTGGACATTTCGCCCTCCCCTAGCAATTAGTCCATCCCACAGTAGGGTCACAATATGACACCTCTCCCTCTCTGCAGCCTGAGGGTCTGTATTGATCATACAAGACGGTGCGGCAAAATGTTTGTACAGAAGACAAAAAGTTTTCTAAATGTCCCCTGTATCCAGGGCAATGTCTCTCCCATCAATGGCATGTGACTCCAAACTCCACGGGGTTACAGCCTCGTCTCCACACAGTGCCGAGGATTGTACCAACTTTTTCCCTGCCTCCTTCCTCACCAGTCTTCACTTTCGCAAATCTTCTTTTAACCCTTTTAGTCCTCAGATTTTGAAAAACTTCTGACTCCCTAAAAAACACAATTGTGTTTTCTACATGCATTTTTTTCAAGCTTCCCATTGAAGTCTATGGGGGAAAATGCACATAAAAATAGAAAGTCTTTTTGCTTGAACTGTTAAACGCAGCTGATTTTACACACACAGAACAAAAAAAATCCCAGCAGCTTTTGTTAGTTGGTGACATATTGTCTTTAAAAAGGACTTGTCGCCAGTGGGCAGTTTTTGTTATTATTTTATTCCCGCCGATCTCCTGAGAATTTTGTTTTTTTATTTTTGTAAATCCGCCATACGGTTCCATAAATATTAACTTCTATTTTTCATACAATTTTTTTTTTTACCAGGGGGTGTGGCTCACAGGATCCTCAGGGGCGTGTCTTTAGACTACTTTGCATAATTGCTTTGTGAAATAAAAAGGCCCGTACTTCTGGAACCGTGTAGCGGATTTACAAAAAATAAAAAACGGATTACTAAGGGAACATGTGGGAATAAATCAAAAGCAAAAATTAGGCACTTTTGTCTTTTTTTAAGTGATTGTTTGACTTTTAAATAAAAGTATAGGTTTAAACTATTTGCTTTTCTTATTTTTTTTTTCTCCAGAAACTGTGCTTCCTTTTGCTCATGGGTTGTATTTACTATTCTTATTAAAGAGCTAAGTCTGAACTGCAGTACCAGATGCCGCCTATTACTATGAGGGCGCTATTTCTGGAAAAAAACAACACTTTTTTCAAATTCGGTATGTGCTGATATTTTCTAGAACCCCCCCCACCCGTACTAATCACATGACCCCAGCTATCAGTCGTTCTTATCCAGGGCTCGGCATACAATTATTGCTCCGTTGTCTGAGGTTTTTCTGTATAGGGGCATGCGCTGCTCTTTTTATGGCTGGATATTAAATACTCGGCCATTTGTCAGCAGATTAAATGTAGTGACACAACGCCGGCCTCTAATCGCTGCTCCGTAAACCGTCACGAGAGAGGGTCTCCCTTTTATTTATTTTGCCTTTTTTTTTTTTTCTTCCTTTCTGGATCTGAGCAGTTTCCAGATAAATGTCTTCCTCCACATATGTTTTCCATCTCTCTTAACATATGTCTGGAAAAGGGTGGGGAGAGCCTGGAATTCTGGGAATTATTAACCCTTTGGGGCTGTTGATACTTTTGCATATCCTGTATCGCCCTATAATTTTATTTTTTTTATAATATTTATTTTTTTTGGGCTAAAGTGTTAACGTTTATTGAGTCGTCATCTTCTGTGAGGCTGACACCCAGCTTTCCCGGACACCTGAATGGAGAAACTGCCTCGCTATACAGCTGGCATTTGTTGCGCCATATTATTTATGACCGAGGCCTTGGATAATAATTGTGCGCCTTGGAGGGGTAATTCTTCTGTGTGACATGGCCTCATTCGAGGACGGAGATGAGCCCGTGGCTACGCTTTACGTCATGGTTATTTCACTTATTTTAGCGCGACACCTCCTGAGATGAACAAGCTGCGGCAGAGTCTACGGAGGAAAAAGCCTACGTACGTCCCGGAGGCCAGCCGACCCCATCAGTGGGGGGCCGACGAGGAGGCCGTGAGGAGGGGGAAATGCAGCTTCCCCGTCAGGGTAAGAGGACTCACGAGAACGATATCTGATATCTCTCCCTGGGGGGCGCTCTTACTCTTATTCTATTATACATTTCCAATCTTCACAATTCTTCAATCTTTCTAAAAAAAAAACAAAAAAAAAAAGCAAAATAATCTGACCAGCGTCTTCTAACAGAATGAAGTGTGAACAGGTGCGAGCTGCTGTGACTGTGATCATACACAAAGCAAAGAACACAGCGGCGGCCGCTGCGCTACGGTGGATGTGAGCACTGAGTATGTGAAGTGTAAACTGCGTCACTGCCGGATGCATCTACTTGTCACATGAAGGTATTTGGAGGCCGTGGCAGCTTGCACCTGTACACACTGGCTTCATCCTGTTCGGCGGTGTCGGTCAGTTTCTGGTCTCTTTGTAGTATACTGCTGGAGGTGGTGACTGCCTCCATAGTTGGCCAAGAACTCCTCCATCCAGTGCGAAGATGGATCCTACCTGCCCCTTACATTTACCCCAGGAGAAGCAGGAGGGATAAATATTAGGTTTAGGGTCCCACAGAGGAAAAGGTCATAATCTCATTTACATTTCACATATTCAATGTTTGTAAACATCCGCGATGCTGTATTCCTTGTGTTATATCTATCTCTGTCTCTCATTATCTCGCGGTTTCTCCATCTCTCTATCTTTCACTATCTCTCTATCTCTGTATTTCTATCTGTTTATCGCTCTACCTCTCTAGCTTGCGTCTCTTTCTATCTCTCTTTATCTCTTTATTTGTCTTTCTTTCTCAATATTTATACTCTATATATCTTCTCTCTCAATTTCTTTCTTTGTCTCGCATGTTCTGTATCTCGTGCTGTCTCTCTTGCTCTCTTTCTGTTTCTGTCTTGCACTCTCTTTCGCTCTCTGTCTTTCTGTATCTTTCTCTCTTGCTTTCTCTATCTTTGTCTCTCTGTAGCTGTCTTGCACACTTTCTTTCTCTATTGCTCTCCATCTTTGTCTCTTTCTTGTGCACTCTCTCGCTCTTTCTCTTGTTCTCTCTATCTCTATGTATCTGTCTTCTGTGCGCTCTCTATTTTTCTGTCTCTCTGTATCTGTCTTCTGCACTCTTTCTCTATCTTTCTGTCTCTGTATCTTGCTCTCGCTTTCTCTCTATCTTTGTTTCTCTGTATCTGTCTTGTACGCGATCATTCTTTCTCTCTTGCTCTCTTTCTGTCCCTCCTCTGTTCTTTCTTGTCTCTTTCTCTCTGCTTCTCTGAGTTTCTCGCGCCTCTCATTCTCCTCTTGCTCTCTTTCTGTCTCTCTTATCTTTCTCTCTCTCTCTGTCCTGTCGTTCTCTCCGCTCTCATTCTCTTGCTCTCTTCTCTCTGTATCTTTCTCTTCTTTTTCCTGCGTTCTCTCGCGCTCTCATTCTCTTGCTCTTTCTTCTCTCTGTATCTTTCTCTTCTCTTCTTCTGTCCTGCGTTCTCTTTCTTTCCTCTCTCATTCTCTGCTTTCGTCTTTGTCTCTCTGTATCTTTCTCTATCTTTTTGCGTTCTCTCGCGCTCTCATTCTCTCTCTAGCTCTCTCTTTCTGTCTCTCTGTATCTTTCTCTCTCTCTTCTCGTTCCTTGCCGGTTCTCTCGCGCTCTCATTCTCTCTTGCTCTCTTTCTGTCTCTCTGTATCTTTCTCTCTCTTTCTGTCCTGCGTTCTCTCCGCTCTCATTCTCTTGCTCTTCTGTCTCTCTGTATCTTTCTCTACTCTTTTTGCGTTCTCTCGCGCTCTCATTCTTCTCTCTAGCTCTCTCTTTCTGTCTCTCTGTATCTTTCTCTCTCTCTCTGTCCTGAGTTCTCTCGCGCTCTCATTCTCTCTTGCTCTCTTTCTGTCTCTCTGTATCTTTTCTCTCTCTTCTGTCCTGAGTTCTCTCGCGCTCTCATTCTCTTGCTCTCTTTCTGTCTCTCTGTATCTTTCTCTCTCTTTCTGTCCTGAGTTCTCTCGCGCTCTCATTCTCTTGCTCTCTTTCTGTCTCTCTGTATCTTTCTCTCTCTTTCTGTCCTGCGTTCTCTCGCGCTCTCATTCTCTTGCTCTTTGTCTCTCTGTATCTTTCTCTATCTGTTTTGCGTTCTCTCGCGCTCTCATTCTTTCTCTCTAGCTCTCTCTTTCTGTCTATCTGTATCTTTCTCTCTATCTGTCCTGCGTTCTCTCGCTCTCATTCTCTCTTGCTCTCTTTCTGTCTATCTGTATCTTTATCTCTTTCTGTCCTGAGTTCTCTCGCGCTCTCTCGCTCTCATTCTCTCTTGCTCTCTTTCTGTCTATCTGTATCTTTCTCTCTCTTTCTGTCCTGCGTTCTCTCGCGCTCTCATTCTCTTGCTCTTTGTCTCTCTGTATCTTTCTCTATCTGTTTTGCGTTCTCTCGCGCTCTGATTTTCTCTTGCTCTCTTTCTGTCTCTATCTCTCTTTCTCTCTCAGCATCCAAAGTTGCTCAATGGTCTGTGCTGCCCTCTAGTGTTCACATCCTGTGCTGCTTCCCCACTTACCTCCATTGTGCCCTGCCGCCAATATAATGCCATCTCTCCCTTGTTTTCGGGGCAGTACCTGGGACACGTAGAGGTAGAGGAGTCGCGGGGCATGCACGTCTGCGAAGACGCTGTGAAGAAACTGAAATTGGTGAGCATGTGACATTCATCTGTGATGTGTGACTTCTCAATTTAACATCTCATTATAGGGGTGCGGATGGCACTGCCGAGGGGTAAGCCGCTCGCCCGGAACTGGCGAGGTCCAGTAGGAGAAAAATTATATTCTGTGTATTTTCACCGTGAATATTTGGAGGAGCCAGTGACACATTGTGATGCATTTGCATAAGGCGTGCGAGCTCCGTGAAGGGTATTATTATGAGGCAGGAAATCTGGGGCTGTGTGCTGGCTGGAGATAAGATGAAAGGCGGCGTGTCACTGTTCTGCAGATTCCGGGAGGAATTAGGAGAGAGACCAAATTGAGCATCAAAGAGGCGCTGGCAGCCATTCTGTGACCGGTCGTAGGGCGGCGAGGGGGTGGAATACATTCTGCCCAGATTACATCCCGATCCAATACTCCATCCTGCACCCTCCGATACGTTCACAGTGCCCTACAGATCATCACACATTATCAAACTGGTGGCCTATTGTGGGGGGCCCCGGACCCCAAATGGACTTGGCGGAACAGCACTGGGGAATCTCTGAGCTCCACTCCTTTGTGGAGTCAGATACAGCTCTGGCAAAAATTAAGAGACCACTGCACAGTTTATAAAAATCAGCTTCTCTCCATGTCTGACAGCCACTCCATTCCAGTGTCAGCTGAATTCCAACCAGAGTACACCTCATTCTACTTAATGTTCTTCTGATTAATGATTACCTGAACCAAATCTTATTTAACGAAGGAAAGTATAAAAAACACTGCTGTGGTGTTCACAATCTTCTTGTAATAGGACAAGCTGGATGGCAAAACAAGTGCTAGTAATATCCCAAAAGTAATAGGAATGAAAAAATAACTTTTAACCATGCCAAGGAGTTGAAAAGAAAAGTCTCGAGTGAGGAAAAGAAGGGCTCAATTCAGCTTTACTACAGAGGGATACAGTGAGCATCATATTGCCTCCATCCTTAAAATTTCTAAGACGGCAGTCCATTACAACAAGGTCAAGCAGCAGACATTGGGGACAACCAAGCTACAGACCGGCAGAGGGTGAAAATGACTCTCCACTGACCGGGATGACCGTCGTCTTATTCGAATGTCACTCAGCAACTGCAGAATGACATCAAGTGACTTACAAAAGGAATGGCAAATGGCAGCTGAGGTGAAGTGCATGGCAAGAACAGTTCGTAACAGGCTCCTAGAGGCAAGGCTCAAGTCATGTAAAGCTAGAAAAAAGCCTTTCATCAATGAGAAGCAAAGCAGAGCCAGGCTGAAGTTTGCCAAAGACCGTAAGGATTGGACCATAGAGGACTGGAGTAAGGTAATCTTCTCTGATGAGGCTAATTTTCAGCTTTGCCCAACACCTGGTCATCTAATGGTTAGACGGAGACCTGGAGAGTTGTACAAGCCACAGTGTCTTGCACCCACTGTGAAATTTGTTGGAGGATCAGTGATGATCTGAGGATGCTTCAGCAAGGCTGGAATTGGGCAGGTTAATCTTTGTGAAGGACGTATGAATCAAGCCGCATACAAGGTTATCCTGGAAAAACAGTTGATTCCTTCTGCTCAGGCAATATTCCCCAACTCTGAGGACTGTTTTTTCCAGCAGGACAATGCGCCATGCCACACAGCTAGGTCAATCAATGTGTGGATGCAGGACCACCACATCAAATCCCTGTCATGGCCAGCCCAATCTCCAGACCTGAACCCCATTGAAAACCTCTGGAATGTAATCAAGAGGAAGATGGATAGTCACAAGCCATCAAAGAAGAACTGCTTACATTTTTGTACCAGGAGTGGCATAAGGTCATCCAAAAGCAGTGTGAAAGACTGGGGGAAAGCATGCCAAGACGCATGAAAGCTGTGATTAAAAATCATGGTTATTTCCCACCAAATATTGATTTCTGAATTCTTCCTGAGTTAAAACATTAGTATTGTTGTTTCTAAATGATTATGAACTTGTTTTCTTAGCATTATTTGAGGTCTGCAGGCACTGCATTTTTTCGTTAATTTGACCATTTCTCACTTTCTGAAAATAAATACAAAATTTATTGCTTGGAAATTCGGAAACATGTTGTCAGTAGTTTATAGAATAAAAGAGCAATTTACATTTTACTCCAAAATATACCCATAAAGAGAAAAATCAGACAAACTGAACATTTTGTATTGTTCTCTTAATTTTTGCCAAAGCTGTATATAATGAAGTGAGCTTTGTCATTTCTGTCACTGCCTATGCAGAGCGCACTCATCTCGACCACTATGCTCTGCATAGACAGCAGCAAAGATGACAGATGCTGAGCAACTATTAAATGAAGACCGTATTGAATCACGTGCACTTGCACACGTGCTGCGCTTTGTTCTTTGCAATTTTGAGGGGAGACCAAGACCTGCTGGGGGAGATGATCCAAGCGGAAAAAAAATGGATCCAGCAGAGATCAGTTTTTAAAAACAGACTAAAAAGTGGTGTCTGCTCAACTAATCTTTTTTCACCTCATAACATTTTTTTTTTCATACCGGTGCAAAATGGGAGATGAATGTACGACTGCAGAATCAGGCAGGTTTTCCATCCGCGACTTTGTGAAAGCTGAGTGACGAGTCCAGCGGGAGCCATCATGGCTGAAAATTTGGTTGCCACCAAGATAAAACTAAGAAATGGCAAAATGAACTTTTAGTGTCTGTGCACACTTTGCAGCTTTATGCGGTTTTTTTTTCTGCTCAGATTCACTTTGCAGTTTTATCTGTTTTTTTTTTTTCTGCTCAGATTTCTCACAAAACATAAGGGATTTGCTAGTGGCAGCAAAGTGAGAGAATCCTGAGGTCTCATGCACACGTTGATTTTTTTTTCCCCCCAGTGTTAAATACTAGTGAGTGGGGAAAATCTGTGACAAAAACGCATGTGTAAACAAAAAAAAAAAAAAAGTGTCAAAAACTCTCCTATTTTCCTGTCAAGAGATGCAGAAATTTCTTCTGAAAATACTTCATGTGTGCACACACCCTTAAAGGGAATGTCCATCCTATTTTTTTGTTCCAATTATTATTATTTTGGGGAGCAGAAAATAAATAAATACAGTCAGGGCCAGAAATATTTGGACAGTGACACAATTTTCGCGAGTTGGGCTCTGCATGCCACCACATTGGATTTGAAATGAAACCTCTACAACAGAATTCAAGTGCAGATTGTAACGTTTAATTTGAAGGGTTGAACAAAAATATGTGTTAGAAAATGTAGGAATTGTACACATTTCTTTACAAACACTCCACATTTTAGGAGGTCAAAAGTAATTGGACAAATAAACATAACCCAAACAAAATATTTTTATTTTCAAATTTTGTGGCGAATCCTTTGGAGGCAATCACTGCCTTAAGTCTGGAACCCATGGACATCACCAAACGCTGGGTTTCCTCCTTCTTAATGCTTTGCCAGGCCTTTACAGCCGCAGCCTTCAGGTCTTGCTTGTTTGTGGGTCTTTCCCTCTTAAGTCTGGATTTGAGCAAGTGAAATGCATGCTCAATTGGGTTAAGATCTGGTGATTGACTTGGCCATTGAAGAATGTTCCACTTTTTTGCACTCATGAACTCCTGTGTAGCTTTGGCTGTATGCTTGGGGTCATTATCCATCTGTACTATGAAGCGCCGTCCAATCAAGTTTGCAGCATTTGGCTGAATCTGGGCTGAAAGTATATCCCGGTACACTTCAGAATTCATCCGGCTACTCTTGTCTGCTGTTATGTCATCAATAAACACAAGTGCCCAGTGCCATTGAAAGCCATGCATGGGCCCTGCCATCACGTTGCCTCCACCATGTTTTACAGAGGATGTGGTGTGCCTTGGATCATGTGCCGTTCCCTTTCTTCTCCAAACTTTTGGCTTCCCATCATTCTGGTACAGGTTGATCTTTGTCTCATCTGTCCATAGAATACTTTTCCAGAACTGAGCTGGCTTCTGGAGGTGTTTTTCAGCAAATTTAACTCTGGCCTGTCTATTTTTGGAATTGATGAATGGTTTGCATCTAGATGTGAACCCTTTGTATTTACTTTCATGGAGTCTTCTCTTTACTGTTGACTTAGAGACAGATACACCTACTTCACTGAGAGTGTTCTGGACTTCAGTTGATGTTGTGAACGGGTTCTTCTTCACCAAAGAAAGTATGCGGTGATCATCCACCACTGTTGTCTTCCGTGGGCTCCCAGGTCTTTTTGGATTGATGAGTTCACCAGTGCTTTCTTTCTTTCTCAGGATGTACCAAATTGTAGATTTTGCCACTTCTAATGTTGTAGCAATTTCTTGGATGGGTTTTTTTCTGTTCTTGCAGCTTAAGGATGGCTTGTTTCACCTGCATGGAGAGCTCCTGTGACCGCATGTTTCCTTCACAGCAAAACCTTCCAAATGCAAACACCACACCTCAAATCAACTCCGGCCCTTTCATCTGCTTAATTGAGAATGACATAACAAAGGGATTGCCCACACCTGTCCATGAAATAGCCTTGGAGTCATTTGTCCAATTACTTTTGGTCCCTTTAAAAACAAGGGTGGCACATGTTAAGGAGCTGAAACTCCTAAACCCTTCATCCAATTTTAATGTGGATACCCTCAAATGAAAGCTGAAAGTCTGAACTTCAACTGCATCTGATTTGTTTTGTTTCAAATTCATTGTGGTAATGTCTAGAACCAAAATTAGATAAATGTTGTCTCTGTCCAAATATTTATGGACCTAACTGTATGTATGTGTATATATAATATATATTCTCCCCTGCTGTATCTCAGCACTGCCTCTCTTCCAATGGCTGCAGTGGTCACCTGCCATCCGAGCCTTAAGAGAAAGTATTGCTGCTCTCTTTCTCTCTTCTGGCTTGGATGACATGTGACCACTGTGGCTACTGATTGGCTACAGCAGTCACGTGACGTCTCCTCCTGTAAGTGAGACCGGTGGGGAACCGGGGCAGCGCTACCCATGAATAGCAGTTGTCTGATTTTCTTTTTATTAATTTTCAGACCACCATGGTCGCATATATAAGATAAAAAAAAAAAGGTGGACAACCCCTTTTAAGACCTTGTAAGACGCAGACGACTCGTGACCTTCTATCGGGTGCGTATCCATGTGTCTGATCCCTTCACATCTATTAATTCTGTGACCTTTTTCTTTTTCAGCTTGGCAAGAAGTCCGTAAAAGCCATTTTGTGGGTTTCCGCGGATGGACTACGGGTCGTGGACGATAAGACGAAGGTGAGGACGGGGATGATTACAATGCATTTGCCCATGTACAGTCCCTGCCCAGCAGAGGTGGATCTGTACATAGCAGTGCCGGGTGGTTACCGTGAGGCCTTAAAGGGTTTGTCCAGCGTAAAAAAAAAAAAAAACTCTTTAAATGTGTTTTCGAAAATGGCTAAATATTTAAACCTTACTAATATATTTCAATTAACAAGGGGGCTTGGATCTCCAGATATGAGTGCCAATCCCGACTTAGCTTTTCTACCGTGGGGCGGAACAGTGGCTCAGTGCTTAGCACTGCAGGATTGCAGCACTGGGGTCCTGGGTTCAAATCTCACCAATGACAACATCTGCAAGGAGTTTGTATGATCTCCCCGTGTTTGTGTGGGTTTCCTCCGGGTTCTCCGGTTTCCTCCCACACTACAAAGACATACAGATAGGGAATCTAGATTGTGATCCCCAATGGGGACAGCGATGATAATGTCTGTAAAGCGCCGTGGAACTAATGGCGCTATATAGTGAGATAAATAAATAAAAAATACAGCAGAGCATTTTCTGTGCTAATGGCAGCTGCCTTTCATTTCCATCTTTTCAGCATTTCTCTCTCTTCTTTCAGGACCTTATAGTAGACCAAACCATTGAAAAGGTTTCATTCTGCGCACCGGACCGCAACTTTGACAAAGCCTTCTCTTATATATGTCGGGACGGAACGACCCGGCGCTGGATCTGTCATTGCTTTATGGCTTTGAAAGATTCGGTGAGTTTATTAGGTGGCGTTAAAGCTAAATGTATTACATCACTACATATTACAGAAAATTGTAATCCGAAAATGACTTGTTTTAAACATGTTTTTTTTTTTAAGTTAAAAAAAAAAATTCTAAAATATGTTTATCAGTTTTCTATATCACTATCTGTTATAACAATCTAGGAATATGGCTGTTTTCACACTGGAAATTAGGCCTTATACTATATGTCATATGACTTATGTTCATATGTCTTGTTCTGTACAGATTACTTTTCAGCAGACTCATTATCATCAGAGATAGGATTACGACTGAAAACACCTTTATAAACAGCAGATAACACTGGGTCCAACATTCACAAGTAATTCATAGGTGATGTCACAACTATAGTTGAGCGAATTTGTTCGGATTCTGTTCCGAATAGGATCGGCAGCGAATATTGTTTTTGCAATATTCGTCAAACACAGCCGAACGTCATTAGAGTCAATGAGAGTAGAAATTACCGAATATGTTTGGAACTGATCATAAGACAAATATTCGGCACGGATAGGGTACTAATATGGCACGAACATGGCAAATTCAGATTCGGCGACCAAATCCGAACAAATTCGCTCAACTCTAGTCACAACTCGCCTCCTCCTCCTGTACAATGACTGATAACACCTCTATATACAGTAGATAACACAGGATCCACCATTCACAATAGGTGATGTCACAGCTCACCTCCTCCTGTACAATGACTGATAACACCTCTATATACAGCAGATAACACAGGACCCACCATTCACAGTAGGTGATGTCACAGCTCACCTCCTCCTCCTGTACAATGACTGATAACACCTCTATATACAGTAGATCACACAGGAGCCACCATTCACAATAGGTGATGTCACAGCTCACCTCCTCCTGTACAATGACTGATAACACCTCTATATACAGCAGATAACACAGGACCCACCATTCACAATAGGTGATGTCACAGCTCACCTCCTCCTGTACAATGACTGATAACACCTCTATATACAGTAGATCACACAGGACCACCATTCACAATAGGTGATGTCACAGCTCACCTCCTCCTGTACAATGACTGATAACACCTCTATATACAGCAGATAACACAGGACCCACCATTCACAATAGGATGTCACAGCTCACCTCCTCCTCCTGTACAATGACTGATAACACCTCTATATACAGTAGATAACACAGGATCTACCATTCACAATAGGTGACATCACAGCTCACCTCCTCCTGTACAATGAATGATAACACCTCTATATACAGGAGATAACACAGGAGCCACCATTCACAATAGGTGACATCACAGCTCACCTCCTCCTCTGGTTCTCAGAGATGTCATAAACCACGGTTAATTTATGTTTTAAAGGGGGGCAATCACTTTTTCACACAGGGTCCTGTAGGTTTGGATTCATTTTTACCTTCATAATAAAGACCTTCTAATGCCTGGGTCTCACATAGCGATACACCAGCGATCCCGACAACGATATGCACTTGTCAGGATCACTGGTGTATCGCTACATGATCGTTGCTGAGCTGCCAAACAGGCAGCTCAGGCAGCGATCAGCACAGCGACCACTGCGGGTAACATTGCTTAGTTACCCGCAGTGTACCTTGGATACCAGCGCCCTGATGCGGGGAGCTGGTAACCAAGGTACACATCGGGTTTCCAGGCGCTGCGCGGTGCCTGGAAACCCGCTGTGTACCTTGGTTACCAGCTCCCCTGCAGCAGCGCGCTGGTATCCAAAGTGCACAGCGGGTTTCTAGGCACTGCCCCGCGCCTGGAAACCCGCTGTGTACCTTGGTTACCAGCGGATCGCTGGTCTCCCGCCTGTCACACGCAGCGATGCGTGCCTGTCAGCGGGAAACCAGCGATCAAAAAAAGTCCAGGACATTCAGTGACGATCAGCGATACCCGGCAGGGGGCTGATCGTCGCTGAATGTCACACACAGCGATATCGCTGGTGAGCTCGCTGCTGCGTCACAAAACTAGTGACTCAGCACCGATCTCGCTAGCGAGATCGCTGTGTGAGACGGGGGCTTAAGAACTGCATTTTTTGTTTACTTGTGTTATCTTTCTCTAATATTTAAACTTGTTTGGCGACCTGAAACATTTAAGTGTGACAAACATGCAGAAGAATAGGAAATCAGGGAGGGGGCAAACACTTTTTTTACACAGCTCAATATACAGTAGATAACACAGGATCCACCATTCATAATAGGTGATGTCACAGCTCACCTCCTCCTCCTCCTCCTGTACAATGACTGATAACACCTCTATATACAGTAGAAAACACAGGATCCACCATTCACAATCGGTGACGTCACAGCTCACCTCCTCCTCCTCCTGTACAATGACTGATAACACATCTATATACAGGAGATAACACAGGATCCACCATTCACAATAGGTGATGTCACAGCTCACCTCCTCCTCCTGTACAATGACTGATAACACCTCTATGTACAGTAGAAAACACAGAATCCACCATTCACATTTGGTGACGTCACAGCTCACCTCCTCCTCCTCCTGTACAATGACTGATAACACATCTATATACAGGAGATAACACAGGATCCACCATTCACAATAGGTGATGTCACAGCTCACCTCCTCCTCCTGTACAATGACTGATAACACCTCTATATACAGGAGATAACACAGGATCCACCATTCACAATAGGTGACGTCACAGCTCACCTCCTCCTCCTCCTGTACAATGACTGATAACACATCTATATACAGGAGATAACACAGGATCCACCATTCACAATAGGTGATGTCACAGCTCACCTCCTCCTCCTGTACAATGACTGATAACACCTCTATATACAGGAGATAACACAGGATCCACCATTCACAATAGGTGATGTCACAGCTCACCTCCTCCTCCTGTACAATGACTGATAACACCTCTATATACAGGAGATAACACAGGATCCACCATTCACAATAGGTGATGTCACAGCTCACCTCCTCCTCCTGTACAATGACTGATAACACCTCTATATACAGGAGATAACACAGGATCCACCATTCACAATAGGTGATGTCACAGCTCATCTCCTCCTCCTGTATAATAACTGATAACACCTCTATATACAGGAGATAACACAGGATCCACCATTCACAATAGGTGACGTCACAGCTCACCTCCTCCTCCTCCTGTACAATGACTGATAACACCTCTATATACAGGAGATAACACTGGATCCACCATTCACAATAGGTGACGTCACAGCTCACCTCCTCCTCCTGTACAATAACTGATAACAGGTCTATATACAGGAGATAACACAGGAGCCACCATTCACAATAGGTGATGTCACAGCTCACCTCCTCATGTACAATGACTGATAACACCTCTATATACAGTAGATAACACAGGGTCCACCATTCACAATAGGTGATGTCACAGCTCACCTCCTCCTCCTGTACAATGACTGATAACACCTCTATATACAGTAGATAACACAGAATCCACCATTCACAATAGGTGATGTCATAGCTCACCTCCTCCTGTATAATGACTGATAACACCTCTATATACAGTAGATAACACAGGATCCACCATTCACAATAGGTGACGTCACAGCTCACCTCCTCCTCCTGTACAATGACTGATAACACCTCTATATACAGGAGATAACACAGGATCCACTATTCGCAATAGGTGATGTCACAGCTCACCTCCTCCTCCTATACAATGACTGATAACACCTCTATATACAGTAGATAACACAGGATCCACCATTCACAATAGGTGATGGAACAGTTCACCTCCTCCTGCGCAATCACTGATAACACCTCTATATACAGTAGATAACACAGGTTCCACCACTCACAATAGGTGATGTCATAGCTCACCTCCTCCTGTATAATGACTGATAACACCTCTATATACAGTAGATAACACAGGTTCCACCACTCACAATAGGTGATGTCACAGCTCACCTCCTCCTCCTATACAATGACTGATAACACCTCTATATACAGTAGATAACACAGGATCCACCATTCACAATAGGTGACGTCACAGCTCACCTTTTCTTCCTACTGTAATATAGATATGATATGAAAAAAAAATCAAAAATGTTTAAGAAAAATCCATTTAACAATTTAACATTGAAGCCAGATTTTAACTGTACATCATTTTCTATGATGTCCTCTTTAATTTATACAATTATTTATTATAATTATTTTTGGGGGGATGAAAGCACTTTCTACCTTTTTTTTTTTATTTAAGGAGTTGTATAAAATTAGAAATACACATGACCGCTTTCTTCCAGGAATCATGTCACTTCATGTCGCAGTTGAGCTCCACTGAAGTGAAAGGGGTTGGGCTGCGGTATCACACACCCTGTGGACACGTTTGGAAGAAAGCTGCCATGTTGTTTCTGTAAAAAAGGGAAATAAAAAAAAAGTAGACATTTTGAAACTTTGAGTTTATGATTCAGTTTTGGTGATTTGCATTGAAAAGTCGATGAATTGAAGAATTGGTAAAATTGCCCATACTTGGGTTTAATGCACAGAAGGTGGCGGTACAGTCACGGGGGCTTTTTAAAGGGAACCTGTCAGCTCGTTTTTCCGCAATAAGCTGCGGCCACTGCCTTTCGAACTTATCTACAGTATTCTATAATGCTGTAGATAAGCCCCCGATCTAACCTGAAAGAGAAAGAAAAATCAAGTTATAGTATACTCACCCAGGGGCGGTCCGGTCCAATGGGCATTGCAGGTCCAGGTCCAGCGCCTCCCATCTTCATGCAATGACATCCTCCTCCTTGCTTCGTGTCGCGGCTCCTGCGCAGGCGTACTGATCTGCCCTATTGAGGGCAAAGTAAAGTAAAGCAGTGCATAGGCACTGGACCTCTCTGACCTTTCCCAGCGCCTGCGCACTGCAGTACTTTGCTCTGCCCTCAACAGCGCCTGCGCAGGAGCCATGACATAAGCAAGGAGGAGGACGTCATCACATGAAGATGAGAGGCACCAGACCCGGACCTGCGACGCCCATCGGACCGGACCGCCCCTGGGTGACTATAATATAACTTGTTTTTCTTCGCTTAACCTGTGTATCTCACTCTCTGACCAATAGGGGGAGCGCCTGAGTCACGCGGTGGGCTGTGCATTTGCCGCATGCCTTGAGCGGAAGCAGAAACGAGAAAAAGAGTGCGGCGTCACTGCTTCATTTGATGCCAGCCGTACCAGCTTTGCCCGGGAGGGATCGTTCCGTGTCACTTCAGGATCCCAACAAACTGAACGCGAAGATGCGATGAAGCAGGCGCAGGAAAAGAAGAAAGGTAAAATCTAGGAAACGTATAAGATGCTATAGTGATCAAAGCAGACGGAGCTCGGCGGCTCACCGATGACGTCTGTGTCTTCCAGCTGAAGCTGCTCAGCCCCAGCCAATCAATCCGCCATCCATCCCAGCGCTGCCAGTCCAGCCGGAGTGTTCTTCTCCACTACAAAGTCAGTCAGCTCCAGTGGAGAAGGGGGATTCTGGTGGGCAGCATGCAATCCCCCGCAGACATGCTCCCCTGGAACAGCTTGTCAGACAGGGATCTTTCCGAGGGTTTCCCGCTTTGAGCCAGAAGAACTCTCCGTTCAAAAGACAGTTATCCCTGAGGCTGAACGAGCTCCCATCCACCTTACAGCGCAAAACCAACTTCCAAGACAAAAGCCAAGGTGAGCAATACAGATCCGATACAGTCATAGGGCTGGGAATCATTCAATATTCATCTGCATGTATTCCGGGTGTATGTGCCCTCCGGTGCATGAGTTCTTGGTGTATGTGCCCTCTAATGCATGAGTTCCGGGTGTATGTACCCTCTGATGCATGAGTTCCGGGTGTATGTGCCCTCTGGTGCATGAGTTCTGGGTGTATGTGCCCTCGGTGCATGAGTGCCGGGTGTATGTGCCCTCCGGTGCAAGAGTTCCTGGTGTATGTGCCCTCCGATGCATGTGTTCGGGGTGTATGTGCCCTCCGATGCACGAGTTTCGGGTGTATGTGCCCTCCGGTGCATGAGTTCTGGGTGTATGTGCCCTCCGGTGCATGTAGTTTTCGGGTGTATGTGCCCTCCTTTGTCGTGAGTCTCCGGGTTGTGTAGTGCCCTCCGGTGCATGAGTTCCAGGTGTATGTGCCCTCCGGTGCATGGTTGGGTATGTGCCTCTCATGAGTTCGGGTGTATGTGCCCTCCGGTGCATGAGTTCCGGGTGTATGTGCCCTCCGGTGCATGAGTTCCGGGTGTATGTGCCCTCTGGTGCATGAGTTCGGGGAGCCTGTTATCGTGCCCTTGGTGCATGAGTTCGGGTGTATGTGCTCTCCGGTGCATGAGTTCTGGGTGTATGTGCCCTCTGGTGCATGAGTTCCGGGTGTATGTGCCCTCCGATGCATGAGTTCTGGGTGTATGTGCCCTCCGATGCATGAGTTCCGGGTGTATGTGCCCTCTGGTGCCCGCCCGCAGTAAACTAGACAAAGAAAGCAACCCGTCAGCTAAATCATGAAGCATAGCGGACTGCAGCAGATGACGAGGTGACTAGGAGGGCTGATCAGAGGCAGGTCCCTGCCGGCTTTTTCCACTAATCCCGAGAGGTCTCTTCCTATTTGTGTGCATAGAGCGAGACCTGTCGGTCTACGTGAGAAGCCGCCGGGGACCCACCTTGTGACCAGACATCCTAGCCACTATCTTAAAGTGTGTTTCCTTCATGTCTGAATTGTTGGTGCCAAACGACAGCATGAATTTGCTGACGGCATTGGATCCCATGCACCACAAGCATTTATTGACACTCGATAGACCTATTGATTGACAGGACCAAGAGACCCCATGACAAGTGTCCAGGTTTTTTTTACAGGAAAAATAGCGCTACACTAAAAGCTATCCTACTCCTATTAGCTGGGATAGGATAGGTCACCAAACTAATCCAGCTATCGTAGTTGGAGTCTGAGGTCACCAATATCAGATCGGTTGGAGTCTGACACCCGCATCCACACCAATTTGCCGACAACTGGAGTCAAGGAAACAGGAAAAACACAATGTAAAGAGTCAGAATAGCACAGCACAACTCAGATCACATTCACTTCAATGGGAGTTGATCTGCAGTACTCGAGAACGGCCACTACTTGGTGTAGAGAGCTGAGGTTTCCCTGCTTCCTAAGCAGTGAACTTATAGCAAACCGCGGCTCCAGGTATTAGCTGAATGGTGGGGATGCCAGATTCGGACCCCTACCGATCTGATAAAACCCATGGATGAGAGTGGTGCTGTTTCTATACCTAAAAGAAGCATTTTTTTTTATTTTTTAACTTTTGCAACCCCCTTTAATAACCTTTTAAAGTAATATATATTGTGAAAGCAGAGATGTTGCTGCAGTCACATCGCTCATATCATTATCTGTCATCTTCGATGACCCTTATAGAATATTCTGAATTCCACAAATAGATGTTAATCAATTTAATCCAATAAGAACATTCACCGTTTACTCCCAGTGGATATAAATCTGTGCTGGTCATATGATGGACACACGGGCACAGTTATCGGATCTCTGTCTCCGGACCATGCACCCAAGTGTCCATCACACGTCCAGGATTGAGTTGTATCTTCTAGAGCAGCGAGCGAAGATCTAAAAAAAACTGTAAGGAATTGATTCAGGAAGTATATATTGTATGAGATAATTGTTGTATTTTTCATCACACATTGAAGGTTTATTTGCTGGAACCAGAATTGTCACGAGCCATCAGCACAGGTGTAGTGATCTCAATGTTTCTTCTCTTAGTCCCAGAGATGGATCCTGCAGGACCTCCGGATCCAGATGGAATTACCGATCTATGCAACCAAATCAACAACTCCTTCACCAACAACCCACCAGAAGACCCCTTTATCAATGGAAACGGGACGATGACCCCTCCTAATGTGGCAGCACGACAGATGACACAAAGTGAGTAACCAGGCAAGCGATCAGAGGCTCCAACATTTGCTTTTTATTTCAGCCAGACTCGCATGAAGGTCCTCTAGGAGTTTAGGGTAGAGCCATCAACTTAAGTTTAGACCAAGATGGAAGCTGACATTGGTCAAGGGCCCAATAAAGGTGCTCTTCATCGTCTGTCCAGCCACCAGTTAGGACATGGCAAGTTTTTTAGATGTCGCATTTATACAGCACAACAGATTTCATATTATGCCCTGGTTTTATGGTCTGCATATGGTCCACGGGTCTCCGTACAGAACCTTACAGCCTCATATTAGTATGAGGCAGTAAGTTCGGGTCAGGAGACCTGCAGTCCGTATTGTTATGAATGTGCTAGAGATGGTTTCTGAGCAGAGGCTCCCTCTGGTGGTTACAGACAGTACTGAACCTTTCAGCGAGGAGTGGCAATCTGGAATCACGGACTGGTCTGATATAAGGGAGGTTCCCTCCCATGATGGTTGCCGGTGATCAATTGTTCTTGTCTCAATTGTGGTTCCTGCCTGCATCTCCTGCTTTCAGATAAGATATCTTTTGCTTTTCTTTTTGTGCTTGCTTTTTGCATTGTTACTGTTATGAATGTGCTAGAGATGGTTTCTGAGCAGAGGCTCCCTCTGGTGGTTACAGACAGTACTGAACCTTTCAGCGAGGAGTGGCAATCTGGAATCACGGACTGGTCTGATATAAGGGAGGTTCCCTCCCATGATGGTGGCCGGTGATACTGTTATGTTTCGGTAGCTGAGGAGGACAGGAACAACAGCAGGGCAGCCGAACACCTGAGATGTTGGTAACTGATGGGTTGCAGATTCCTAAACTAACGACACAACTAGAGGTAGCCGTGGAGTGTTCCTACGTTGATCCTAGACGCCTCTTCACAGCCTGAGAGATAACTACACCTAAAGGCAGAAAGATGAAAGCTATATGCCCCGGAGCAGATCCCCAAAGAAAATAGGAAGCCCCCAAACATATAATGGCGGTTACACAAGATGAAAATACAAACATAGGCAGAAAATAGACTGAGCAAACGCTGGGGCCACAAGCTGGCTAAATAGGATAGGACAGGAGAGATTACTTTCTGCAACCCTGAAAACCCTACAAAAATCCAACAATTCTGATTACAAAAATACTGAAATCACACAATCTCGCCACCCACTAAATCAGATCTCAGTGTGAACAAAAACCAAGCCGCAGCCGCTGAAAAAACAGGAAAAAGCAAATGAGCAAATAACAGTGGCTGCAGAAAAACTGTGAGGAGCTCAGGCCCCAGGAGGGGACCTGGCTGACCTCCACAAAAGTGCAGAAAACAATGCAAAAAGCAAGCACAAAAAGAAAAGCAAAAAATATCTTATCTGAAAGCAGGAGATGCAGGCAAGACTCCAGCAAACTTCCAAATGAACCAGGAACCACAATTGAGACAAGAACAATTGATCACCGGCAACCATCATGGGAGGGAACCTCCCTTATATCAGACCAGTCCGTGATTCCAGATTGCCACTCCTCGCTGAAAGGTTCAGTACTGTTTGTAACCACCAGAGGGAGCCTCTGCTCAGAAACCATCTCTAGCACATTCATAACACCGTATACTGACTATAAAATACGTCCTTTTGAATCCAACCTAACTTATCTCTCATTTTGTCTATTTCTGTCTAGACCTCCCTGGATGGACAGATCAAGCCATGACCACCACAGCCCCCTCTAACTTCCAGATGGGTCATCGCCGAACCCCATCTGAGGCCGAGCGATGGCTCGAAGAGGTAGCAAAAGCAGCCAAAGCCCAACAGCAGCAGCAACAACAGCAACAACAAGAGCCTATGCCTCAACCCATGGTGGCTGTGCCCATGGCAGTACCATCTGCAGTGCAGGCGTATCCCGTCTCATACGATGCCACCCCTGCACCTGTTGGTATGTTTATTGCTCCTCACATGCAGTCAGCCTATGTACCAGTAGGTAGTTTTACTCCATCTATGGCAAATAGCATGTCATACCCTGCTCCAAGTGTGCCAGTGGTGGGTATTACTCCATCTCAGATGGTGGCCAATGTTTTCTGCTCGGCCACCCAAGTACCATCATCCAACCTGGCAAGTAAAACCAACCCATTTCCACAGAACATACTGCACTCTTCAAGCACAAGTGCCCCAAATCCTGCCCCATCACAGCCATCCGGACCAAAGTCAAATGGCACTGCCAATGGCACATGGCCACCAGATCCTAGCCAGCTGAGATTGGCCTCCACAGCACAGGAAGTGGACCAGTTTGAAGCTCAATGGGCAGCGCTTGAATCCAAGTCTCAGCAACGTATGGCCAACCCTTTCTCCAACGAACTTCAGAAAACTTTCCAGATAGAATTGTAGCCAAGATTCCACCCTGTCTATAAAAACTCTGTTAAGGATCTACTGCCAGTTCAGTACCGGCCAGTAGGACATGCCAACTCCACCGTTCAGCAAAGCTGTGTCTAGAAAGGCACCATATGCCAGTCATGGGGTGGGTGGGTATAACTGGAGAACAAAAAGACGACATCCGCATTAGTGGATGGGATCGATAAGAGCTGCCCGATACCCACAGGGGCCTAGGATTGCCAGAATTGATGACCGAATGTGTCAAAATTAAATCCTGAAAGATCTTGGTTTATGGGAAATAATGTACAATGGGGACACTGATGTAGGAAGAATGAACGTTTTAAGAGTCTGTGATTGCAGAAGGATTAGGTATGTGCAGAGGAGGTATGCGGTAAGTGACAGGGAGGCGCTGGGGTGCGGATGTCGCTCCTTATTTCATAAGCAAAGGCCCTGTTTCGCTGTCCACGTGGTGCTATTTGGGTTGCTGTATCCAGGGTATCATGTTTTCTTATTTATTTGTATATATTGTTTGTCTCTTCTAAGTTATTCATTTATATGGGCATGCTGCCTCCTGCACGAAAAGAATGGCAGAGCTGTGACGAAAATGGAAGCTCGGCCATAGACGCAAACATAGAGGGGTATTCCATCTGTGACAAATATAGAGATATTGCCTGGAAGTGGGGGATCAGAAGAATGGGGAATTTTTATCCCCCAATGGGGCACGTTTATGTGGATTCAACAGGTCAGATGTCCAAATTGCTGCTCCATCCATGGGTATGCCGGAAACGGCGAGTGCAGCACTCGGCAGCCCTATAGGGAGTGAATGGAGCACAGGTCGCGAATGCACAAATGGGATAAAAGTTCCTTATTCTGCCAATCGGTACTGGTCCCACTGGTCTGTCCCCGGCCGATCAGCAAGTGGTCCGCTGCCGGCAATTATCCCAGGAAAACCAGGACCGTTGGCAAACATGTACAGATACACAAAGATGTCCATGGCACCAACATAAATGGCGCAAGTTTGTTAATTCATCGATGTAATTAGATGGCGCCCTTTATTTGTTGCTTCGGACATCTTGACTTATGCGTTTGGCATTCCTCCCTAGAGCTGAAAAGTATCTCAATGATCTGAAACTTTTCTTTCTGCGTCTATGGCCGGCGGTATACCGTGTATCCCCCCTGCACGTAGTGGAGGCAGATGTGATTCGTGACCTCCATATTGGTTCTTCTGACCACTCCACGGCCTCTGCTTTGCACGGGGGAGGGCAGCTTTGCTGTTTCATCTTGTTTCTTTGTGCCAAATTGTAATTCACGTCGGGTTTCTTCTGTCACATGTGACCAAACCATCGGTCACGGCGAAGACGGTTACATTTCACATGTAGAACCATATGCATTTTATGTTGTTTATTTTTCTTTTTATAGTTTTTTTTTTTTTTTTTTTTACATTTTTTTTTATCAATGTAACTTAAATGCCAAATGTATCTCATATTTAATATATATTTTCGTAGTTCTGTTGCATCTTTTAAAGTTATCTTTCCGATATATAAAGTGACCAAATACCCTGGAGAAGTCGCTTCACGGTCCCGTGCATTACCAGTACAGTGCTGTTTTGTGAGTTTCTCCACTTTTTGGCATCTTCATGATCAGTATAGGGAATATGGATTGTTTATATATATATATATATATATATATATATATAATATATATATATATATATATATATATAATGTCGAGATTCTGAGAAAGTGGTCAATGGTGGAGAAACTTGGCCAAACAATCCATTTAAAGATCTAAAAGGGGGTTGTACGTAATTGGAAAAACATGGCTGATTTTCTCCGGAAACTAAGCCACACCTGTTCATGGGTTATCCATGATATTGTAATGATGTTCCGTTAAAGTCTATGGGGGCTGAGCTGCAGTACTACACACAACCTGTAGAGAGGTGAGGCGCTGTTTATGGAAGAAATCTCCTAAATTTTGGTCAATCTTCTTTAAAGAAATCTCAAATGAAGCAAAGGAGCCCTGGGTACCCTATACTATATACCATCAGACCTACCCAACCACCAGACGCAGCTCTCTTACCATCATCTCGTAGCAAAGCTGTATCTATTGGACACAAGGACAGCAGTCATTTGCTCCGTCTATCAGTGTCTTAAAGATATTGGTCATAGACACTATCAAAAAAATGTTCAGTGGACCGTCCCCTTAACTGTTTCGCCAATGGGGGATCACGACTAGTGTGGTCACCTTTCCTAAGTTTTCCTACAGGCTCCATTTTCTTCCAAATGTTTACGCAGGAGATCTGAAGTTGGAGGAGAGTCGGGGCTCCTCATACACACTGGGTGGTTGGCCGGTTCTGCAGATTTGGTGCCATTAATCAGCTATGGTGTTGGTAAATCTTCTAAACTGTATGGGGAACATATTCAGCCCAAATGTTGGAAGTCCTAGACTATGAATTATGAATGTCTTACATGTACAGTCTGTGCCTATGCAGGGGATATGGAGGTGTGTGTCAGTAACATACAGCCCGGACCACTATACAAATATATTAAGAACAGAATTTTGGTTCCAAAATTAAAATGAAAGGGTATTCCCAAATTGGCAATTTACTGATCACTGTAACCCCCACTAATCCTGGCATGGCCCGTTACGATGGAGTGGTGGCCGCACACGCATTGTCTATGGGACAGCTGGAGATAGCTGAGCACTGGACTTGGCCAACGTGGGATTTCAGAGCTCCATTTTCTTGACCAGTGGGGGACTCTGCTGTCATCCCCACCTTCCCCGGTGATCCCCAAATTAAGTAACCCTCTAAGTCCCATGACGAATACTTACACATTCATTACAGGCTCTATAAGGGATTACCCCAGGGCCGGTATCACACGTCCAACATTCTTAGTCTGAGTAGAAACCTCGATGTCCGGACTGACCACTAGTCTCCTGACCTCGACTCGACAGCCTCTTATATGCCTATGAATTCCTTGAGTTTCGGACAGGAGACACCCTGCCAATCTGGACATCAAGGCCCCGTTCTCAGACCTTGATGTCGGATGTGTGAAACTGACTTTCTTACTATCAGGAAAAGTAGTGAATAGAAAAACTTAAAGGGATTGGTTCAGCCCAAATTGAGAGTGTAAACTAAGCACATAACCATGTGGGAGATAGAGCCCCTTATAAAAATCACACCTTTATTGTGAGAATCGGTGCCTCTGTTCTGCCGAAACTGAGTGTTAATCAAGCATGCTAATTAGGGTGCACCCTGGGTGAAGCCAAGAGGTTTATCATACTGTTCTGCCCACAGAATTTGCGTGTCCCCGCCTCCATCACTGGTGATTGTAGAGAAAGCTCAGGCAAGCCAGAGAGGTTCATCACCAGTGAGGGAGGCGGGGACATGCAAAACCAGTGGGCGGAGCAGTGCTCTGAGCCTTTTGGCCACACCCAGGGTGCACTGAGCTTGTTTAGTTTAACTTCAGTTTCTGCAGAACGGGGGCAGCAATTAATCCCTATTGATGCTATTTGTATAGGGGCTGTATCCCCTATAAGGCTATGTACTTGGGTTTTACTGTCAGTTTTGGCTGATAGACTGCCTTTAAGAACTATAAATAAAAAGTAGTTCTTTGAGTAGAGTCTGAAATAATACTAGAGGAGGGGAGAAGGAGTAATAGGGAGCGTCCTGCATAAGTATTTGGCGTCTAACAAGTTCGCTCATGCATAAAAGCAGATTTTTAAAGATGACCTCATGTATGAAAATCCCAGATCGATCGCCATCCCTGATAGTGGAACATTGGTATTGTTACACCGCCATCTGCTGGTCACAGAGAGAATTTGCAGTCAATGTCTGTATGTATATATTATCTGCTGTATATGTGTCTGGCGGAGATCAATAATTAGTCCGTTTCCTGCTATTCCCGAGGACAGAGTTTACAATTACCATATATCTACTGTTCTGTAAGCTTGAGGGTGGGAAAAATAGAAATGAGATATATTCTAAAAAAAAAAAAAAATACATCAATTTTATTTTATCCTCAACACCAGGGAAATTGTGACCCATCCCCCTCCCCCAAAGCAGACTAACCGCCATATATATCTATAGACTATAACCGTATATAATGTGTATATAAACATCTCTGTACATATTCAGGAGAATTGACTCAGGTGTCTGTTTAAAGTGTACATTTACCTTCATGATAGATTATTATACGCGGATCATGTGTGTACAAGTGTATAAAATCCTCATTTACATTATATACCAGGCGCCTAAGTATAAGAGTGTATTTACATGCTAGATGTATTCAGGTATCACAAATGGAGTCACCGCATAATTGCCAATATTTCTGGGGATATATAAAGGGGTTGTCCCCGTTTAGAAAAAAATATACTATAAGTTCCATTAGTAATTAAAAAAAAATTGTGTTCTTTATTCACCCTTCTCAGGTCCAGTTCTGAGTTTCTACCTCTGGTCCCGGTATTTGAAATTGTCGACAGCTCTGCAGCCAATCGGTGAGCTCAGAGCCTCTGAGCGGCTAGTGCCCTTTACATCGACAGAGTCTGTGATCTCATTGATTGGCTGCAGTGCTACTGACATGATTTCAGCACTACAGTCATGACCAAAAGTTTTGAGAATGACACAAATATTATATTTTCACATGATCTGCTGCCCTCTGGTTTTTATGTGTGTTTGACAGATGTTTTTATCACAGACAGAAATATAATTGCAAACATATTAGTAACAAAAGCTTATATTGACAGTTAGAATGAGTTAATGCAGCAAGTCAATATTTGCAGTGTTGACCCTTCTTCTTCAGGACCTCTGCAATTCTCCCTGGCATGCTCTCAATCAACTTCTGGACCAAATCCTGACTGATAGCAGTCCATTGTTGCTCAATCAATGCTTTCATTTTGTCAGAATTTTTAGGTTTTTGTTTGTCCACCCGTCTCTTGATGATTGACCACAAGTTCTCAATGGGATTAAGATCTGGGGAGTTTCCAGGCCATGGACTCAAAATCTCTATGTATTGTTCCCTGAGCCATTTAGTTATCACCTTTGCTTTATGGCAAGGTGCTCCATCATGCTGGAAAAGGCATTGTTGATCGCCAAACTGCTCTTGGAGGGTTGGGAGAAGTTGCTCTTGGAGGACATTCTGGTACCATTCTTTATTCATGGCTGTGTTTTTAGGCAAGACTGTGAGAGAGCCGATTCCCTTGGCTGAGAAGCAACCCCACACATGAATGGTTTCAGGATGCTTAACAGTTGGCATGAGACAAGACTGGTGGTAGCGCTCACCTTGTCTTCTCCGAATGAGGCGTTTTCCTGATGTCCCAAACAATCGAAAAGGGGATTCATCAAAGAAAATAACTTTACCCCAGTCCTCAGCAGTCCACTGCCTGTACCTTTTGCAGAATATCAGTCTGTCCATGATGTTTTTTCTGGAGAGAAGTGGCTTCTTTGCTGCCCTCCTTGAGACCAGGCCTTGCTCCAAGAGTCTCCGCCTCACAGTGCGTGCAGATGCACTCACACCTGCCTGCTGCCATTCCTGAGCAAGCTCTGCACTGCTGGTAGCCCGATCTCGCAGCTGAAACACTTTTAAGAGACGGTCCTGGTGCTTGCTGGTCTTTCTTGGGTGCCCTGGAGCCTTTTTGGCAACAATGGAACATCTCTCCTTGAAGTTCTTGATGATGCGATAATTGTTGACTGAGGTGCAATCTTTCTAGCTGCGATACTCTTCCCTGTTAGGCCATTTTTGTGCATTGCAATGATGACTGCACGTGTTTCTTTAGAGATAACCATGGTTAACAGAAGAGAAACAATGATGCCAAGCACCAGCCTCCTTTTAAAGTGTCCAGTGGTGTCATTCTTACTTAATCATGACAGATTGATCTCCAGCCATGTCCTCATCAACACCCACACCTGTGTTAATGGAGCAATCACTGAAAAGAGGTTAGCTGGTCCTTTTAAGGCAGGGCTGCAATGATGTTGAAATGTGTTTTGGGGGACAAAGTTCATTTTCTAGCCAAATATTGACTTTGCAAGTAATTGCTGTTAAGCTGATCACTCTTTATAACATTCTGGAGTATATGCAAATTGCCATTAGAAAAAGTGAAGCAGTAGACTTTGTAAAAATTAATATTTGTGTCATTCTCAAAACTATTGTCCATGACTGTACAGACAATACCAGGCAAAGACTCAGAGCTGGATCAGATGAGGACGAGTAAAGCACTTTTTTTTATTGTTTTTATTTCTAATGCAGAAAATTGGAAAAGTTTTTATTTTTTTTTTATAGGGGACAAATCTTTTAAACCCTGTCCATGCCTTCCCACAAAATGCCCACTTTTGGCACAGGACTCCTGGGAAATCCAGGACAGGTGGCAACTATGCCTCAGTTTGGCAAATGGCCACATTTTTTTAATCTATATTTTCAGACAACCATTTTAAAGAGGAGGACAATATTGATATGCAATTCTTAGGATAGGTCATTGTCAGATATGTGAAGTTTCCACTGATTAGAGTTAAACAGGACCCTGCTCCATTGGCCTCCTTGGTGGTCCAGTGGCCTCCTCGGTGGTCCAGTGGCCTACTCGGTGGTCCAGTGGCCTCCTTGGTAGTCTGCACCTGAGCCCTGCAGACCTCTTCCTTCCTGCTGGAATCCCTGGCGCATCTTCTAATTAGTGGACTGGTTGCAGTATGATGAGTGCATGTCGCCATGCCGGACTTGCTAATCAGAAGAAGTGCTGAGGATGCTGGCAGGTAAAGGAGGTCTGCAGGGTTCTGAATGGACTATTGATGTGGCCGCTGGACTAGAGTTCTGAAAAAAAAGCTCCACTCTACCACTGATCAGTTGAAAGAAGGTGAGTGGCGCTCTGACGCGGCCCTTCCACTATTTGCCTGTCACAGCGCCATCTATTGTCTCGTGACCATACCTGGTATTACAACTTGGTCCTATCCACTGCAAAAAAAAAAAATCCACAGCTGTGCTTGCTAAATAATGACCAGGCCACTGGGCACTGAGGCTATTTTAATCAGCTGGTCGGTCGGGGTGCCCTTCAACGATTTGATAATTGCCAAAACTAAGAAAAGCTAATCAATAGTAAAGCCTGTTAGATGTGCAATATTATTTAAAGAAATGGTTCTCGGCTCAATGACGTCATTAACTATAGCCAAAATCATCAACTTGTCCAACAACTACCGCAAGTAATCAACTTTTGTCAAGCACAGTTTTTGTAAAGCAACTCCCAAAAAAGAGCCTCAGCCAGTGAGCGACTGCAGTTCTTGTGCTTCTCCGGAGACCGTCGTACAGTAGGGTAGGTGGGGTACATTGATGACGTATGTAACTGTAGGGGGTAGGTAGCCATTACACCTGGGGCCCTGGGGGTTAATTAGGCCATATTATAAGTTGATGAAAGTCCTGTTACCGATTTGGATATTACTAGCACATGTGGGGCTCCGTCAATTACTGCCATTCAAAGACAAAGTGGGTCGCGGACAAGGCTCAGAAATAACACTGCCATTTACAATCTTTCTTAAATCATCTTTTATAAAAAAAAAAAAATCTTATGGGTTTTTGAAAGAAAACGCAAAAGATTCAAAAATTCTCACTTTTCCCAATCTATTCTACAAGCTAAATAAACCCGAAAAATCACAAATCCTGACTATCCGGATTTTGAATCTAATCCTGTATTTGTATTATAAACATTGTGAAAATTGAAAATAAATCCAGTGACCTCTTAAAAGTCAAACTGTGTGATGGCGCCTGATTTACTCGGTGGTGTTGGGGGTGTCTTAATGTGTAAAGCATGGTGGAGAAAGAGGGCAGCATGCAGAGTCAATGGTTGGACAGGATTTTAGATTATCCTCAAACTCCAATGGACACAACAGCTAAGCTGGAATCACCGTGTCCTAATGAAATGGACCTAAAAAGGAAGCAACGCCGAAGAAAATACTTGGGAAGTAAGCGTCACTCAAAAGTTTGAATTTAGAGGATCTCTCGCTTGCCAAAAATAGGTAATTTGTTTTAAATCTGAAACAAATGCCACCATTCTCCTGATTCCGGTGTTGTTTCTCTTTCGTTCCTGTGCCTCTCCATTACTGAGATCTCGCCCCTTGTTCCCTATTTATAAATCTAGTCTTTAGCCAACTGGGCGTGGTTCTCTCGAGTACGCCCACAGAGAATAATTGAGGATTACGCCCACGTAGCTCAAAAGACTAGATTTATATGTAGGGAAGAGGGGTCATATCTCGGGAATGGAGAGGAGCTGGAAGAAAAGAAAAACCAAGTCGGATTCAGGAGAACAGCGGCGTTTACACAAGGTGAAAATGAACTAAATTTATGGCAAATGCTAGGTTCTCTTTAAAAGGGGCACAACTGGGCATCCTATTGAAAGTGTGCTGCCTACACAAACACTATCCTTAGTGTGTCATCCATAGGTCCAAACGGAACATATGGACCAGGGTTATCTTCATGTGGCAACCCTACTGATGACATGCGAGTGTTGATTTCATAACAACAAAAATTACGATAATCATGTCCTAGTATACGTTATGTATAAATTCCGCAGAAATAGGATGCTAAAACTTTATAAAGAGTTTTTTAGAAAAAGTTCAGCTAGGGAAAACGGTGTCTTCAGCTGAAGAATTGAGCAACATGAGACAGGATGGTTGCAAAGGACTCGGTCTCCAAACCCCATTGTTCTTTGCAACCAGTGTCTTTAGAGGATAACTATTTTTGTCAACAGCTGGACTGGCATTGTCCTTATAAAAAAGAGTTTTCCTTTTAACGAGGATGTGACATTTGCCATAAATATGTATTTTTTTACCTGATGCCCCTTCTTCCCTGTATATAAAACTAGTATTTTTTATCAGAGGCTGTGGTCCTTCAGAAGAGTCGAGGGTTATGGAGAGGAGCTGGAACAAAATAAAAACAATGCTGGATTCAGGAGAACAGCGGCATTTATGTAAGGTGGTGCGAGGCAGTAGCCGTGGTCGAGGTACTCGTCTTTCATGCCACCCGCACGCTACATGAAGATGGGGGTCCTGACTGGGTGTGTGGACTTTGTCTACGGGGGCTCTATGCACTTGCAGGCCTCGTGATGCCAGTGACGTCTGCTGTCCAGGACTATCTGGTGAGAGGTGCAATGCGGGAGACCACTAGTCGGCAATAAACAGTTTTTTACTGAACAGTAACTTGTTGGGAATTATGTGCAATAGATAGCAGGGGCCATAACTTCACGAAGGTTTCCTTTACAACATGGAGCATCTTTATACATGGTCTCTCTACCTCTTCCAGGCTTACTTGCTTCTGTCCCCAAGTTCCTCCACCTTCATCACAACCCAGCACAGTACTACTGTCTAGTAAGTGAGAGTCCTGTCCTTAACCAGCAGTTCTGCATCCTTTTTCCTGCTGCTAGGCTTCCCATCTCAGGACCCTTCTCCAGTGCATCACTCTGTCACTTTCCCTAGTCTCTACTCCGTATCTCGCTATCCACTGCCTCGGTGTTTTCTCATGTTAGTGACACCTACGTCACACGGCTTTGCTGACTAGTTATACCTTAGGTCTGCTTCCACCGCAGGCTGAGCCCTATCTGACCTCCTGACAAGAAACTGTCACTTCACATTAGCCACTCCCATTCTGGGCTAGTCTCAAACGTTAACCTTAACTCTCCGCAGAACACGGCACTGTGATGACTAAGGCATGTCACCAGGGCCGGCTCCAGGTTTTTATGGGCCCCGGGCGAAAGAGCCTCAGTGGGCCCCTTTAACACAGACCACGATTCATGATGCACAGATACAGCAGAGAAATATGGGTACAGTACAATGCCAAATACTTCACTTCTTCCATTACATGAGTGATATCTATTGTAAATTGTACAATAGCTCAAAAACCGCCAAATCCTCACAGCACACAGAACAGACTGGACAGTACAGTCCTCCATACAATATTATGGGCACCACAGTCTCCCCCTCATCACCCATAAAATACCCCATGCAGGATGTCACCCCCCATATAATGCTCCATACAGAATACTGGACCCAAAATAATGCTCCATACAGAATACTGGACCCAATATAATGCTCCATACAGGATACTGGTCCCCATATAATGCTCCATACAGGATACTGGTCCCCATATAATGCTCCATACAAAATATGGAGCTCTCCTCTGCGCTGTACTGCGTTCTGCACTGTTACGGCTCAGGAAAGGGCGCTGTGGAAAGACTCCCCATTATCATCATGATTGCGTCCCCATCATCATCATTGCCTCCTTATCATCATTGCCTCCCCATTATCATCAATGCCTGCCCATCATCATCATCTCCTCCACATCATCATCTTCTCCCCATCATCAATGCCTGCCCATTATCATCAATGCCTTCCCATTATCATCTTCTCCCCATCATCATCAATGTCTCCCCATTATCAGCAATGCCTGCCCATCATCATCTCCTCCCCATCATCATCAATGCCTGCCCATCATCATCTTCTCCCCATCATCAATGCCTGCCCATTATCATCAATGCCTGCCCATTATCATCATCTTCTCCCCATCATCATCATCAATGCCTCCCCATTATCAGCAATGCCTGCCCATCATCACACACAGACAGCACCACAGCACACAAGCACTCTCCCACATACATACACACACATACACACACACACACACATACAAAGCACCGCACTACATACACACAAGACACACGCAGAGACACACACTCACACGTCTTACCTGTCCAGCGTCCGCGCTCTCTGTCACAGCCGGCCGCTGAATGATGACGTCATTCAGCGGCGCTGCTGTGAGAGGAAGCGCCGGCGCCCCCTGGAGCCCGGAGCTGCGGCAGCGGAGGCACGGGAGAGGTAAGTATTGTGCCAGCTGAGGCCGGGGCCCTGTGCAAGCGGGGGGGGCCCAGTGGCGGCGCTGACACCGCTCTCCTCCGCTAACGGGCGCGGGGGTGCCAGACTGCGAGTGGGCCCCCCCGCCTGCTCAGGGCCCCGGCGCTTGCCCGGGTGTGCCGGGTGCTGACGCCGGCCCTGCATATCACAATACACATTACAACAATATGCGTATCTTCAAGGGGTACCCTGGGCAGTATGTCCATCTCCTTACACTTACACAAGATTAAATATATATATATATTTATGAGGGCTCTCTTTGATGCATTTATGTGCATGTTACAATTTTAATTCTAACTATAGCTATGAAAATTTGGAATTGAGATTTCTTCGCTAGCCCACGCTACCCTCATCTCTGACTACAAAAACAATTTTGCTGCTGTCGGTGATGATGCAGAGAGTAAAAAATTGACACTTTTTATGGTTTTCAGTAACGTATTTATTAAAACATTCTGATTAAACACTGGATTACTACATCAAAACTCCACTTAAAAAAAAAATAGAAATAAAAGAAAGCAGGAAGGGGGTTAGTTGGTACTTTACAAAACGATAGATTCCACTTCAAATATAAAGTTTTAATTTTTTTCTTTTAATAATTAACAATAATAGTAAATACAAAAAAAACATTATACATCTTGTAGTAGCTTCTAGAACAATGCTCTTCAACCAGCGGTTCTCCGGCTGTTGCAAAACTCTAAGCATGAAAAGCCAAAGAGCCACAGGTTGGAGATCGCTGTTCTGGAGATTCACGGTTATCTTTACAGAAATGTGTTGTTATTGATGGTGAACACAGATATCGCAACAGTCAGCAGGGCAAGAAACTCTCACACGCAAGTATCATACTCTAACCTTCCAAAGAAAAAAAATCCCTATGTTCTACACACAGCTACATAGACTCCGGTATCTTCGGAAAAGTAGACTTGGCCTAACTTGTGCTTGACCTTGAAACCACCCCTAAACCTCGAGGGTACCGCAAATTGTTTTCAGCAGGAAGTGACAGTGTTGGGTTATAGAGTTAATGTAGAATGAGTTGAGGTCATTGAAATTTTCTTTTTAAAGATTACCCATTTTCACTGGTAGCTTTTAGAGGTCAAGTTAAAGAACGTTCTGAAGGGCTCTCAAACGTTGGCCATGGTTTTGGTGCCGCTGATAATTTATATGGAAATTCTAAAAAATTCCAAAAGTAGTATCCGGGGCTTTATAAATTTATATAGAGTATATGTCTCTTCATGAGTAGATCACAAGACCATAAAGGTAGATGAAAGATGTGATGAAGGAGGAGAATCTCCAAAAACATACTGCCAATTAGGTTTTCGGTTAAGTTGTTTGTTTTGGTTAAAAAGATGGGGCAAATTTATATAAAAATGGTAGATGTTGAGAAAAAAAAGTCTATCTGCACCCATATAAAACTAAAACATGGTGTAATGTTGGAACATTTATTTGACAGAAAAAATTGTGTTAAAAGGTGATTGTGAACGATACATTAAACAGAATTTTTACCGTAGTTTGAAGATGACACCAAAGTGACCATATGGCAGTCTGGAAATAAATCTTATACTTACCTCAAATGATCTCAGATAGCATTATTGCAATTCTAAAATCTAAGTGGAGGCATATTGTATTCATGCTCTTTGTAATATCCAAGAAAGGAGTGTTTGCCATAGAAGTTTCTGTCTACAGAGTCACTTAGCTCATCATATGTTCCTCAGTGAAATATGTGAATTTTACATAAATTGAAGGATTATTCCCATAATTATAAATGGGTATTGTTGGATAGTGCTTTTTAACAAGTCTTTTTGCCAAGTTCCTAGAGATTTGTTGAGGCACCTTCTTAATCCTGCTTGTTCAGCTATCTACTGTCGCCACTGGAAGAAGCTCCGAGGTTGCTTGAAGGGTTAGTCCTATCTTCATAGAAGAGTATTGTAAAAGGAAGCATTTTTGCAATTTACTGTTTGTTAAAATTTGCAGCCATTCTTGAGAAATGAACACTTCTATTTACATCTTGTTGTCTAGGACATGGTTCCCCAACTCCAGTCCTCAAGACCCACCAACAGGTCATGTTTTCAGGTTTTCCCTTGTATTGTACAGGTGATGCAATTATCACCTGGGCAATACTAAGGAAATCCTGAAAACATGACCTGTTGGTGGGTCTTGAGGACTGGAGTTGGGGAACCCTAGTCTAGGAGACCGACCACCTTTGCTGTCTAGCTTGTAAGTTCTGCGCTGAAGCTGGCTGGTATTAAAAGCTAACAGTGGTGGTCGATTTCCTAGGTATCAAGCTATAAGCAAAAGAAAAGTTTTAATATCTCATGAACAACTGAACATTTTAACAAACAGAAAATATGAAAAGGCTTGGCTTGCTTTTACAATCACTATCTGATGATACACTATGAAAATGAGAATAACCCTTTAAGAAAAATATCTTGGGGGGCTTCAAATTGGGACAAAGATAATCGGGCAGGATTATCAAGGTGGCTTAACATTGTCAAATGTGCAAAGCCACCCACTATTGTACTATACCCATACCCTGGCTATGCATGTATCCTATAGAGTTTCTATGCTCAACTTTGCCCAAATCACCTAATGGTGTGCAATTTTTTTTCTCAAAGCCAAGCATTTGGGTGACCAATCTCATTATATAATTTTAGAAAAGTAAAATCTAAAATATTACTTAAGCCCTGGGGATGTCAGTTCCACTATCTGTGTCTGTTCAGATTATGGTATGGTAGCAACAACCCTACTCAAAACTGTATTTCTTAGCAAGCCCATATTGCATGGTATGAAGCAAACACCATATTTCATCTACATGTCTACGCTTCTTCTAAGAACCCTGGCATGTAATGCGTTAAATAATAAACATCAATTTAGAAGGATTAAAACACAGACAAGTATGGTAACCTTCATTGAGACAGTTTTGGAGGGGTGCCATTGTAGTCACTGAGGTGCAGGAGAAGATTAGAGTGGAGAGATTATTTTGGAAAATGCAGCCTGCAACATTTCAGGATAGTTGGCAAATCAAGTCCTTGAGCTAACAAACATATTGTCTTATATGGCCAGGGTCTTCTCTGTTACAGTCTCTGTCTTGATTTGTTTTGTTGTTGTAACTGTTAGAAAGCCCAAGGTTGTTTCTTCCTCTGTCACGGTTTCTTCTTCATGATGGGTAGTGAAGCTCACCTGCGGAAGGCTGATTTCGAAACCTTCTTGTGAACTTTCTTTTATCTCTTTACTTGATTCTGTTTCTGCCCCTAATTTTGAGTTCAGAGATAACTTGGGAATCTTATATTTTGTTGACTTGTCTTTACCAGAGTCACCCACATTGTCTTTCTGTATACCACTATTGTCCACTGTGTATTCCCCCTTTGATTTACTTGAAAGGAATCCAAGAGAGAGACGACCCATCCCTGATTTTGATTCACCCTCACTCACATTTTCCATAGTTGCCATCTCTGTTCTTGCAGACGATGAAATTATGCGATCTTCACCCTTCTCTTTTTTCTTAAAACCAGAGAAAGCGATTTTAGGAGACTTAAATTTAGAGGAAAAGGAGCTCTCTGTACCTTCCTCCTTTGATTCAGGTTCTTCTGTCTTGACCAATTTGAGGTTCATTTCTGAGTCTATTTCTTTGCCCTTGTATGGTGATGAAAATTCAACCTTAGGAAACTTTAGTTTACCAACTTTTATAAAACCATCTTGAGATCCATTCTGAGCCGATACTTCAGTCTCACCATTCACATGGCCAGAGGTTCCATTTATATTTATGTCTCCAGAATTTCCCTTGGAGGAGGAAAACCCTAATTTGGGAAACTTAATTTTTGAAGGCTTAGCAGTGACATCACTGGAGTCTGCTTCTGTTTCTTCCTCTCCGTTGACTTCAGACCCTTTACCTTTGCCTTTTGATCGACCAAAAGAAGGCTTCATTTTTATTTTTGGTAATTTAATCTTCAGTTCTGGACTTGTGTCTACGTCAGATGATATTAGACCCCCACTTTTGTCCCTGGTTTTGCTGAGTGAGAAAATATATTTTTTGGTCTTTTTCCCTTCGTGTTGATCAGACTCCTGTTCAGAGCGCAAATCTTTAATACCATCTCGCTGTCTTTTGTCTCTGACATTAGTTGGGGTGGAGAAAGTTCTACATCTCCAGCTTTTGGTATACCGACTTCTAATTTTGGTAGTTTTACTTTATATTTCCTTTCAGAATCTTCTTCAATAGTGTCATGTTTGCGTTCATCCTTGATTTTACTGCTCTTCTTTGAAGAATCACCGTCTTCTAAGTCCTTTGATCGTTTCTGATCCACTTCATATTCACCATGTGCTTTACTCTTTGGAGTAGACAGTTCCACATCTGGCATTTTGAACAATGATTTCTTACCCTTGGATTCCTCATCAAGAGATATCTCCATGCCATCATCTCCCTTTCGTCCCGGTAGACCAATTGTTGGCATTTTAATTTTTGGCATTTTCAACCCTACATCTAATTCTAACTCCTCAATATTTGATGATGTAATGCTTTTTACCTTGCTAACTGCATCAGTATGACCACCTTCCACTGATGTCCTTTCGCCTTCACCCCTTGAAAACCCAACATCAGGCAAAGTGATTTTGGGCATTTTAATCTTTAACTCTGTACTCTCTTCAGATGGATGCAAAGGTTCTGTGCCAGATTCTTCAGTCCCTTTTGATATTCCAAATGATGGCATTTTGATCTTGAAGGTATGGCTACTGTCAGAATCTTCACGCTCTGACACCTTCAAATGACCTTTCTCAGCCATTTTAATTTTGTGGTCACTTTCTAACTCTGTATCCTCGCCTCCTTTCCCTTTAAGAGATCCTACTTGGAGTTTAGGCATTTTTATTTTGAAGCCCATGATTCCAGATTCAGAACTATCCTCGGTTTTGGAAGCCTTCACACCTGTTTTGATAGGGCCTTCCTCTACACCTGTCATAGAGCCACCAAGTTTGGGCAACTTTATTTTTGGCATCTTGAGTTTAAGATCATGTTGTTCACCTTCAGAACCACTTGATTCTACCTTGGATGACTTGGGAAAGTCACTCCCTTTCAAATCCTCTTTGCTTAGACTAATATCTAGTTCCAGTTCTGGAGCTCTTATTTTGGGAGTGGACATTTTTGGGAGCTCTACAGATGGCAAACTGAAGAATCCCTCTGTGGTAGTTACTTCAGTACTTGAACCCTGCATTTTAAAGTCACTTTCAATGAATGGTATGTCATCTTCATCTAATTTTACTTTTGAAAGTGAAATATCAACATTAGGCAGTTTTAACTTGGGCCCTTTGATTTTTCCTTCATATTCAATGTCTTTAGATTTAATACCACTAATGTCTACCTTGGCTTCCAAGTCCTCAAGCTTTGGCAATTCAACTTTAGGCATCTTTATTTTGGCAGATGATTTTTCCATGTGGACATGAGATTCGTGCTCCAAGCTTACTTTGGGCAAACCTATATCCAATTCAACATCTGGAACTGAAAAGCCAATGGATGGAAGCGTAGGTATTTTTAAGTCTCCTCCGTATCTTTTAATGTCTGCATCAGAAACATCAACTCCTACTCTTGGTATGGATGTACAGGTGTCTGATTTAACACATGGAGCAGAAATTTGTAATGCAGATGTAGCTGAAGGTGCAGATATTTCCAGAGACGGTATCTTTATTTTATCACCAAGGTGCAGGTCAGAATCTTTGGGTTGCACAGACTTTACGTCTTCCGTCTTAGAAAGTAACACTTCAGATGTTCGATCACTCTTTATTCCAAATGTAGGTAACTCAACATCAGGAACTTTGATGTGGACATCAGGCATCTGAATATTCTCTTTTGAACCTTTTAAAGTCAAATCTACCTCTGGTGCCTTCACTTTTGGAGATGACATTTTAAATATTGGCATTTTAATAAAAGAGGTCTTTCCATCTTCACCTTCAGTCTCTACAGACACTTTTGCTTCCTGTGCAACTGTCTTACTTTTCTTAGTTTTTTCTTCTGAAGAACTCACTCCAATTTTTGCCTCTAAAACATCTGTATCTTTTTTTGATATTCCAAATGAAGGCATCTTGATAATAGGCATTTTCATTTTTAGTTCTCTGCCTTTCCCTTTGGCTTCTGCACTTTTTCCATCTAGTTCACCAGAAGCTTCACCGGCTTTTACTGATTTTGATGGAGAAATTTTACCTTGCGCTTTAGTTTTTTCGATGTGTGAATCCTCTTTGCTTTTTCCAAATTTTGGCATGGAAAATTTGGGAAGATTTAACTTTACATCTGGAATGTCAATATTAATCTCAGAAGATTGATCAGTAACCATAGAAGCATCTCCTTTTGGAAGTGCAATATCAACTTCTAATTTTGGAGCTGAGATATCAAAAGATGGAAGTTTAACTGATGGAACTTTAACTTTCCCATCTAAAGAGAAGTCCATTTGACCAGCAGAAGCATCTACTTTGGATTTGCTAACTTTTTTATCGATTTCCACTTCATCATCTTGCTTGGATTTGGGAAAAATTATTCCAAATTTTGGCATTTTTATTTTTGGTCCTTTGATTGCAAGTCCAGTATCTCCTTCTGTATCTGTTGTCCTAACATCTACGTCACCTTTCTTAGCTTTGGATCCAGCAATACCAAGTTTACGAAAAGAAAACTTTGGCGCTTTCCATTTGGCATCATTGTCACCTGAAACAGCTGCTAAGTCTTCTTTCCCAGACACATCAAGTTCAACTGCTGGAATGCCTGCAGTGATGTCCACATCAGAGATTTTAGGTGCATCTATCTCAAGAGATGGAAGATTTACTGATGGCAACTTCAGTTTAGCCTCTTTATCTTCTGCAACTGTTTTTTCTTGTTTTGCTTTAGGAAGTTTCACTTCAGCCTTTTCTTTCATTTCATCAACACCAAACTCAGTGGATTTTCCAAGTCCGATCTCAACTTTTGGCAAACTCATCTTTAGTCCCTTATCTTCTATGTCCTTACCAGTCTTCATTTCTGCAGTAAGGTGTGATGGATAAATGTCGCCTGTCATCTTTGGCACATCAAGTTCGACGGCTAAATCTTTGGCTACGTCACTGAGTTTAGGAACATTTATCTTTGGCATCTGAAATATAGTACCTTTGTCTTCAATTGAAACCTCGGTTCCTTCAGTTTTCACTTTTGGCAAGTTTAAATCAATATCAAGGCTAGGAGCATCTATCTCAAGAGCTGGCATTTTAATAGAAGGAATGCCTACTTTTGAATCTCCAGTCTGTCCATCAAATGCTATTGAATCCAACTCTACTTTTGGAAACTTGATTGCAACTTTAGGCTTCTCTCCTGAAATACTTAGGTCAGGTTTTTGGAAAGGTAAATTAAGGTCAAATGTTTTAGTCTTAGGAACAGAAATATCCAAATCTGAAGGGATTATTTTTTCTTCTTTTAGTTTCTCACTTTTTAATTTCACATCAGTAGTAGGCATGTGAATTCCGAACTTTGGAGGAGACATGTCGGGTTTTCCAAGTTTTGTTGTCACATCAAACTTTGGCAAGGAAACTTTGGGCATTTTAAACTTCAAATCTGTACCCTCTAATTCTGATGCTTTTTATCGATCTTAGCTGTGGGGAGGGTGCCCTCTAGTTTACTTGGCTCACTGTCTTGGACTTTTGGTAATGAAATATCAATTGATGGCATCTTAATTGCTGGAAACTTTAATTTTCCCTCCGCTTCTAAAGAAGAATCTGATCCATCTACCTCAGTCTTTTCTTTTCCCAGGAAACCTCCAAGACTTGGTAGTTTCAGTTTAGGACTTTTCAGTTTAAATTCTTCATGTTCACCTTTCTGAGCTGCCACTTCTGACTCAACATCCTGGACATCATTCTTTAAGCCCAATTTAGGAAGACCAATTTTGGGCATTTTCAGTGTAACATCTGGAATTTCAATAGTGCTTTCTACTTCTACTTTCTCAGACTTCATATCTGTTTGTGGAATAGTGCCAGCATAGGCATCCTTAACTTTCATGCCTATCTTCGGGGTACTTATTTTTGGCATTTTAAGGGACACATCTGGAACCTGAATAGGTTCAACAGAAAGTTCTTCTGACTCTACAGATAAGTCTAGGTCCACTTTTGGTGCAGAGATGTCTATAGATGGAAACTTTAGGGAACTTCTCTTTTGACTATCAGGACTATCTCCTTCAAGTTTCCCTTTTGGAAGAGAAATACCAATTTGTGGAGACTTAACAGAAGGCATTTTTAGCTTTTCCTCTAAAACCTTTCCCTTAATCTCTTTTTTGACTTGAGGAGGGGTTACTTCTGTAGTTTTAGTGAACATGCTAAACTTTGGTAGTTTGATCTGCAGGCCTTGACTAGTAGAGTCTGGTGTTTCTACTTCCACTGAACCATCAACTTTTGGTATACTTAAGTCAACATCTAATTTAGGTGCTACTATTTCAACTGAAGGTAATTTGGTTTCAGTCTTTGACCTTCCATTGACTACTAGAGAAACTTCTTTCTCTTTTTCTATTTGTGGTGTGCAGATCCCAACTTTTGATAAGAAAGGCATGCTTATTTTTGCCTCTGGTGTTTCCACTTCACCAGAAGTCACTGGCATCTTAATTTCAACATCTGGAATTTTAATTGAGGTGCTTAGGCCAGGTGCCTTTATCCTTTCAGAAATGTCTATCTCACTCATCATGTTTGTTAGTGGTATATCAAGTTCCACTTGAGGAGTCTTAAAACCTTTCTCTTCCTTGGCTTCAGTTCCAATCTTTCTTTGGTGTTGCAACTTCAATCTTTGGTGCTGCAATCCCAATATCTGGTTTGGCCACTGTAACATCAACTTTTGGCTTCTTTATTTTAGGAACAGAAATGCCAACTTGAGTTGCAGACTTTTCTTTAATTGAAACATCTTTGGAGTCCGAAACATCCACAGAATGTCCCCCAACAGCTGCTGCGTCTTTGACTCTAAGCCTTGGGAACTTCATCCTCAGCCTTTTTTGTTCTGAGGTGGTTACTTTGGTGGTAATCTCTGTACTTTTAGTTCCAGTAGTGGCTTCTGTACTTCCCTTGGTTTTTAGAATTTTGGAAAATTTGGGGAAGGAAAATTCAACATCTACCGGTGGAATGTCCAAGCTGGCAGCAGAAAGTTCTGAACCTTTTACGGCTTCTATGGAAGTGTCTGAGTCAGTAACTTGACTTGGAACCTTCTTTTTTTTCTTCTTCACGGGTGTCAGGCTTTTGACTGACTGAAAAAAAAGAAAAAAATATTAGGAAATATATGTATTGTATGAAATGAATAGGTTAATTTAGAAATTATGTTGTAAATATCAAATATTTCCACCAACAGTGTCACACATCATAAATCATTTTGTTGAATCTATGCAATAACTTACCAATTTTGGCATCTTAGCTTTCGGACCCTTCACTTCCACACTCCCGGAGCTTGGAGACACGGAAACATCACTAGACGGCACTGTCCTTTTTAAGCAGTAAGAGACTTTATATTGTTCAGCATACTCGAGGATCCTCAAGGCGTCTTCATATTTAATGTTTTCAAAGAAAACTCTGGCACTGATGATCTGGTCCCCTGTGAAAAAAAATGTGTTATAAGCAAAAGATACCAATATTAATACCTCTCCAAAAGACCAGCTTTTGGAGCAGGCCACCTGTATACCCAGATCATATTTTTGGTGACGAGTATATCTTGCAAAGTTTTTAGTGCATTTATTTATATAATGCCTGGTTTATAATTATTTCTTATACATGTAGGAACCTGTATATGCTAATCAGAATATGGATAGAGGAGAGTCCCACTTGACATTGGAAGAAACCACCACTAACCATCATAGAAAGAATATGTGCTGGTTTACCCTTAAATGAGTCTTCTTACCTCAACCTTACTATCAACCACTGAGGACTCTCAACTCTAAATATTTTTCTTCTTACCTCAGACATTTAAGGCTGCTTGGTGCATGTCCCATCTCTGATTCTCTGTCTCCAACCTAGAAAGTTCCTGGACTCCTTGTCCTGCCTGGTTAGAATCCAGGTCAAGAATGAATGTTAAGGTGGCCACTAGTGATGAGCGAGTATACTCGTTGCTCGGGTTTTCCCCGAGCAGCTCGGGTGGTGTCCGAGTATTTGGAAATGCTCGGAGAAGTAGTTTCTGTTGCCGCAGCTGCATGATTCATGGCTGCTGGACAGCCTGAATACATGTGGGGATTGCCTGTTTGTTAGGGAATCCCCACATGTATTCAGGCTGTCAAATAGCCGCAAATCATGCAGCTACGGCAACAGAAACTCAATCTCCGAGCACTTCCACAAACTCGGAGACAACCCGAGCTGCTCAGGGAAAACCCGAGCAACGAGTATACGAGTATACTCGCTCATCACTAGTGGCCACACATTTACGTGTTTCTCACTATTCACTTCCATGGATGTACTTCATGAGCACAGCCGAGCATGCACAGACACCTAGTCATTAATTTAGCACCCAGATGCAGCAAAAGGCAGTCAAGTAAGCAACTGAGATAGGGCAGGAAATACCCCAAAAGGGATTAGGTTCTCATCATTAGTTATAAAACATGATGTTGACTTTCTCTCTGTATTCTCAAGGGCCCTATAGCTACATTTGCTTCCGCTATGGTACATACACACATGACTCTAAACAATATTTACCTTGAAGCAGAGACAAATTTTTGGCGGCAGGGGAGTCCTTGACAACATCTGAAACAAAGAGTCCATCTCTGCCTCCTCCTGAGATGCTTATACCAGACATTCCAGCCCGTGCCTCAGTTTCTACGATCACCTCCACCATCTCTGAAGCTCTCAGCTTCTCCTGGAGAAAGATGACCAGATATTAACTAAAGCATCCTAGAAATATTTATAAGTTTCGTCTGCACGTAGCAGCTACTGAGAATTCTTCTTTTTCTATCACTGGTGGTTTAGTTGGTTGCAGTCAAGTGGTGAGCCAGACAAAGAGGAAGACCATGAGGCCATCATTGACTGTAATAATGGAATAGGGAGCTCTCCGCTCCCAGCTCCACCATTTAGCCTTTAACATCTGAGACTCAGAGCAGGCGTGATTACATCACTAGATTGTGTCTGCTGTCCACACATTGCACAAAACAAAGCAGCACTTTGGGGGAACTGGGCAAGGTGAGTATTTTTTATTTATTTTTTTTTTAGATTTTGTCAGTCATTACTTATGGCAGCTATCATAGTGTATTGGGGCTGTGGGAGATCTTAATGTTTGTTGGGGTTGCGGAGACAGCATACTGTATGGGGGGCTCTAGTAGTCATCATTGTGTGGGGGCATCTGTGAGAACATCATACTCTGTGGGAGGACTGTGGGAGTATCATACTGTAGGGGCTTACTGTGGGAGTGTATCATAATGTACACGTGGGAGTTACTGTGGGGACAAATTGTATGGATGAATTCTCTGTGGGGTAGGATATTGAGGGGCGGTGTCATTTATAATACTGTGTGGGGGCTCTGAAAAGGGTATCGTAGTGGGTGAGTACACTAAGGCAATTCAGCAGGGCATTATTTCTGAATATGCGCTGGATACACATCCCTCTCCCTGTGTTTAAAAGATGGGAGGTTTGCCCTTCTATTGCTGTGCCTGTGTTATGTGGTTCCGTCTAATATTTTTTTACGGACTCTTGTTAAGGGGGCTCTATGATTTATATGTATGTCCTAGTTGTAGCCCTTACTGTACAGGGAATCTGCTCTACATGCACTGACCTCTTAGTGAGTTTATGGTGGGGCTGTGCAAATACCTAGCAGCCAAACAGAACAGGCAGAGCTGTTGTGTAAGGTGTCATTCACATCAGTTGTGGGTTTGCTTTTCATAGCTGTTCCGAAGAAAAAAAAACAAGTCTAAGCCTGAAAAGGCTATATAAAAAATATGTGGAAACAAAGGTAGGATTAGAAGTTAAAAACTGGATGATATCTCACTTCTGTGATCTTCACGTTGGTCTCCATATTGGGTTCCTCTTGTTCTGCAAAGTTTTTTTGCCCTTTCAGAAGCAAAACTTTCTTTAACTCTGCGTGGAGTTTCTCTTTTTGTGCCTGAAAACAAAAAAAAGCCTCATCAAACTCCATAACCACCATTATTATCCTATGTTTTGAGAATCATCGCCATCGTTGGCATGCATACATATCAGTGCTATTAGTAGCACCTTTTAAAAGCTTCACCTATGTAATCTATAGACTTTAGTTTAATCCAGTCTTGTTTTATAATTGGGGGAAGTGAGAAGAGAATTTCTTCGCAAGAAGCCAAAGAAATGCCGGGATAGGAAATGCCAAAGAAATTAATTCGGAAAAGACTTTCTTGTTGATGTAACACTTAAGACATACAGCCACCGAATAAAACAGGAAAGGAAAGATCAAGACAAACTGAGACAGATAAAATTGCAAGAAGTTTCAATCTGCAATCTTCATTTTCAGACCCCTTGATATGTAGTTTGCAGATATTGTTTCAGATATTTCTCTTATGGCAGTGCCCCTCCCAGTATTATAGGCTGGATGTGACTTCTGCATGTTTTCAAGCTGTTTTCATTAGGTCATACAGTGGCATGTAAAAGTTTGAGCACCCCTGGTCATAATTACTGTTATTGTGAACAATTAAGCAAGTTGAAGATGAAATGATCTCTAACAGGCCTAAATTTAAAGATGACACATTTCCCATGTATTTTAGGCAAAAAAAACTTAGTCATTTTTTACATTTTAAAAATTACAAAAAAGGGAAATGGGCCAATGTAAAAGTTTGGACATCCTTGGAGATTTGTGTGCGCAAATAACTTTGACCAAGGTTTCAGATATTAATTAGACTGTTAGGGTTATGGCTTGTTCACTATCATCGTTAGGATAGGCCAGGTGATGCAAATTTCCCAGCTTTATAAAAAACCCTGCCTCCTCTAATCGAGAAGCCATGGGTTCTTCTAAGCAGCTGCTTAGCACTTTAAAAATGAAAATGTTGGAGGCCCACAAAGCAGGAGAAGGCTGTAAGAAAATAGCAAAGCCTTTTCAAGTTGCCATTTCCTCAGTTTGAAATGTAATTAAGAAATGGAAGTTAACAGGTACAGTGGAGGTCAAGATTAGGTCTGGAAGATCAAGAAAAATTTCAATCAGAGCTGCCGGGAAGATTACAAGAGAGGAAAATCAGAACCCCTACTTGACTGCAAAAGACCTTCACAAAGATTTAGCAGACTCTGGAGTTGTGGTATATTGTTTTACCATTCAGAGACACCTGCACAAATTTGGCCTTCATGGAAGAGTCTTCAGAAGAAAACCTCTCCTGCGTCCTCACCATAAAATTCAGCATGAGAAGTATGCAAAAGAACATCTAAACAAGCTGATGCATTTTGGAAATAAGTCCTGTGGACCAATGAGGTTAAAATAGGACTATTTGGCCACAATGATCAAAGGTATGTGTATAGAAAAAAGGGCACAGAATTTCAGGAAAAGAACGCCAACCATTAAGCATGGGGGGTGGATCAAGCATGTGTTGGGGTTGTGTTGCAGCCAATGGCATGGGGAATATTTCACTGGTGGAGAGAAAAATGGATTCAAAGAAATTTCAACAAATTCTTGCTGCAAACATAACACCATCTGTAAAAAAAAACAAGTTGAAAAGAGGATGGCTTATACAAATGGATAATGATCCACAATAGACGACCTCAAAAGGCGCAAGCTGAAGGTTTTACAATGCCTTCAAAGTCTCCTGATCTGAACATTATTGAAAGTCTGTGGCTAGACCTCAAAATAGCAGTGCATGCAAGACGCCCCAGGAATCTCACAGAAATGGTGAAATTTGTCAAGGAAGAATGGTTTAAAATCCCACAAACAAAATTGAAAGACACTTGTCTGGCTACAAAAATCATTAACAAGCTGTGATACTTGCAAAAGGGGGTGCTACTAGGTACTAACTATGCAGTGTGTCCGAACTGTTGCATCAGCCTCTTTTTGTTTTTGTAATTTTTAAAATTTCAAAATAAATATACAGCCTAAAATACAAAGGAAATGTGTCATCTTTAACTTTAGGCCTTTTAATCTTCAACTTTTTTTTGTTTTTGCATAAACAGACATGGTTTGATGGTGCACGTCATTTACCAGGGTCATTACTACTGGTGTTCCACACTAAATTACCTATTAAATTTGGATACCAGCAACAGAACAAGTTCCCAGAAGAATTCCAAGGAACCAGATCCAAGTCCAGTATGTTTAACCCCTCTCTGACATCCGACGTACTATCCCGTCCATGAAACCCGTGACAATCTGACCATGGACGGGATAGTACGTCATAGCGATTAGCTGCGCTCCCGGGGGGAGCGCAGCTAATCGCCGCCGGGTGTCAGCTGATTATCACAGCTGACACCCGGGACTGTGTGCCAGGAGGGGTCACGGACCGCTCCCGGAAAATTAACCCCTGGCACACCGCGATCAAACATGATCACGGTGTACCGGGGGCACAGGGGAGCATCGCGCAGGGAGGGGGCTACCTGCGAGCTCCCCTGAGACCCTCAGAACAGCGCGATATGATCGCGCTGTTCTGAGGTCTTCCTCCCTCCCAGGACCCGGATCCAAGATGGCGCCGGGGTCCTGGAGGGAGGCGGCTTCATCAGTGCCTGCTGAGAGCAGGCACTGAGAAGCCTGCAGCGCTTCCTGTGAGATCGCTGGTCTCAGAGTGCTGTGCACACTGTGAGACCAGCGATCTGACATTTTACAGTGATGTCCCACCCTGGGACAATGTAAAAAAGTAAAAAAAATAAAAAACATGTGTAAAAAAAAATTCCAAAATAAATTAAAAAAAAAAAAAAAAAAATTCCCCAATAAATTCATTTCTTCCGGTAAATAAAAAAAAAAAACAATAAAAGTACACATATTTGGTATCGCCGCGTCCGTAACGACCCCCGCTATAAAACTGTCCCACTAGTTAACCCCTTTTGTGAACCCCTTCAAAAAAAAAAAAAAAAAACAAAGCAAAAAATCAGTGCTTTATTTACCGCCAAACAAAAAGTGGAATAGCACGCGATCAAAAAGACCGCTATAAATAATCATGGTACCGCTGAAAACGTCATCTTGTCCCGCAAAAAACGAGCCACCACACAGCATCATCAGCGAAAAAATAAAAAATTTATAGCTCGCAGAAAGATGCAAAAATAATAATTTTTTATATAAAATTGTTTTTATTCTATAAAAGCGCCAATACATAAAAAATGATATAAATGAGGTATCGCCGTAATCGTACTGACCCGAAGAATAAAACTGTTTTATCAATTTTACCACACGCGGAACGATAAAAACGCCTCCTCCAAAAGAAATTCATGAATTGCTGATTTTTGTTCATCCTAACCTCCCAAAAATCTAAATAAAAAGCGATCAAAAAATGTCACGTGCTCAAAAATGGTACCAATAAAAACGTCAACTCGTACCGCAAAAAATAAGACCTCATATAACTCTGTGGGCCAAAATATGCAAAAATTATAGCTCTCAAAATGTGGCGATGCAAAAAACTATATTTTTGCAATAAAAAGCGTCTTTTAGCGTGACAGCTGCCAATCATAAAAACCCGCTATAAATAGTAAATCAAACCCCCCTTTACCACCCCCTTAGTTAGGGAAAAATACTAAAATTAAAAAAATGTATTTATTTCCATTTTCCCATTAGGGTTAGGGTTAAGGTTAGGGTTGCGGCTAAAGTTAGGGTTAGGGTTGGCGCTAAAGTTAGTATTAGGGTTATGGTTGGGATTAGGGTTAGGGGTGTGTTAGGGTTAGGTTTGTGGTTAGGGTTGGGACTAGGGTTAGGGTGTGTTGGGTTTAGGGTTGAAGTTAGAATTGGGGGGTTTCCGCTGTTTAGACACATCAGGGGCTCTCCAAATGTGACATGGCGTCTGATCTCAATTCCAGCCAATTCTGCGTTGAAAAAGTCAAACGGTGCTCCTTCACTTCTGAGCTCTGCCATGCGCCCAAACAGTGGTTTACCCCCACATATGGGGTATCAGCATACACTGGACCCCAAGAGTTATTGTGCAATTTGTCCTATTTCTTCTGTTACCCTTGGGAAAATAAAAAACTGGGGGGGCAAAAATATAATTTTTTAAAAAAAAAAATGATTTTTTTTGTTTTTACGGCTGTACGTTATAAACTTCTGTGCAGCACTTGAGGCTTCATAGCACTCACCACACATCTAGATAAGTTGCTTGTGGGGTCTATTTTCCAAAATGGGGTCACTTGTGGGGGGTTTCCACTGTTTAGGCACATCAGGGGCTCTCCAAATGCGACATGACGCCCCCAGACCATTCCATCAAAGTCTACAATCCAAAACGTCACTACTTCCCTTCCGAGCCCCAACTTGTACCCATACAGTAGTTTTCTCCCACATATTGGGTATCCGCGTACTCAGGACAAATTGGACAACAACTTTTGGGGTCCAATTTCTCCTGTTACCCTTGTGAAAATAAAATATTGGGGGCGAAAAAAATAATTTTTGTAAAAAAAAAATATATTTTTTATTTTTACGGCTGTACGTTATAAACTTCTGTGAAGCACTTCGGGGTTCAAAGTGCTCACCACACATTTAGGTAAGTTCCTTGTGGGGTCTATTTTCCAAAATGGGGTCACTTGTGGGGGGTTTCCACTGTTTAGGTGCATCAGGGGCTCTCCAAATGCGACATGACGCCCCCAGACCATTCCATCAAAGTCTGCAATCCAAAACGTCACTACTTCCCTTCCGAGCCCCAACGTATACCCATACAGTAGTTTTCTCCCACATATTGGGTATCAGCGTACTCAGGACAAATTGGACAACAACTTTTGGGGTCCAATTTCTCCTGTTACCCTTGTGAAAATAAAATATTGGGGACGAAAAAATCATTTTTGTAAAAAAAAAAAAGATTTTTTATTTTACGGCTGTACGTTATAAACTTCTGTGAAGCATTTGGGGGTTCAAAGTGCTCACCACACATCTAGATAAGTTCCTTGAGGGGTCTAGTTTCCAAAATGGTGTCAATTGTCGGGGGTTTCAACTGTTTAGGCAGATCAGGAGCTCTCCAAACACGACATGGCATCCAGCCAATTCTGCGTTGAAAAAGTCAACGGCGCTCCTTCCTTCCAAACTCTGCCATGCACCCAAACAGTGGTTTACCCCACATATGGGGTATCAGCGTACTCAGGACAATTGCACAATAACTTTTGGAGTCTTGTTACCTTGGGAAAATAAAAATTGGGTGAAACGATCATTTTTGTGGAAAAAATGATTTTTTAATTTTACGGCTCACGTTATAAACTTGTGTGAAGCACTTGGGGGTTCAAATTGCTCACCAAAGATCTAGATAAGTTCTTATGGGTCTAGTTTCCAAATGGGGTCACTTGTGGGGGGTTTCCACTGTTTAGGCACATCAGGGGCTCTCCAAATGTAACATGGCGTCCAATCTCAATTCCAGCCAATTTTGGTTGGAAAAAGTCAAATGGTGCTCCTTCCATTCCGAGCTCTGCCGTGCGCCCAAACATTGGTTCCCCCGCACATATCGGGTATCAGCGTACTCAGGACAAATCGGACAACAACTTTTGTGGTCCAATTTCTCCTGTTACCCTTGGGAAAATAAAAAATTAGTGACTAAAAATATTTTTGTGGGAAAAAAATAGGATTTTTTATTTTCATACCCGGGCATTATAAACTTGTGTGAAGCACTTGGGGGTTCAAAGTGCTCACCAAAGCTCTAGATAAGTTCCTTAGGGGGTCTAGTTTCCAAAATGTGGTCACTTGTGGGGGGTTTCTACTGTTTTGGCTCATCTGGGGCACTGCAAACGGAACATGACCCCCATCAACGTCTGCATTCCAAAACGTTACTACTTCCTTTCCAAGCCCTGCCGTGCGCCCAAACAGTTTCCCCCCCCACATATTGGGTATCAACGTACTCAGGACAAATTGGACAACAACTTTTGGGGTCCAATTTCCTTGGGAAAAATCAAAAATTTGGGACTAAAAAATCATTTTTGTGGAAAATCGTTTCTTTTTTTTTCACACCCAGGCATTATAAACTTTTGTGAAACACTTGGGGTTCAAAGTGCTCACAACAGATCTAGATAAGTTCCTTAGGGGGTCTATTTTCCAAAATGGTGTCACTTGTGGGGGTTTCCACTGTTTAGGCGCATCAGGGGCACTCCAAACGCGACATGGCGTCCAATCTCAACTCCAGCCAATTTTAGTTTGAAAAAGTCAAACGGCGCTCCTTCCCTTATGAGCTCTGCTGTGCGCATAGACAGTGGTTTTCCCCCACATATGGGGTATTGGCGTACTCAGGAGAAATTGCACAACAACTTTATCTGTCCATTTTCTTCTTTTACCCTTGTGAAAATAAAAAAAAAGTTTGTAAAAGATCATTTTTGTGGCTAAAAAGTTAAATATTCATTTTTTCCTTCCACGTTGCTTCAGCTCCTGTGAAGCACCTGAAGGGTTAATAAACTTCTTGAATGTGGTTTTGAGTACCTTGAGGGGTGCAGTTTTTAGAATAGTGTCACTTTTGGGTATTTTCTGCTATATAGACCCCTCAAAGTGACTTCAAATATGAGGTGGTCCCTAAAAAAAATGGCTTTGTAAATTTTGTTGTAAAAATGAGAAATCGCTGGTCAACTTTTAACCCTTATAATTTCCTAAGAAAAAAAAATTTTGATTCCAAAATTGTGCTGATGTAAAGTAGACATGTGGGAAATGTTATTTCTTAACTATTTTGTGTGACATATTTCTCTGCTTTAAGGGAATAAAAATTCAAAGTTTGAAAATTGCAAAATTTTCAAAATTTTCGCCATATTTGCATTTTTTTCAAAAATAACGCAAGTTATATCGAAGAAATTTTACTACTAACGTGAAGTACAATATGTCACGAGAAAACAGTCTCAGAATCTCGAAGATCCGTTGAAGCGTTCCAGAGTTATAACCTCATAAAGAGACAGTGGTCAGAATTATAAAAATTGGCCCGGTCATTAACGTGCAAACCACCCTTGGGGGTGAAGAGGTTAAAACTTGTCCTCATTGTAGTCTAAATAAAATATATACAAGATCAGCCATTTCAATGTATGCATCTTACAGATACAACAAGTTCCTGACAGGCATCAGATAAGGTTGACGCGTTTTGAACTTACATAATTAAGCAGGGTCGGAACTGAGTCAGGGGGGACAGCACGGTGCCAGCGGAGCAGCAGCTGGAGACAGGAGCCTGTCCCCGCTGCTAAAGAGAATTGAATATTCACTCTTATCCACCCCCATGTGGGTGAATATTCATTTCACTTTAATAGAGGGCAGTGTTAGTGTCTGTGCACACATTGCGGATTCTGCTGAGGACCTGCAGCGGATTTGGCCCTGCGGATCCGCAGCAGTTTCTGCTGCGTTGTACAGTACCATTATAACCTGCAGGGCGGCTAGCTCTGAGGGCAATCGGCGGGCAGGGAGCGATCCCTGCAGATCCACTGCCTACAGGAGAAAATGGCAGCGGAGCATAGCTGCAGGGATCCGATGCCGCCCTGCTTCCGGTGCTGTGTGTGTGTATTGGAGAGGGCAATGATGTGGGTGATGGAGAGAGCAGTGGTGAGGAGAAGGCAGTGTTGTTGGTGGTGGAAAGGACAATGGGGTGGTGGAGGAGGCAATGATGGAGGTGTTGGAATGGGCAATGATGGGGGTGGTGGGGGAGAAGGTAATGATGGAGGAGATGGAGAGGGCAATGATGGGAGTGGTGGGGAGAAAGCAATGATAGAGGTGGTGGAAAATGGCAATGATGGGGGTGGTGGGGAAGAAGGTGATGATGGGGAGAAGGCAATGATGGATGAGATGGAAAGGACAATGTGATGATGATGATGATGATGGTGGTGGGAGGAGGCAATTATGGAGGTGGTGGAACAGGCAATGATGGGGGTGGTGGGGGAGAAAGCAATGATGGAAATGGTGGAAAGGGCAATAATAGGAGTGGCGGGTGAGAAGGCAATGATGAAGGTGGGGATGAGGACAATTATTGGGGTGGAGGGGGAGAACAATGATGGAGATGGGGATGAATTATACCCTATGGGGGGGGTGCATTACACTTTATCAGGGGGCTACATTATAGCTGTGGGGGGCTGCATTATATTCTGTGGGGGTTGCATTATTCTCTCAGGGGGCTACATTATATTCTGGGGGCTACATTATAATATATGAGGGGGCTGCATTATGCCCTATGAGGGGGCTACAGTATATTCTATGGGGGCTGCACTATACCTTATGAGGGGGTTGCATTATATTCTACAGGGGGCTGTATTATACCTTGAGGGGGGCTACATTATATTCTATGAGGTGGGTTGCATTATATTCCATGAGGGAGGTTACATTATAGTCTATGAGGGGGCTACATTATATTCTATGAGGGGCTACCACAACCCATGTAACATAATTAAAGACGTGCACTACCTTATATTATACCCTGACAATTGGTAGCCTTGTATTTATTTCTATGTAGCTACATAGTGGGCTTTAAGAATGATTTTTTCTGGTGGGCCCAAGGTGCTCCAGTCCAACGCAGAACCAGAGAGGTTCAAAATGCATAAGCCTTATCTGATGCATTCATGGGATGTTGCACCTGTAAGATACATGCTCTTAATGGCTTGAGTTTTTACGTGTTGGATATCGATTTGGCTCCTTGGAACTCTTCTCGGAATACAAGCAATTACTAATTACACATTTAGACTCTCAATGCAAAGCTCGACTCAGCTTAGTTTTAAACATGGGGGAAAATGTCGCAATCTGGACCTCCACTTTGGACGTGTCTGTGACATATCAAAGGTTTTCTGAACATGCAGTAACAATTTAGGCAAAACAACAGAGCTCTAAGTTCTCTGAACCCTACAAAGATATATTACTGAATCACAAGAAATTTGGACCTAAAAAGTGAAAGCTGGATATTTACTAACTGAAAATATCCCAAAGTTCTCAGGGTTCCAAGAATTACATTTTCAATAGCATCCTATGAATTTTGGGTCTTTTATTTTCAATACTTCAATGGGATGGTCAGGAGGGATATAACCAAGCAGAGATGACATTGGATTGTTTCCGTGGCAAGAAATAACGAAGAATCAAGTTAATTGATAATTAATGAGTCCTGGTATCGGGTCCAATTCTCCATGGCTCTTCACCTAGTATGAAAGAACAGGATGTCGGGTGGAGATGACCCTGCTGCATGTTACTTCTCAGCGTAATATCCTTTTTCCTTTCTTCTAATGAATAAGAGGAAATTCTCACCGCTCGATCTGCGTCTTTGATTTCCTCCGGGACAGGTGGGGGCGGCTGGCGGGGGGAGACCTCTGCTTCAGGGGACTGAACTTCTCTTTCACTGGCTAAGGAGAAAGTGAGCAGTTAAATCAGATTTTATAAGTAATTCCTGTTTAATGTCAGCAGCAGGAGCAGAAATACTTACAGGGTGTTCGAATACTTTACTAGACACATGACTCTCCACTCGTTCTCCCTCTGTACCTACGAATAAATGCAATAACCATTACCAACAAATATAGAAATCCTAAGCATTTACAGTACTGATGTAGCTGCCCCGACCCTCATAAATTATACTATTTATAAGCCAAGTAGTTTGAGCTTTTCTGTCTGTGAAGAAGTGAATAATTTGGCCTGATCAAATCAAAATGCAAATTGGATGAGACAAGAGAAGAAAGAGTACACTTTTGGTGCACATACATTTCTGCCAAATGTTAGCAATTTTTTTTTTTCCTTTTGCATCTCTTATAACACTTTTCAAAAGTGAAAAGAGATGTTTGCAGAATTAGCGGGAGGAAAGATGTGGGCAGGTTTAACAGAAGAAGAGAGGGAACAGGCTTAGCGGAAGGAGAAATGTGGGCAGGCTTAGCAGGGAGGAGGAAGGTTTGGGCAGTCTTAACAGGGGAGGAGAGATGTGGGCAGGTTTAACAAGGAGAGAGGGGGCAGGTTTAGCAGAAGGAGAAATGTGACCAGGTTTAGCAGGGGGAGGAGAAATTTGGGTAGTCTTAGCGGGGGGGAGGAAAAATGTAGGCAGACTTAGCAGAGGGAAGGAGAGATGTGCGCAGGCTTAGCAGGGACAGGAGAGATTTGGGTCAGCTTAACGGGAGGAGAGAGGAGGCAGGCTTAGCACTGGGAGGAGAGATGTGGGCAGGCTTAGCTGGGGGAATGTACGCAGGCTTAGCAAAGGGAAGGAGAGATGTGGGCAGGCTTAGCTGGGGGAATGTATGCAGACTTAGCAAAGGGAAGGAGAGATGTAGGCAGGCTTAGCACAGAGAGGAGATTTGGGTTGGCTTAGGCCTCTTTCACACTTCAGTCGTTCTGCGTTAGTTAAAATCCGCCAAAGGGTGAAAAAAGCGGATCCGCCAGAAAAGTGCAAAAACGGGTGCAACGGATCCGATTTTAAGGCGGAAAATGTATGGTACACATGTCTGGCACGGAGGGGAGAGAGAGAGACTCCAGAATGGAGTTTCCCATTTTTGGCAGAGAATAACGGTTCCGCTGGCGGATTCAGCCAAAAAAGGATTAAGACGGATCCGCCACCCATAGGCGTCCATTATGCAAATCGGCAGATGTGACGGATCCGTCATGGTCCGCCTTTTCGACGCAAACAAAAAACGTTGCAGTGGACGTTTTCAGAAACCGACGGACACCAAAATAATGACGGATTCGTCATTTGACGAATCAAACAGACGCTCATCCGTCAAAATCCATCACTAATGCAAGTCAATGGGAAAAAGCGGATCCGCCAAAAAAAAAATGGTGGATCCGTTTTTTTGACGCTTTGGTGGATTTTGACTGACGTCGCACGACTGAAGTGTGAAAGAGGCCTTAACGGGAGGAGAGGGAGAGAGGTGGCAGGCTTAGCGGGAGGGGGGGGAGGAAAATGTTGGCAGTCTTAAAGTGGGGAAGAGAGATATGGTAGGCTTAGAAGGAGAGGTCAGTGCCTCCTATAAGTCAACCCACTTTACCATTACTTTTGCCAGAAATTGGCACAAATGTACAGCTAATCATAGCTGGTACCCTGGGAGTGATTTGTCAAAATACTGACCCCAAATCTTTGGGGGGTTGTGCTCTACTTTGATATGGATAACTTCTCATAAGAATGGGTCATCAATATCAGATTGGTGGGGGTCTGGCATCTGGCACCCCCCACAATCAGCTGTAGATGTAGACTGTGTACGGAGCAGGAACATGGAGACTCAGGAGTGATTATAGTGGCCATTCTCAGATACTACAGATCAGCTTCCATTCTCTTCAAAAGAAGCTTCAAACAACTGATCAGTCTCTGATACACTGTGACAAGCCATGCACCAATGTGAGCAGCCCATTATCTGTAAGTGATTTTATTCTCATTATTGTTGTTGTTTTTCTTTAATTGACCGCAAGTATATATATATTTGATAACTGAATAATAAATAAGGTATATATTATCTCTTACATTTAAAATAAATTGAAAACACACACTTCTAAAAGAAATGATAAAGTTGTGTGTGCTTGCAGCTGCCATTATGGGGAGCTCCCAGAACCCCCAAAATTGAAGGTGTCTAGAACCCTTGTATCCTGATTAGTGGGGATCTCCGTGGTGGGGCCCACAACGATCAGACATTTATCACCTATTGTGATGAGTGCTGTGCTGGAATTGCCGTCCTCATCTTTTTTTTTTTGTACTGCTGACAGCCCACAAAGCAAAGCCCTCCCTCCTCCTCTCTGCAGCTCACGCTTCTCACCAACCCCCAGCCTGCACACAAGTAGTATAACCTGAAGCTACCAGTGCTGGAAGTTTTACCGCTTCACCGCAGGGGTCCCCATTGTCAGCACATGTGCTGTTCCTACCATAGCAGTCATTTTGGAGACTTCATTCTGTTTTGGTTATCACACGGTGGGAGCGTTCGCTAGAAACACGAAAGTACTGTTGTGAAACATGCGCCTGACAGGCATCGTTCCCGTGGTACTGGTGAACCCGTAACTCCAACAGAACCCGAGAAATGGAATTCTTGGATGCCCTATGAACTAGCCCACCCGAGTTTGGGCTCATTTGAACCGTCATTTTAAAGTAAGATCATTGATGGGTCTGCCGTTATTCTGCTAGGTTCACAGGACGAGGGATGGACCTTATGATATTTCAGAGCTCAAATTATACACTTCTGTCCCTGGGAGGTGGCCAGAAAAACCAGCCCCTTTTGTGAGGTCAGCAGACCACATGTATAAGTCTGGCAGTGACCCCCCCCTTACTCATTCCTTGCTGTGACGTCTTGACTAAGAGATCTGCAAATGAACTATGACGTGTGGCTCCTTCCCCAGCCTGGCTTGCCTGTAAATGATCTAACAACCATGTGAGTGATTTTCATCTTTAATCCTATTTTATTTCTGACTGCCTTGTACATAACTATATTGCCTCAGCTTGTTACCTTTCTTTTAAACTATAAGCACTGCCTGTTTTTTTAAGGAATAAACCTATAAAATTATTAGTTTGTTTCTCCTGCTCTATAAACGAATTTACACGTGCCTGAAGTACTACGCTACTGTTTTGGGGTTGCTACGGACCCTCTTGATAAAGTGTATTAAGTAAATCGTAGCTGGTGGCAGCTTAAAGGAAGGGGTGTAAAGTGTTAATCTATTGGGTGGCGCTGGCAGTGACGGAGCGGGTTTTATAAGAGTATTGCCCGGCCGCGGCCCGGAGTAATTATAATTCCCTCACTGCAGCGAGCCCAATAGCCAGCACACATCCAAGTGACCCGTCTGGTGACCAATTATCCTAGGTGCAGTTCCCTGACTGACCTGAGGGTAAAGGGGGGGGGGCGCCAGAGAGCTGCAAGTTCCTAAGTGGAAGTGGGATAATTATAAATCCCTGCAGTTTACCGGGTCGGACGGCAGCCGCCGTCGTGTGTGTGCGCGCGTTTTCGTCACATTTGCGGCACGGAGGGATCACAAGCCGTGATACCCCGGGCTACCGTGTGGCGGACCGTGTGCCAGTTCATCACACCTATCCAGTTTAATTTCTGTGAAAAGCCCTTTAAAGGTGCAGTGATTGCCGTACCACCGTTCAATACACAAAGAAAACAGTCAGTCGATATCCAATAAATTTTTTACTTCAGTGCCCAAATAGTGACGGTTGATAATGGGTAAGGTGAAGGGTAGGAGAAAGTTCCTGAAGACTGAGCTTGGTGAAGCCTTTTAAAGGGGTTTTCCAAAAAAAAAAAAAAATCACACATTATACCCTATCAATAGCATAAGTAATAACTTGCTGTTCGACAACCTCTGATGTTGATATTGGGGCTCTGTAGACCCCCATCTTGAATGGATCGGAGATTTGCATGCTCAACCTTAACGATATTAGTTTTCTATGGAACTGCTGGGGAAAGAAGAGGACAGAGTTCAGCTTTTTCCAACAGTCTAATTGACAATGAATGGAGTATAGGTTGGGCAAGATAACGTGTGATTTTTGGAAAAAAATTAAGCTTCACTTTCTGCTTGTAGAAAAATTTCCCAGTTTGCGACCCGTACAAACCATCCCTTTTCCTATGTATAGCAAATGAGGGCAGCCCTTAAAGAAGGCCTGAAGCTTCTTCCTGGGTCAGGAATTACCTAAAAACCAAGCTGAAACCAATGTTCACCAAGATGGAGGATGAGAGGCCAGGGTATTGGTTTAGTGGGTTTTCCATGGGCACCTTAAGTGCTTTTCCAGCCAGTGTGCTAGGTGGCAGAAAAAAACACTTTCTGATATAAACTAACTCAGGGTTCCCCAACTCCAGTCCTCAAGGCCCACCAACAGGTCATGTTTTCAGGATTTCCTTAGTATTGCCCAGGTGATAATTGCAGTTCCTGTGCAATACAAAGGAAATCCTGAAAACATGACCTGTTGGTGGGCCTCGAGGACTGGAGTTGGGGAACCCTGATCTAACTAGTGAGGGGCCAGCTGCCATTATCTAGGGGACAGAACGTTTGTGGAAATTCCAATATTGTCACAGTGACACACTGTCCAGATAGCTGGTTTACATAACTTGTTATATCGGAGGAAGCGTGTACACAGCGCTACAGATACACTATCTAGAACAAATGCAAACTGGACGTAGCAGGTCATAGAGATACAAAGGTAACAGCTTCCCATATCTCAGCTTCCAAAATGCCTTCAAAATTAGGTATGAGAGAAAATGGAGCATAATGGTATATTGGGGTTAATTGCAGTCACATTTAGTTAGTATTTATCTTGGAAATACATTAAGGAGCCTTTTGGCTAAACGTAGATATCATAATAACTCATTCTGTAAGGTTAAGATCAGCCTCATTCTTGGGACAGGGCAGACACGAACTGCAGCTATATAAAGTAACAGGAGATGGATGTTTGCAGACATATGGGTGTGGCGGGGTGGACACCTGCTACCCTCACTCTGGTCCCACTCCAGGGGATAATCGACAACACAGGGGGGTCTCTAACATGGGTCAACACACTAATATATATGTGTACATGTATATATCAATGTAAAGCATCGTTCGGCCGACAGCCATTAAAGCTAGGTTCACACTAGGCGGTTTTGCGGCATTTTTTTTTTTTTATACAAATTTTCAGCTGCATTGTACAGTACCAGCAAAGTCTATGAGATTTCAGAAATCTCATGTACACACATTGTTTTCTTTGTCATCAGTATTTTGTGCTTTGCATGTTTTTTTTTTTTTGCACAATAGAGCATGTCACTTCTTTCAGTGTTTTTTTTTTTCAGCGTTTCACCCATTGAAATGAATGGGTGGTGAAAAACAGCACCAAAAACGCATCTGTCAGGTTTTGCTGCGTTTTTTGTGCCATAACCTGATTCTATAGAATAGGACTTTTTTTTTTCAACACTAAATTTAATCAGCATTCACAAGAGACAAATCTAGCATGACAAAACCACAGCAAAAAAAACACAAGAAAAACCAAGAAAACCTGCTTTATTTTTCCTGCTGCTTCTTTCCTGACAAGAGACCACGTTTTGCTGCAGAAAAAAAAATACAGCCTAGTGTGAAGTTACCCTTAGTGTGTATGGCCAGCTTTAGTTAAACCACTTAAAAGAGGAACTGCACATTTGAAAAATGATTGCCCTTTAGTTACAGAGATTGTGGGGTCTCAGACAGGGCCGGCGTCCGCACCCGGTGCACTCGGGCAAGTGCCAGGGCCCTGAGCAGGCGGGGGGGCCCACTCACAGTCAGGGACACCGGCATGCTATGGGGGCCTGTGCCAGTCCCGGGGGCCGGTGCCTCGAGCAGAGCAGCGGCCAGTGAGGAGAGGTGAGCATTTCATTTTTTTTTTTTATGTTTGGCGCAATATATGGAGACCATCATATGGGGCCCATCGTACACTGGAGCATCATACATGGGGCCCATTATATATGTAGCATTATATGGGGCCCATAATATACTGGAGCATCATATATAGGTCCATTATATATGAAGCATTATATGGGGCCCATCATGCACTGACGCATCATATATGGAGCCCATCATATACTGGAGCATCATATGGGGCCCATTATATATGGAACATCATATGGGGCCCATTATATATGGAGCATCATTTGGGGCCTATTATATATGGAGCATCTTATAGGGTCCATTATATATGGAGCATTATATGGGGCCCATTATATATGGAGCATTATATGGGGCTCATTATTCTGTATGGAACACTATGTGGTTCCATAATACTGTATGAAGCAATATATGGAGCTCATTATACTGCATGGAGCAATATATGGGGCTCATTATTCTGCATGGAGCACTATGGGGTGCCCATAATACTGTATGGAGCAATACAGTCATGGCCAAAAGTTTTGAGAATGACACAAATATTATATTTTCACATGATCTGCTGCCCTCTGGTTTTTATGTGTGTTTGACAGATGTTTTTATCACAGACAGAAATATAATAATTGCAAACATATGAGTAACAAAAGCTTATATTGACAGTTAGAATGAGTTAATGCAGCAAGTCAATATTTGCAGTGTTGACCCTTCTTCTTCAGGACCTCTGCAATTCTCCCTGGCATGCTCTCAATCAACTTCTGGACCAAATCCTGACTGATAGCAGTCCATTCTTGCACAATCAATGCTTTCATTTTGTCAGAATTTTTAGGTTTTTGTTTGCCCACTGTCTCTTGATGATTGACCACAAGTTCTCAATGGGATTAAGATCTGGGGAGTTTCCAGGCCATGGACCCAAAATCTCTATGTTTTGTTCCCTGAGCCATTTAGTTATCACTTTGCTTTATGGCAAGGTGCTCCATCATGCTGGAAAAGGCATTGTTGATCGCCAAACTGCTCTTGAAGGGTTGGGAGAAGTTGCTCTTGGAGGACATTCTGGTACCATTCTTTATTCATGGCTGTGTTTTTAGGCAAGACTGTGAGAGAGCCGATTCCCTTGGCTGAGAAGCAACCCCACACATGAATGGTTTCAGGATGCTTAACAGTTGGCATGAGACAAGACTGGTGGTAGCGCTCACCTTGTCTTCTCCGAATGAGGCGTTTTCCTGATGTCCCAAACAATCGAAAAGGGGATTCATCAGAGAAAATAACTTTACCCCAGTCCTCAGCAGTCCACTGCCTGTACCTTTTGCAGAATATCAGTCTGTTTATGATGTTTTTTCTGGAGAGAAAGTGGCTTCTTTGCTGCCCTCCTTGAGACCAGGCCTTGCTCCAAGAGTCTCCGCCTCACAGTGCGTGCAGATGCACTCACACCTGCCTGCTGCCATTCCTGAGCAAGCTCTGCACTGCTGGTAGCCTGATCCCGCAGCTGAAACACTTTTAAGAGACGGCCCTGGTGCTTGCTGGTCTTTCTTGGGCGCCCTGGAGCCTTTTTGGCAACAATGGAACCTCTCTCCTTGAAGTTCTTGATGATGCGATAGATTGTTGACTGAGGTGCAATCTTTCTAGCTGCGATACTCTTCCCTGTTAGGCCATATTTGTGCATTGCAATGATGACTGCACGTGTTTCTTTAGAGATAACCATGGTTAACAGAAGAGAAACAATGATGCCAAGCACCAGCCTCATTTTAAAGTGTCCAGTGGTGTCATTCTTACTTAATCATGACAGATTGATCTCCAGCCATGTCCTCATCAACACCCACACCTGTGTTAATGGAGCAATCACTGAAAAGAGGTTAGCTGGTCCTTTTAAGGCAGGGCTGCAATGATGTTGAAATGTGTTTTGGGGGATGAAGTTCATTTTCTTGCCAAATATTGACTTTGCAAGTAATTACTGTTAAGCTGATCACTCTTTATAACATTCTGGAGTATATGCAAGTTTCCATTAGAAAAAGTGAAGCAGTAGACTTTGTAAAAATGAATATTTGTGTCATTCTCAAAACTTTTGGCCATGACTGTATATGGAGCTTATTATTCTATATGGAGCACTATGGGGTGCCCATAATACTGTATGGAGCAATATATGGAGCTCATTATTCTGCATGGAGCACTATGTGGTGCCCATAATACTGTATGGAGCAATATATGGAGCTCATTATTCTGCATGGAGCACTATGTGGTGCCCATAATACTGTATGGAGCATTATATGGGGCTCATTATTCTGCATGGAGCACTATGTGGTGCCCATAATACTGTATGGATGACTATACTGTTTGTCTTTGGAGCTATTGTAGAATTTACAATAGATATCACTCATGTAATGTATGAAGTAAGTGAAATGTTTGGCATTGTGCTATACCTATATTTCTCTGCCGTATCTGCGCATCATGAATTGTGGTATGTGTTAAAGGGGCACACTGAGACTCTTTCGCCCGGGGCCCATGAAAACCTGGAGTCGACCCTGGTCTCAGACCAGAGTTGCCAACAGTTCAGACATTCCAGAGCAGTCCATAAAAATAAGGCACTTTCTTGCTCCATACGAAAAAAAAAAATTAAGGGGTCCATGATTTTTTTGCAGTTAAAAAAACTTTAACAGAATTTTTTTAACTGTAATTATCAGCATTTTGCAGTTTCCAATGAATGTATCATATGTATTTGTATCAGAATTATTGGTTATGGACATGTATCTCTTAAAATCACACTGATTTGTTATGGTTTTTCCAATGTGTCCATAAAAAAATATTATCTGTCAGTGATTTTTTTGAAAAACTGTCCAGAAAAAAAAAAAAAAAATCAAGTTTGCAGCCTTGACCCACACCCTCGCCAATCTAAACTGGGACATACCACATGGCAGAAATCTGTAAGTCTACGTTCATTTATACATTCTCAAGCAACATGACAAAATATAATTTTCCCATTACCAGGCCTACAATGACTGACAATAGTAAAGTGTTAATTGCTGCCATTAATGACAAATTTCATTAGGTTGCTTTTTTTTCTTTGTCATTGATATGGGAGTCATATATAGTGGTTACCAATAAATGGTCACATAGGTATTTGTAATATTTATTTTTCTGCAGTTTACACTTTCCTTTCTGGTCATAAACCATTGGAAACCATCAACTGGCTGGTTAGCTACCACTGAAATGATCTTTATTTTTGTATTAGAATTTTGCACATGCTCATTATAGGATGTCTATTTGCCCATGAATATCCTGTTTCCTCACATATGAACATCCAGATAGTTTGCTTATAAATTGGATAACTAAAGATGGCATTGGATATTCCTGCATTAATGACCATGGCATCAACCAATGAGACTCTAAATACACACATAGTAACCATGCTTTAAACATCAGCTTGCTGATGGTTTCTGTGTAGTCACAGGAGATTATTTTGGACACTGATAAGGGGATAGTGGTGAAAAATGATACAAAGATACCAAAATATTGGAGTACATAGGCCATTTTTTTTAAATTGACTATGTCTATAGGGCTACATATATCAGCCATCAAATATGTCACTGCTTTGAAACTTTTTTTTTGCCTGGTTTACAAAAAGAAAATTAAAAATACAAAATAATCTGCTTTAAAAAAAAAAAAACACTCCTCATTTTATTACTGGAGACGGACAGTCTCCTTAGTGATAAAGAGCTGCATGTTGACAGCGGACACTGTGGTGGCTTAGTAGTTAGCACTAGGCCTCATTTTTCAAAACTGTCTTTGTTGCCCATAGCAACCAATCAAAGCTGAGCTTTCATTGTGTAAACAGTCCTGGTAAAATAAAAGCTGCACTGTGATTGGTTGCAAAGAGCAACAGAGACATTTTTTTTCTCTCCTTGTTAAATCTGCCCCAGGCTCTGCCTTCTCTGTGACATAAATTATTACGTTGCTGTTTGTTGATAAATTCCCCCCCCCCATAAGCTCAAAACATGTGTTGACTCAGAGAGAAGCATCGATGCCCATTCCAAAATCCCACGCCTGGCACAGAACTGCCCACGCTGACTGATTCACATAAAGGTCAATGCTTCATAGCCGAAATTCTCTGCCCCTCTGGGGACAATAAGGAGCCATACTCAGACTCCCTCAAAAGGCATTACAGACATACCAAAGAAAGGGTTTTTTACATAGCTGAACAATGGCTCCCTTAATACAAGGCAGAACGCCATGCTTAACTCTTCGAGCGCCGGGTACATGCCTCGGATTAGTACTGACTGTCAATAACGGTGCCAAAAATAAACCCAGTGATATCTGATATCTATCTGGATAGGGCCCAAACACACAGATCAGGTACAATGTTATAGATATAGGAGGCACAACCGAGACTTGTGCCAATGCCCTGACAATATTTAGACAGGGAGCGTGAGAAAAATTATTCCCATGTTAGATGTGGTGTTACAAAGGCAGAAATATAACTTGAAGCTCATGGGCCTCAATGCAAAATCTGTAACAGGGATCCCTCCGTCCATGTGACACTAATGTGGCAAAAGAGCATGTGGCCGACTCAGGCACAACTGCTACCTCTGCACCACCTATGGCTACCCCCTTGTACAGTAGTCCTCCTTAACCCCTTCCCAACATAGGGCCTGCTGGGTCCACTGTACACCCGGCAGGTGCAGGCTGTGTTATACAGCAAGCACCTGCTTTTAAGAGCAGTGACAAGACCTATCTCAGATTGCTCCTCTTTAACCACCACTACTGTCATTTTTACGGCATGAGACCAGAAAGGCAGTCATTCAGACGCCACTTGGTCCCCCCTGCAATGCGATCATGGGCAACTGAGAGGCTATCATGGCAGCCTGGAGCCTATTGAAGGCCTCCATCTCCTTGGCACTGCAATGAAGGCCACCCACAGACTAATTTTCACTATATGTTGCAATACTATTTTATTTTTTAGCATATTTTATTTTAGTATATTTAGTTTATTTTAGTATATGGATCATATCAAATGATCACAACAATGTCAAGTCCCTCATAAGGACTAAAAAATATAATGAAAGGTAAAAGAAAAAAAATAAAATCACCCACCACATGCCCAAGATCACTAACAATGGTGTATAATTATAAGCTTGACTGGTAGAAGTGATCTATTTCCAAAACTCCAAACATTATAGGAACTCTTCAGGTTTCATATACTCTCACAATGGTAGTGATATAGCAGGGGGCCCCACTACTACTGCTATGCTTTGTTCCTAGGATTGCTTCTATGGGATCTTTGATTTTACAACTTGAGATTTTATTGTACTGATTTCTGATTCGGGGTCCTGTGCATTTATATTATGTAGGAAAGTTAGCACAGTGCCAACAAAAAAAAGGTGAGATTAGGGTTAATAATTTGGGAATATTATTATTAACGGCTTCCAGCTTGATCTCGAGCAATGGCGACTTGATGGATGAACGCTCTGTAGGAAGATCGATCTCGTGCAAGCCTAGATAGGTCCACCACGGTCTTCTCCTAACGTTATCTTGATTGTATCAAGCCATCGGGTTGCTGGTCTTCCTTTCCGCCTTGTTCCTTCTATTCTTAGGACCATGATGTCGTTCTCCAGTGATTACTTTCTTCATATGAAGTGTCAAAAATGGGCATTGATATAACGTGTGCACAGCCGGATAAAGTGGTGCCAAGTTAGGTTCCCAAACCAGAATATATAGAAAAGTAAAACTAGGCACTCAACTTAATGCTCAAAAGAGGAAGAAAAATTTATTGTGCTCCAAGAATAATTGGTTTTCAAATGTGTGTGGCAAAACGTTTCGGCTAATCCATAGCCTTCATCAGTTGCCAGTTGCATACATTAGGTAGAAAACCTTTCAGATATATAAGAAAAAACGAAATTCACATAAAGAAAGTATATACAAGCATTGTATCGATATAATATGGTAGTAAGATTACATATGATGCAAATAAATGGAATACTGGGTCTTAGCACAATCCAAAATACTCATAGGTACTGAAAGGAGGAACATACCGTTATTTTAGGAAGACAAAAATATGCATTCATAACAGATCAAGGAACACCTGGGGAATGTAAATGCGCATAGGTAGGTGAGTACATAGGTGAATGTAACGCTTCATTTAGTGGTAATGCAACAAAATGCGTACCCTTGCAATGAATTTGATACGTTGGTGATTAGGGTGCTTGTTCAGTCTAGATATGCCGCCTGGGAATAATTAACCCATTAGAGGAATTCTGGTAGAAAACAGACTGTATATAGGTGGCTAGTGCGCTTACCGTTTGCGGTGTAGTGGGTATATTGTGATGCTTGGCGCACTTTGATAATGCAGCCTGAGAATAGTTCTCCAGTTAGACATAGCATAATAAATGACGGACTGTATACATAACTAGCTTGTGCGCTTACCGCCTGTGCTGCTGACGCGGGATCCGCCGCTTGTCAGTGGGGCTGTGGTAATGTCCGATATTTATAACAGAGCTGCAGGGGCTGTGCTTACCCGGCGGTGTGGTGTGTCAGGAAGTGGAGGACACGAGATACTGGCGTGCGGTTCACCTGTGTACTTCCGGTGTGGTGGTTTCTGGGACCGGAAGTCCCTGTGCGTTCCAAGACTCTGCGTTTCACCCGATAACGTATCATATTAAAGGATATCATACTTGTGAATCGTTATTTGCCGTATATTCAATTAAATGTCCTTGTGGTTTGCTATATATCGGTGAAACCACTCAACCAGTGCGTGACAGGATTTCAAAGCATAAGTCCACCATTCGTTGTAAAAATTTACTCCTCCCCATCCCCCATCATTTTCATTCACTGGGTCACACTATCTCCCAGCTTAAATTTCAAGTTATTGAAACCATTTCACAACCCAGACAGGGGGGGGGGGCGATAGAATTTCTCTACTAAAAAAACGGGAGTCCTTTTGGATCCATACCTTAGAGACTCTATCGCCCAAAGGGTTAAACAGGGGACTTTGATTTACTGTCTTTTATTTAGATGTTTATATAACATGCGGTTAATTATTGTTTTTTACATCTATTTCAGAGCCGCTTATATTGATCCTCTTCACTGGCACCGATCACCTCGATATATCAGAAAAATCTATACTCACAATATAGCCACAATTAGTTAGACATCACTAACTTCTAACGGTGGACATAGCGCTGAACACGTCATCAGCATGAGGCGGGGCTTCTGCCCCACGTGTTATCGGGTGAAACGCAAGGTCTTGGAACGCACAGGGACTTTCGGTCCAGAAACCACCACACCGGAAGTACACAGGTGAACCGCACGCCAGTATCTCGTGTCCTCCACTTCCTGACACACCACACCGCCGGGTAAGCACAGCCCCTGCAGCTCTCTTATAAATATCGGACATTACCACAGCCCCACTGACAAGCGGCGATCCCGCGTCAGCAGCACAGGCGGTAAGCGCACAAGCTAGTTATGTATACAGTCCGTTATTTATTATGCTATGTCTAACTGGAGAACTATTCTCAGGCTGCATTATCAAAGTGCGCCAACATCACGAATATACCCACTACACCGCAAACGGTAAGCGCACTAGCCACCTATATACAGTCTGTTTTCTACCAGCATTCCTCTAATGGGTTAATTATTCCCAGGCGGCATATCTAGACTGAACAAGCACCCTAACACCAACGTATCAAATTCATTGCAAGGGTACGCATTTTGTTGCATTACCACTAAATGAGGCGTTACATTCACCTATGTACTCACCTACCTATGCGCATTTACATTCCCCAGGTGTTCTTCCTCTACTCTTGATCTGTTATGAATGCATATTTTTGTCTTTCGAAAATAACGGTATGTTCCTCCTTTCAGTACCTATGAGTATTTTGGATTGTGCTAAGACTTAGTATTCCATTTATTTGCATCATATGTAATCTTACTACCATATTATATCGATACAATGCTTGTATATACTTTCTTTATGTGAATTTCGTTTTTTCTTATATATCTGAAAGGTTTTCTACCTTATGTATGCAACTGGCAACTGATGAAGGCTATGGATTAGCCGAAACGTTTTGCCACACACATTTGAAAACCAATTATTCTTGGAGCACAATAAATTTTTCTTCCTCTTTTGAGCATTAAGTTGAGTGCCTAGTTTTACTCTTCAAAAAATGGGCAAGTCATAGCTTGATGGCCCTTGCTTTGAGTGACATGTCTGGCTTGATTTGTTCCAAAATTGATGCGTTTGTTCTTCTTGCCATCCATGGTATTGATAGTATCATTTGCCAGCACCACATTTCGAAAGGCGTTGATTCCTCTTCTGTCTTGTATCTTTATCGTCCAGGTATTGCATCCATATATCACTACAGAAAAAAAAACACTATGTATGAGCCGTGTCATCATCGCCAGTGAAATGTTCCTTGATTTAAAGTCCTTGTCCAGTGACTTCATTGTTGATTTGCCAAAACTATTCCATTGATGACCGGTGTCATCGCTGCATCTTGAGTGATAATTGATCTGAGTAGGTTGAAGTTCTTTACAGCTGTCAGTTCATCGCCGTCCATTTCCAATGTGTCCCGGTTGTACCTGGCAGTAGTCAATATCTATTGGGAATACTCAGTTCCATGTGGTGTTGACTGGTAAAGAAAGGGTCCTGTAGCATCTTGCAGGAATCTACAATCTTACTTGATGGAAGATAAATTAGGATCTATTTTTGGGACTAGTGCGGATTCTCCGCTGGCTTCTGAACCTTGTAATGTCTGTATGTAATAACTATGGTAAAATGAAACATATATATATAAAAATGTGATAAATGTTGACATACTTGTACTCTGAAAGTGGATGACAGATATCAGTACTTGTAAGGGCCAATGAAAAAAGACTGAGTGCTGAACTCGGCTGTCTCCGCTGATCCTGTGGACAATGAACAGAGCAATGGTGTGTATATACAGACAGAACCTCCTTTCCTGGGGCAATTTTTTCCCCATCCGTTTAAAAAAAATTGTTGCGTCCCTGATTTTATTGGAAGCTGGAGAAACTCATACAGATTGTTATGATTGTAATTATCATCATTTCACAGTTAATAGCGAATACAGATAATGTCTCCATAACAGAAATATGAGCTGTAGACATATGTAACTTATAATAATCTCAATAGTTAAGTCTGGTTTTCTAATGTGTCCGTAAAATAAGCTGTCGGTCTGTGTTTGTTTGAGAAGTTGTTCAGGAAAAGTAAAGTTGCCAACCCTGTGCAGCATGTAGAAGGCTCCCAATCTTCACCTAGTGGCTTCTGCAGAGACGTCTATGGTAAGTAGTAGATTTGGAGATCTTAAGAAGTAGTGGGCAGAGCTCATAAACATCGCAAGTATGGGGTTCTTGCCAATGTGAGAACAAGGGGCACACTATAAAATAATAATTAGAAAAAATGCACATATCCAAATTAGTAGCAAAAACAATACCTATTAAATAAAAAACAGAACACAGATCACACAAAAGACAGATAAAAACCAATAAAGTGTTTAACTGGCACAACAATGTGATATCCAATAGTGAAAACAAAACATTACTTCACATCTACTAAATATGCAATGGGAAGAATCAGGATTAAGTCCCTACGTGTATCACTGAGAAGCAGCTTCCTCATCGGTCATCTGATTTAATAAAGTATCATTTTTGGTAATATACATTGGATGTAGCCTATTATGAAAAACATTAAACTTCACATTGTGGTGTGTTCTATTATACAACATGTGGCTAAAGGTATGGAATTATTGACTTATTGCAGATCTATGCTAGTAAAGCCGTATCTTCTGTATATGAACGACATTCGTCACTGACCATGCCACTGTTATAATATTATACCACTACGTAGAACACCTTCAGCATTTGGCAGAATTTTGCACTTTCTGCTAGGTGGGCTGCTTCACTGTGATACCACACTTAGGTTCCTGACAAATATCTTAATAGACAAGAAACAGCTGAAGACTTTATTGCTGGCCAAGTAGGTGACATGTCCAAAGTTTCAATTCATTGGCTAGCAAACCTATCTACATAGCCTACATAATCATTGCATATGGTTCCACAAAAAGTTCTGAAGGTCATGTTTTATTAGAACATTGAAGTCAATTAAACCCACTGATTTGCTAACAAAAAAAAGTAATTAATATACCGTATATATTTGTATGTTCATTTGTGTTCTAGTTGTTGGCTCTGGTTCATTTTTGGACATAAGCTGGTTGGGTCTGGCATATAGGTTCAGTTGTCACAAACAGCAAATCTGTCACACATCTTTTGCAGAACATGGACATGGACTATAGGTGAGCTACAACAACACAGAAAAGTCAAGGGGCTGGAGACATTTCACCCTTCTCCTGCAAGGATGCAATAAGCCCTTCCATGGCCCATCCAGGCCCCAGTTTAGATCTTGACCAGGGTAGCATTTTACCGAGTATTTGCTTTACATAACTTCGGGGAAATCGAAGTAACCACTATAGTAGGTGCAGATTGGGTTTTTTTTTATGACAGAACATATAATGAACAGTCCAGCATTTTGCAAACACTTGTTTTTGGCATGGAAGAAAACATACAAACTCCATCCAGATGTTGCCCATGGACCCAAGTTTTGAACCCAAGACCACATTGCTGCAAAGCAACAGGGCTAATCAGTGGACCACCACACTTCAGTCAATCCTATGAAATGGGGTTAAATAGCAAAAAAAGAAGAGTGGCCTATGAGAAATAAAATAAGAACAAAATTATATGGTTTCTATTGGATTTTAGTAACTTCATAATTGTAATACTGATGGCCTTAAATGTTCCCTTCCCTCCTTTTTCTTCCTATAACTTGATGTTTTATTGGACGTTACACTTATATTCTATGATATGCTGATGCTGATATTGTCCTAGTTATTCTTTTATTTTTGTTGTATTTTGTGATTGAAAATTATTTAACCTTTCAATAAAAATTGAATATTGAAAATAAGAACATAATGGGACCTCTTTCCTTGTTCTGGATGATTTGGTTGACTAATGCCATCCTCAGGCCAAACACCAGTTCCTCCTTTCCATTTTTGTTAGACTTGTGGCCCTTAAACTGCTTTTTCTTTCCATTATTTGCTAATGTTGACGTCTCTATAAAGAGAAAGACCTGTACAGTTTTACAATACCCATGGACAATAAGTGTGGGGCAATCTGATTGGAATTTCTTCCCAGATGCGTCATTTAGCAGTCATCTTAGCATCTTTAATTATGTACAACATTGTCAATGAAATGTTCTACCTTTTACAATAAGCCCCAAAATATTTAAAGAGTCTGTGTATATTTTTAATACCACATCACCAGGAAGGAAAAGCCCTTTCCTGTCATCCATGGTCTCCCACTAGTCTACAGACACAAGGGCGTCATCTCTTGACTCTCCCACTAACGCATCATGCCTCAACATCCGGGGACTGGTCTCATATTCTATTCACGTCCCAGATAATCTACATCCTTCCAGCCTCGTCATGTCTTCACATCCACTCCAGCACAATGACATAGTAATTATCCAAGAACGAAGTTAATGAAGCATTCTTTGTTAAGGACCTTTAATGGATGGGACACAATTAGGATCAAACAGAAACTATGCCCGGTATGTAAAATATGTATATTATTATGCCCCCTTGTAATGACCATAAAAAATTGCATTAAGTAAAAAGGCCCATACCTCTGGAACCATATAACAGATTATTAAAAAGGAACACTCATTGGAGCAGCAGGAATAAAATAAGAGAAAGCTGACCACTTTTGACATGGTGAACGGTTCTCTTTAAATAGGTCATACACACTGGTGTAACTTGAAGCTCATGGGCGTCAATGCAAATCTCCAATTGGCCTAAAAACTATCACGGGTCACTAATAATATTGGTCTTATTCGATGGGTCAAATAGACAAACAGACCCATAGGCTCCAGGGTCTAAGTGCAGATGACACAAGTACACTCACTGTCCTTACACCTCTTGCTATAGAGTTGCAATTCCTACCCTGAGTGCAGCATAGGATATTTCCGATGATGCTGAGCTTGGCAATGTAAAGTTTTCCTTGAACTGATTCACTATTTTCATGTAAAAAACTGTTCCTGCTACAGGACACAGAGAAAGCCTGTGAGCCCTGCTTCTTCCATCCACCCATAGAGAAACCCTGGGAGTCATTCTTCCTCTGCCCACTGATAGAGAAAGCCTGCGAGTCTTGCTTCCTCTACCCACTCATAAAGAAAGCCTGCGAGTCTTGCTTCCACTACCCGCTCATAGAGAAAGCCTGCCAGCCTTGATTTCTCTGCCCTGCCCACTCATGGAGAAAGTCTGAGTCCTGCTTCCTCCACCCATTCATAGAGAAAGTCTGTGAGCCCTGTTTCCTAAGCCCACTCATAGAGAAAGTCTGTGAGCCCTGTTTCCTAAGCCCACTCATAGAGAAAGCTGTGAGCCCTGTTTCCTAAGCCCACTCATAGAGAAAGCCTGTGAGTCCTGTTTCCTCCGCCCACTCACAGAGAAAGCCTGCAAGTCTTGCTACCTCCTCCCACTCAGAGAAAGCCTGCCTGTCTTGCTTTCTCTGCCCACTAATAAAGAAAGCCTGTGAGTCCTGCTTCCTCCATCCACTCATAGAGTAAGCCTATGAGTCTTGCTACCTCTGCCCACTCAGAGAAAGCCTACAAGTCTTGCTTCCTCCACCCACTCAGAGAAAGCCTGTGAGTCTTGCTCCTCCGCCCACTCATAGAGAAAGCCTGTGAAGCCTGCTTCCTTCATCCATCTATAGAGAAAGCCTGTGAGTCCTGCTTCCTCCACCCTCTGATAGAGAAATCTGTGAGTCCTGTCTCAATGCCACTCATAGAGAAGGCCTGATTCAGTAATTGACAGCTTTTCATATTGGAGTTTGTTTACAGGGAAAGCTGTCAATCACTGTGTGTGGTTGAGGCAAGCAAGACTCACAGGCTTTCTTCATTGGTGGGCGAGGAAAATAAGACTCACAGGCTTTCTTCATTGGTGGGCGAGGAAAGTAAGACTCACAGACTTTTTCTATGACTGAACGGAGAAAGAAAGACTCACAGGCTTTCTCTATGAGACCTGCAGCAACTACACAGCTTTTTACTAGTAAAAGCGGAATTAAATTGTAGAAAACATTATCTGCGAATGGGAAGGGGAGCAGGAGTCACAGACTTTAAAAATAGTGGTCGAATCATCAGGACTCACAGGCTTTCTCTACGTTGTTACTCCCACATGTTCAATAAATAAATATAATGGTAGACACTTCAATATTTATAACACAACATAATCCATACAGGCACTTTAGTTACATTATGCTCTTCACTTTGCTTTCTTTTCTTTTTCTCTGCCTATGTATGGGGACTTATATAATTGGCGCTCTTACACAATAACCCGCCATTATTTAGTAACATCTTTGACTAATGTCTTTGGGATCTTCCTCATTATACATTATTATGTCGGCTATTGCCCTTTTGCTGGTTATTTTATAAAACTGATTAATGGTCTGGTTATTTTGATACCCCCACTAGGCTAGTTGTACATTCAGATTGTGTTTTTCCCCACCTTTTTTTTGGAGGTCCTTGTCCTGACTTTTTATATGATATGTTTTTATGTTTGTAATTAATAAAATATTATGCTTTTCTATTACTTTTGGTTGGAATCTCTTCTCATCTAACGGCTACGTGCTGTAAATGATCATGTTGTGTTTCTCTAGCTGTGCCAGCATTTATGTATCAAAATATTCTAAATATTTATCCAAACAAAGGAGAACTATATACAGAATCCCAGCTCAGTGTCTACTCCTTTATCAAATGCTGCTCTTACATAGGAGACAGAAGAGGCCCCCGTGCAAGAACGATACATGGGCCCTTTGCAGTCCAAAAGCTCATCATAATGCACAATTCCACCCGCTTTAAAGGTGCTAGTGGCCCCTTTACCTCTTGGGGCTCTATGACCAATGATATGTCCGCGCCTGCCTGCTAGACATGTTGCGTTCTGTACAGACAGAGGTCATAATACAAATGAGATAAAGACACGAAGAAGAGCAACCCTGCAAGAGATAACATTCCCACAATGGCCTAATAGTCATATACTCTGCCCAAAATAACTGGCCTGGATCTGGGGACACAATTGTTTCTGTTATTCAAGGTAAGGTCAGGTGCAGTAGAATATGTGGATACTGCAACTGTTGCAAAATACAAGGACGTGGCTGTATCTCCTGCATTGCATTCATTTGACATGAAGGTAACGGAGGAGCGAGGATTGTGATAATTAGGAAAATCAGTGCTCTGCTAAGGATTACCTGCAGCCAAATACTAGTGCATAAATAGGATAAATTAGTTATTTATTCCTGACAATTATTCTGCTCCAACCCTTACTGACATAGATTGCACAGTAAGCACATCGACACATCTAGCAAACCAGAAAATGCTGTTGAAAAATATTTTTAGGGTATGTGCACACATTGAGGATTCGTGTTCGGATTTTTTCCGCATGGTCATTTTACATGCGGATTCATTGCGGATTTTCTGCGTTTTTTGTGTGGATCTGCCCTGCGTTTTTACACCTGCGAATTCCTATAACGGAATAGGTCTAAAAACGCTGCGGAATCCGCACAAAGAATTGACATGCTGCGGAAAATAAACCGCTGCGTTTCCGCGCGGAATTTTCCGCAGCATGTGCACAGCGTTTTTTGTTTTCCATAGGATAAAATGGTACTGTATATCCCTTGGAAAACTGCTGCGGATCTGCAGGGCCAAATCCGCTGCAGATCCGCAGACGAATCCGCAACGTGTGCACATACCCTTAAGGGCCAATTCAGATGTTCGTTTTTTTGCATATGTATTTAATCCGTGATTTTCACAGACAATACTGGGTACAAGTGCTATGGACTTGTTCACGTCTTTTTTTTTTTTTTGTGAAGTGATCTGTACAGAAAAATGTACAATATTGACTACTGAGCAACTCATCTTCGCCATATCTCAGCCTGATCTAATCTCAGAGCATTCTAGTCTAGATAGATGGAAAAGAAAAACTTTGGTTAGCCCCCAATACACCCTAACTTCTACCTTTTTTCCTTTGAGGGACCTGCTCAAATAAGTTAGATCCATTTATGCTAGGTCCAATAACCTTTACCAAATTGATTTGGAATCAGTGCTTCAAAAAGCTTCACCAAAAAATTTAATGATGTAAAAAAAATCCAATATAAAAAAAAAAACAAAAAAACATGTACAATATTGATCAAGGTGTTGGATCGAAATCTGCAATTTAAGTCTATGGTCTCTGAAAAAAAAAAATCAGACAGCACTCGGATGCCATCCGAGTGCTGTCCTTTTTAACGGACTGATAGAGAGGAAAAGATAAGAATAAAAAAAAATCCTCTGAGAAACACTGATGAAACGAGGATGACACTCATATGAAAATCGGATTAAACTGCACAAATTCACTGATGAAACTAGGTGCGGTTTTCTTGCACGTGAAAAAAAAAGCGAACTCTGAATGAGCTCTAAGTGGATGACTGCTCCGTTGAACTGTAGGTAAGCGATTATATATCTCTATGATATGTTAGTGGATGTTGTGACCCTTTTAGATATAAGTGCTGGGACTGAAGTTCTGCAAGGACGGGGACTGAGCCCCATTTAGTTGAATGGGGCCGATATGCCGTACTCTAAACCGTGTATGATGGGGAAACTTGCTGGTCAGAGGAAAAGTCAAAGCGGCAGAAGCCCCTTAGTTTGGGGAATTGCTGGAAGTCAAAATGGTTGGACATCTATGAGTCCATATTCTGGTAATATGTCATCTGTCCATAGTAGGAAAACCCATATGATCTGTAGATTGATTTATTAACACACGAACACCCAATGCAAGCATATGCCTTTTATCACATATACATTCTCCATTCAAGATTTCCCTCACTTTTAAAAATGAGAATAACGGTTTATAGCAATATTCCTGCTGTGAACCCCAGAGGACCCAATTATAAGTCAATGGGGTCCATTTGAAACAGTGGATTTAGCACAGCGTCATGGCTTCCATTAAAAGCAAAAGCAATGACACTAGTGTGAATACAGCCTAATTTGAGGACTTAGATGTTAAAGGGATTGTCCCATTAAATAGATTAATCATATATCCACAAGATAGGGGTCTGATCGCTAGGACCCACAATAACTCCTAGAATGGGGGTCCCATAGCCACAAGGAGCAGGGGTGTACGTATGATTTTTATGCATTTTGGTGAATACCGCACGTTCTCTCTTATCATCTGATTTAGATTTTTTTTTAAATTACTATTTAATTTAGTATTTTTTTAAATTATTATATCATTTACTAATTGTATTATTTATATTATATTTTTTCTATTTATATTATTGTTTTTACAAATATTATTTTACCTCTTTACTTTCACTCCGGGCCATGAACCTAAATACCAAGTTTAGTAGCCTCCGACTCAGATGGATGGCTTGGCTACAGCATGTGATACTGATTTTCAGATACCTTCACATGTGACACTGTGAAAAGTCAACATGACTATAAAAGCGTCTAAACAGCTTTGCGTGCAGCAATAAATATATATCATTCATTCCTAGGCCTATGCCATGCAATGGCTGCCAAGGTAAGGTATTAGTATTGGCGTATGGGCTGAAGCGAATGATTACAGTCTGTGTACAGCGCTGTGGAATATGTTGGCGCTATATAAATAGTGATCGATATATTAGGAAATGAAAGACTCACTTACCAGTTATCAATCTCCAGTTACAGTGCCCCTGGCAGTGTGTGCCCACCGTCAGATCCCCCAGCCGGCTCGCTCCTGGAAGGTCCAGTAACTGTGTGAGCTGTCACTGGAAGTCTGACACTCAATGCCAGAGGGAGAGGCTACAGAGAAGGGGGAGAGGGCTGAGGCTTCCCAAAAAGTTTCTGTCTGGCCAGTGATTGGCTGCAGGATGAAGACATCACTGAAACCCTTCCAAGTTTTGACATTCAGCACACAATCTTACCAGAATGCCATACTACGCCTCCGAGCTCTCATCCCATGTCCCGGATGAGAACGGCAAAGGATCCTTATTGTAAATTCACTAATAAAATATCCCAGGCATTGCAAGCAATATTAGGAAATTCTCAGCAACTGTACTTAAATGTCTTTATTTCAGCATTAATTAATCCAGAACCACCATGCGGGTGTTTCTAGCTCTTGACATCAATAAAATTATTATTATCATTATTATTATTAAATATACATTTTTATAGCGCCATTTATTCCGTGGCGATTTACATGTGAGAAGGGGTAAATATAGACAAGTACAATAAACATGAGCAATACAAGACACACGTAAGTACAGTATGAGAGAGGACCCTGCCCGCAAGGGCTCACAGTCAACAGGGGATGGGTGAGGATACACTAGGAGAGGGTAGAGTTGGTCGTGCGGCGGTTCAGTAGACTGAGGATCAGTGCAGGTTGTAGGCTTGTCGGAAGAGGTGGGTCTTCAGGTTCTTTTTGAGGGTATGTTTCCACAGTCAGGAAACACTCCGTATTAGCTGCGGATTGAACGTTGCGTCCTACCGCAGAGTTTAATCCGCAGCGGCCAGATGTTCCTGCATAGGGAGGGGATTTTATGAAATCCCGTCCTCACTATGCGTCCGATTACGCAGGTGACACACCCGCTAAGCCGGACATGCGGTGCGTCTTTTTAGATCGCAGCATGTTCTATTTACCTTGCGTGACGGAGCGTCGCCGCAAGGTAAATAACACAGTCCTATGTAGGAGTGCGGTGATTCCGGATGTGTTCAATGAACACATCTGGGATCAACACGCATTCAGAAGGGGGCGGGGCTTTGGGCGGAGCGGGGTTTCCGCTCCGCCCAAAGCGCATTTGTTCCGGACCGTGAAACCATACCCTTAAGGTTTCCATGGTAGGCAAGAGTCTGATGTGTTGGGGTAGAGAATTCCAGAGTATGGGGGAAGCATGGGAGAAGTCTTGTATGCGGTTGTGGGAAGAAGAGATAACAGGAGAATAGAGAAGGAGATCTTGAAAGGATCGGAGGTTGCATGTGGGTAAGTACAGGGAGACTATGTCACAGATGTATGGAGGAGACAGGTTGTGGATGGCTTTGTATGTCATAGTTAGGGTTTTGAACTGGAGCCTCTGGACGATAGGGAGCCAATGAAGGGCTTGGCATAGGGGAGAGGCTGGGGAATAACGGGAGACAGGTGGATTAGTCGGGCAGCAGAATGTAGGATGGATTGGAGTGGTGCCAGAGTGCTAGAGTGGAGGCCAGAGAGTAGGAGGTTGCAGTAGTCAAGGCGGGAGGTGATAAGGGCATTCACTAGTGTTTTTGTGGTGTCATGGTCAAGGAATGCAAGGATCCAGGAAATATTTTTGAGTTTGAGACAGCAGGAGGAGGCTAGGGTTTGGATATGTGGCTTGAAAGAGAGGGCAGAGTCAAGGATCACCCCGAGGCACCAAGCATGCGGGACTGGGGAAAGTGAGCAGCCATTGACATTGATGGATAGGTCTGGTGGAGGGGTAGAATGAGATGGGGGAAAGATTATGAATTCCGTTTTGTCCATGTTCAGTTTTAGAAAGCGAGCAGAGAAAAAAGATGAAATGGCAGACAGACATTGTGGGATTTTTGTCAGCAAGGAGGTGAGGTCAGGTCCAGATAGGTAGATCTGCGTGTCATCGGCATAGAGATGATACTGCAAACCATGGGATTCTATGAGCTGTTCCAGGCCGAAAGTGTAGATGGAGAAGAGTAGTGGTCCTAGAACTGAGCCTTGAGGAACACCGACAGAGAGGGGGCGAGGTGAGGAGGTGGTGTGGGAGAGGGAGACAGTGAATGTTCGATCTGTTAGATATGATGAGATCCAGGATAGGGCCAAGTCTGTGATGCCCAGAGATGAGAGAATCTGGAGCAGGAAGGAATGGTCCACAGTGTCGAAGGCAGAAGACAGGTCCAGGAGAAGGAGGACAGAGTAGTGTCGCTGGCTCTTGGCGGTTAGTAAATCATTGGTGACTTTAGCTGGAGCAGTTTCAGTTGAGTGATGCAGTCAGAAGCCTGTTTGTAAGCGGTCAAAGAGGGAGCAGGAGGAGAGGTGGGAGGACAGTTCAAGATGGACATGCTGTTCCAGTAGTTTTGAGGCATGAGGGAGAGGAGATATCGGGAGATAGCTAGACGCACGACATCACTGCTATGCGTCCCCTCACGAGCAGACCGATATAAGTTGCTGGCCTCTGATTGGCCAGCAGCCTGTATTGCAATGCACAGACACCTGCGGCGTAATACAATTCAGCTGAATGTGTGTTCAAGGACGCACATCCAGTTGAAGTTTGTGCTGGCACGGGCCCGGTTGCAGTCTCAACCTCTGCAACCCTAATCGTTACACACCGGCTTATGAGAAAACCACATTAATCAGGTACTATATACCTTGCTACATCCAGTAATCCAAAAATATATTTGTACCCATATTGGGGTGAGTTGGGGTGAGTTTTTGACCATGTCATTTGCTACAGAGGCGTTCCTGTAAAGAAATGTATCCAGTGAATACCATGCTTTATACTGGAGTCAAAAACCCCTGTACACATTAGCTGATTTCAATGGCCAAATGTATGTATGGTACTTCCGACTCTACCCCAGCAGACAATGTCAGAGAGAAGCACTGGGCATGTTGACTTTCAAGCCCTAATCCTTTTATTCTCAGAGATGGTAAATCACCCCCAGAGGTGTCGGGCAGCAGGTTATTCTCTTCGCCCCATTCAAAACACATGCACACTCAGCAGAATGGTGCATGCAAATGTACAGTGGCTTGCAAAAGGTATTCACCCCCTTGGCTTTTTACCTATTTTGTTATAGTACAATCTGTGTTTTTTATTATTATTATTATTAATAATAATAATAATTTTATTTCTATAGCGCCAACATAGTCCGCAGCACTTTTGTGTTTAAATATTTTTGTAATCCGATTTGTGTTTGCTGCATCAGCACTAAATAGTCTAAGTTGGTGAAGTGAAGAGAGAAAAATACAGGTATAATTTATATTTATGGGATCAAATAACTAAAAATTTGCTTCAGGAGTCCCATGCTTAGTGACAGGACTTTCCCCTGTGTGTGATCTAAGTGTCACAGGTCGGGCAGTATATACACTTTACCTTTTCTGAAAGGCCACAGAAGCTGCAACACCATTAACAAGAGGCATCACTAACCCAACACCATGAGGACCAAGGAGATCTCCAAACAAGTCAGGAACAAAGTTGTTGAGAAGTCCCATTCAAGGTTGGGTTATAAACAAATATCCCAATCTCTGATGATCCCCGGAGCACCATCAAATCCATTATCATCAAATGGAAAGAACATGGTACTACAACAAACCTGCCCAGAGAGGGCAGCCCACCAAAACTCTCAAGGTACTGCCACACTAAACGTTCCCGCTAACGATCACGATAACGACGCTATCGTTGGCGAGATCGTTTTAAGGTCGCTAGTAGCTGCCATACTTGACGATCTCATTAACGACGCATCAGCGGTTAGCGATCTTTTTAACGACTTTGGCGGTCGTTGGGATGTGCCACACTGCATGTACTGTGAAAGATCACGACCTCGATAGGCGTGACTGAGCGCGACCTTTTGCACGCCCCTCGTCACAGATTGGTGGTCACTATGTGTGTCATAGATATTTATCACAGCTCTCCCGCTTTGTGATTGGATGACCGCGTCATAAAAGACAACGTATCAGCACTCTTCTCCATTGTTCTCGAGCAGAAGCGGTTTTCACCCAGTGTGTCCTGCTAGTCTTGGTAGCTACTGCGATCCGGTTTACACCACTATTTCGGTTGCTACTTTCTACGTTGGAGTTTTTGCGATCGTCTGTGGAGTATCCTCTGCGATCCAGTTGTGACGCTAGTTTCCCTATTTCTTTTTTCAGAATCACACAAGTTTTGTAAGGTAGGTAATTTTTTTTGTCACATTTAATTTTTCTTTTGTCTTTAATTGTACCGATCCATTTTAGATCTCTGCTGTTGTTAACCATTGTTGTCCATCATGTTTTTTCATTGTTTTGTTCAGGCACGCCCACCATTTTATGATCCCAGCTCTATCTATGTTTACTCCTGCGTCGCCCACAACCACCATTTTATGATCCCAGCTCTATCTATGTTTACTCCTGCGTCGCCCACAACCACCATTTTGTGATCCCTGCTGTGTTCTATGTTGTAGGCTATGTAAGCATTTTATTTAACCATTCTGCTGTTCTCACATAATCATTTTTTTATTACAGATGGCTGATAAGCAGGAGTTTTTGCGTGATTTTATCGAGCTGTACCGCACAATGCCGTGCCTCTGGAAAATTAAGTCTGCAGATTATTGTAACCGGTTGAAAAAGAAGGACGCCTACCAAAAACTGGCGGAGCTCTGCAGGAGCCATTACCCTGATGAACCGGCGGATGAGTCAACGGTTAAAAAACGGATTCAGGGCCTCCGCACGGTTTATAAAAAAGAGCTCAATAAAGTTATCAATTCAACCAAATCTGGAGCGGGGGCCGAAGAAGTTTATGTCCCCAAACTGTGGTACTTTGATCTGTTAGCTTTTACAAGGGACCAGGAAGTACCCAGAGAAGGGACATCCATTTCGGATCTAGACCCGGTGATCCAGCCGGACTCCCCTGTCATACATGTAAGTACCTTTGTATTACAACACATTTTAATGTACATGCCAAAGTGGACTTAAATTTAAAAAATATTATTGTGAAATGTAGATAAAATGGCTGAATTAATCCCTTCATGTACTGATAATTTATCTAGCTCAACGGTTGAGGCTTTCCATTTACAAGTGTAGTTTTCACATTTTTGCTGTATATGGGTGTTATAGTGTGAAGATAAATTTCTTTGTCTTTACAAGTGTCGTTTTCACATTTTTGCTGTATATGGGTGTTATAGTGTGAAGATTAATGTCTTTGTCTTTGTGATTTACCATTTGTTTTTTGTTCATGCAGGACACAGAAGAGGCGGTCTCCACACCTGCAACTGAAGAAGACAGCATGCCGGATCACATAGACGAAGTAGTAGTCGAGCCACCATCATCTGTGCGGAGGCGGCTTTCACTTTCAGGAACGAAAAGGAAGGCTCCCACCTCGGCTCCCACCTCGGCTACTCCTGAATTGGTGGAAATTGCTAAAAAACTTCTTACAGCAGAAAAAAAACTAAAATAACTGGCTTTGCATATTTTGCGAATGAGAGGCTGCCTACTCTGGATCCTGTTCAGCGGCTTCATGCTGAGAGACTGATGTTAGAGGTACTGAATCAAGCGTCTTTTGGAAACCTGGACAACACATATGTCGTCATGCCAAGACCGCAGCAGTACCCGGACTACTCATGGCCGCACAATCTTGTGCCAAACCCAGTTGGGATAAACCCAAACGCTGGTGCTCCCCTTATTTTTATTCACCTCAGAGGCAGCGTGGTAATGGCAATGATCCATCTTACCAGCAGTTGTAGTTTTTAAAATGTTTTACTAAAGTTTTTTTTGGTTGTTTTTATATTTTTACATTGATACCTTTTTTAATAAAAAACTTATTTATCTAATGAATTGTGGTCTTTTCTTATGTGATGTCAACTATTAAAATGTTGTATTTTTATTACATCTACTTGTCACACATGGGGTCATGGGAGTACTAGCTATCATAGGTGTTCCATCATAGGGAAAAAATGAAATGAAAAAAATATCAAAAATTAACATTTTTTTTTTAAGGCACTGGTCACACTAGCGCTAAAACCTTATACTAAAAATAATACACCACAGCTGCGTAGATAAACGTAAAATATTAAATATATATTTATGTCATATATATATATTTTTTTTTTAAATAAAGATATAAAAATTAAATAAAAAAAAAAAAACATAACAAAATAAAAAAAATATAAACAAATTATTAACAAAATCAAAAAAAAAATTCAAAAAAAAAAAAATTACTGAGGGCCCCGGTGTCCAGCCGCTGCCCTCTCCAGCATCATCCCGTGTTGATGCAGAGCTCCCATCGTTCTTTGCAGCGCTGCCACCGCAGTTTGCATCGCTGCCACAGCGCTGCTCAATTCCGTCATCAGCCGGCGGTGGGATACCAACAGGTCCTGGGCAGTCGGGATTTCTGTGGAGGTAAAGGTAACAGTTAATAGTGAATTCTGTTGCAACATCAACATGTACATGTTATGTTAATTAACACTTACGGTTGTCGTCAGACGACCCGCTGACCGCCACCCAGAACCTGTTGGTCCGCCGGCTAGGGAAACACAGAAAAAATTTTTTATATTACAACAGCCATTACACATAAGACCTTACAAAGTTCTCAAACATGTCTGACGCTTATATAATGTGCGTTAATTACCTGATGGGGAGCCTGCATCCGTGTGACGGGATGATGCTGGAGAGAAGGCAATGGAAGGTGAGGTGCTTGACCCCGACTGTGGAGGGGGGGTTGCTGCCAGGGAAGGGGCTGAAGGGATGGAAGGTGTGGTGAGGATGGTGGTGGAGGGGTAGCCGGAGATGGAGGTGGAGGGGTAGCCGGGGAAGGAGATGGAGGTGGAGGGGTAGCCGCAGCAGCTGGTGAAGGTGGTGCTGTAAATAAAATATACAATTCAGTCAAATAATCCTTCTACTAACCCCGTTACTGCCAGTACTTCCATCTATGCCTGTAAACCCCCTCACGACTGGTACTCCCTTCACTGCCTGCCCTATCACTGTCGGTACTCCCATCACTGCGGGTGCATTGATATAGGTAGATAAGGCTACTTGCGTTTTTTGTCGCAGCGCATCTTGCGCTATCGGACGCATGCGCAATGTTCCCCTATCTTTAACATGGCGGGCGCAGGGTTTAGCGCTTGCACGCGTTCATGTGCGTTTGTCGTGCGCTGCGCATTTTCCCGGTGTGAACGCATACGCGCTAGACGCTACATGTTGCAATTTTTTTTTCCGGTCAAAAAAAAAAAAAAGAGATGATTGAGACAGAGATGATAGAGCCAGAGATGATGGAGACAGAGATGATGGAGCCAGAGATGATGGAGCCAGAGATGATGGAGACAGATGATGGAGGCAGAGATATGGAGCAAGTGATGGAGCCAGAGATGATGGAGGCAGAGATGATGGAGCCAGAGATGATGGAGGCAGAGATGATGGAGCCAGAGATGATAGAGCCAGAGATGATGGAGCCAGAGATGATGGAGCAGAGATGATGGAGACAGATGATGGAGCAGAGATAATGGAGGCAAGAGAGATGATGGAGCCAGAGATGATGGAGCCAGAGATGATGGAGACAGATGATGGAGCAGAGTAATGGAGGCAGAGATGATGGAGCCAGAGATGATGGAGGCAGAGATGATGGAGCCAGAGATGATAGAGCCAGAGATGATGGAGACAGAGATGATAGAAATGTGACACATAGACAACGCATGCGCCAAAACAACCCAAAAGCATGCAAAAACGCATGAAATCGCAGACAAACGCTGGTTTTTTTTGTCGAAATGCGCATGCTGATGCGACTAAATATCGCAGCGTTTATAAGCGTTTGCATGCGTTTTTTTAATGCGCTACTTGTGCGCTCGAAACGCATCGCTAAAAAATGCAAGTGTGAAAGTAGCCTACCCCACAAAACATAACCTATCCAGATACCCTCATCAATACTCACTCAGAGGCCTGCGGAGCTGGGCCCGGATGCTGGCGACCCTCTCGCGTGAGCGGTATCGCAGGTCCGCCAGCTTCTTTCTGATTTGCGCTTTTGTGCGCACCACATTGTACCTCCTCTGCAGGCCCCGCTGGATCCTCTGCAGGCATAACCTTTTGTGGCGCATTGGATGTGCCACAGGTAGCCTGCAGTGGTAGTCCCAGAGGTCCGTCTTCTTAATCAGATAACGGACCTCTTCATCAGCCCATTTGGGCCCGCGCTGTCTCGCCGCCATTGCCGCCATCACAAACAACAGAGCATTGGGCGACGCCAGCGCCATGACGTCACAGCGTGCGCACGTTACGTGCGACCGCACCGCGACGCTAAACGGGGTTTTGCGATTGAAAAGTAACCGCAGCAGCCATGCGGCAGAAGCACAGATATGAAATGCTGTTGCAATCGCAATACCACTGTTCCAAGGTAGGCGATCACAATGGCGTGTCATGTCTTTATGGCTGGGGATCGTGACAATCTAGCAAATCACAAATGGCTTTTTGCATGTTTGCATGTGTAGTTGCAGTGTCAAATAGCGATCCAAATAACATGCATATCTTGATGGCTGGGGCTCGCTAATCCCCTTTGCAAAGTCACAATGGCTTTTTGCATAGCGTGAGTAGTCAAATAGCGATCACAATAACATAGCATATCTTGATGGCTGGGGCTCGCTAATCCCCTTTGCAAGTCACAATGGCTTTTTGCATAGCGTGAGTAGTCAAATAGCGATCACAATAACATCGCATATCTTGATGGCTGGGGCTCGCTAATCCCCTTTGCAAGTCACAATGGCTTTTTGAATAGCGTGGGTAGTCAAATAGCGATCACAATAGCCTCGTATATTTTGATGGCTGGGGCTCGCTAATCCCCTTGCAAATCACAATGGCTTTTTGCAGATCTGTATGCATGTTTACTTGTGTGGTCACATTGCGATCACAATGACGTCGCATATCTGTGAATAGCTGATTCCCTGGTGAATGTTGACCTTTACCTCCCAAGAATTTTCAAATATATGTATAACAATTTTTTAACCTTTCATATATGACTATAATATATATATTATATATTTAAACTTTATAGATGCAGCTGTGGTGTATTATCTGTTATATATAATTATAATGTTTGAACGCTACTGAGACCATAGGCCCTTAAAATAATTGAAAATATTTGAAACTTTTTTCTTTATTTTTTGTAACAATTAACTCCTATGACTGAAGGTACTCCCATGAGCACGTGTGTGACAAGTAGATACAATGTATAACAAAAAATAGGGAAAAAAAAAAGCCTTTGAAAAGATTTTAAAAACTACAGCAGCTGGTAACATGTCTCGTTGCCATCCCCATTACTCCCTCCCCACATCTCACCCATCATTAGCCCTTCTCCCATATTGGTAAAATAATTGAAAAAAACACGAATGCATTTTTAAAATAAAAATATTTTATTATCAAAACATTGTTAAAAAAAGGGTAAAGTAAAACATTCTCAAAATCAAACTAGACCTGATGCTGCCAACTCACTGCACCAGGCCCATTAAAGTATTGGCAGTACTTGTCTCTGCCGGCCTTCGCATTGTCCTTGCTCCTGCCTTGATTGACTGGTTGAAGGCCTGCAATAGCGGGATCATTGTCACGCCATTCTCCGAGCACCACGTCACCATTGCTGTCCGAGTCCATGAAGCCTGGTGGACTGTAAGTACCAGCATCGCGTTTTCTTAGAAAATTGTGCAGCACACAACAGGCCAACACCACAGAGTCTATGATTCCAGCTTCATGTTGATTGGAGTGTGGAAAACCCTGAAGCGATTGGCCATTATGCCGAAGGCATTCTCCACAACGCGCCGTGCCCTAGACAGTCTGTAATTAAAAATACGCCTTTCCCCTGTCAAAGTCTTTTGTGGGTATGGTTTCACAAGATGCTCATGAAGGGGGAAGGCTTCATCACCCACAAACACAAAGTTTAGGTTGGCGGTGGTGTCCATGTTGGTTGGCAAGTTAAGTTTATTATTAAACAACCGATCACCAAAACTTGTGTGCTCCAAAACGCCACCGTCAGAAACCCTTCCATTAATGCCAACATTAACGTCAATAAATTCATAATTGGCATTAACAAGGGCCATGAGGATCACGCTGAAGTAGCCCTTGTAATTATGAAAAAAGGATCCGCTTTTGGCTGGTTGCGTGATCCGCACATGTTTGCCATCCAAGGCACCACCACAGTTTGGGAACTGCCAAATCCGTTCAAAATCAGAGGCAATAATTTGCCATTCCGCCACTGATTTTGGAAATGGCATGTAGCTCCGTAAACTGCGGACGATGGCGTTGCATGTCTCCGGAATTAGTTCTCCAAGCAGCGACCGAGAAATTGCAGCAGAATATTGCAAATCCTTCATGGAACGTCCGGTTGCCAGAAATCGCAGCGTTACTGCCAAACGTTCCTCTGCTGAAACAGCTGCACGCATCCGGGTATCCTGCCGTTCAATGAGTGGCCTCACAGCTTCCAGTAGGAGCTTGAATGAATCCTCCGACATCCGTAGATAATTCCGGAAATCCTGCGGATTCTTCTCCTGCAACTCCCTCACTAGATGCATGTGGGTGAATCTGGACCTCTGCTCCAGCCATTCTCTGGTCCACATGCGACGCTTTCGCTTGGAGCGCCTCTCTTCCACCCGCGCCTCTTCTTGTCGATCTGCCTCCATTGACAGTGCAACTGCCACAATCATACGCTCCGCGGTGGACAGGTTCATTATGTGCAACCTGTACGGTAAAGAAGAGAAAAGTTAATGACTAATTAATTACTATTACTAAAGTGTTTAAACAGAATAAAATAAAGAATAAAATAAAAATTATATAACAAAAAAAAAATAAACTTTTCAGTTTATACAGTTTACAAATGTCTAAAATGGTGAGGGGTGTAAAATAAATAAAGCAAAAAAAAAATAATAAATAAAGTCAGGGGTGTAAAATAAATAAATAAAAAAAAAAAAAGAAAAAAATAAATAAAGTCTGGGGTGTAAAATAAATAAAGCAGAGGACGAAAAAAAAAAAATAAGGTCAAAAAACAATATCAAAACATCACAACATCACAAACAATATGTACCTTGAATCCAAATCCAAATATCCCAAAGATCCAAATCCAAATGGGGATGGATGGTGCTCTAACGACTCAGACAGGATCGCAAAACCCACCACTGCGCCACAAATATGATCGCAAAACACCGACACGCGATACTATCCTCACAAAAACGCACAAAGCACAGTTCGAATCATCCACAAAGTGCTCTGGAAACAATGGATGGAGGCGCAGTTATTATAGCTGAGGTGATGTTTGTGGTCACCAATCGGAGCTGAAGGGCGTTAATGAAAGAAAACAAAGTCCCGCCTCCGCCGCTGACTAATGCATCGTTAATGAGGTCGCACATTGTTCACAAAAAGGTGCCACATTCAGCGATAATACTTACCCAGCGGGAGCGCCGACGATAAAATAGGGTCCGGAACGATGTCAGCGACGAGCGAGATCACAGCAGGAAGCTCGTCGCTGGAAGCTGCCGCACTGAACAATATCGCTAACGGGATCGCTAAATAGTGACGTTTTTTAGCGATCTCGTTAGCGATATTGTTTAGTGTGGCATACCCTTCAGCCTGGGCAAGGAGGGCATTAATCAAAGGCAGTACAGAGACCAAAGATAACCCTGAAGAAGCTACAGAGTTCCCAAGCCGAGACTGGAATATCTGTCCATACGTCCACAATAAGCTGTACACTCCATAGAGGTGGCCTTTATGGAAGAGTGGGCAGAAAAAAAGTCTTTACTTACACATAAAAATTGTAAGACTGGTTTTGAGTTTGCCAAAAGACATGTGAGAGACACCTCAAATGTATGGAGGATGGTGCTGTGGTCAGATGAGACCAACATTAAACTTTTTGGTCACAAAGGTAAATGCTGTATCTCGCAGCAAACCAACATAGCTCATTACCCCAAGAACAACATCCCCTACTGTGAAATATGGTGGTGACCGCATCATGCTGTGGGGACTTGTTCGGCAGCAAGGACAGGGAAGATGGTCTGAATTAAAAGGAATATGGATAGTGAAAAATACAGGGATATTCTTGCGCAAAATCTGTTTCAGTCTGTCAGTGATTTGAGACTGTGACGGAGGTTCACCTTCCAACAAGACAACGACCCAAAGCAAATACAACTTTCGAGTGGTTTACGGGGAAACGTGTAAATGTTTTGGAGTGGACTTGTCACAGCCCAGAACTTAATCCAATTGAGAATCTGTGGTCAGACTTGATAATTGCTGTTCACCAGAGGAAACATCTAACTTGAAGGAGCTGGAGCAATGTTGCTTCTCCAAGGTATTCCGTGGTGTATATGTAGTCTACACCAAGGATAAAACAAGAAGAGTTGTCTGCTTACTGGATGTTTAGTGGTACCATCACCATCTTCAGACTATCAGGCAGAGACTATGCGACTTTAGTAGTTTTGCATATGGGATAATTGGCAGGAAACTGTAGAGCGTGTGTATGGTGGGGGCACGAACTGTGTCACTACACAAACTATGTGCTCTATCAAAGGGACGCAGCCCCTTCCTGCCGCCTTATCTACCCAGGGAATGAGGACCGATTTCCCTCCAGGATGTATACGCTCGGTAAATATATACATGTGTGTGTAAGGTTCCCAGCGCCACAATTTAGATGGGAGAAAACTAGAAGCACGTAAGCCCAAATTAAGAAACTTCCAGAGAAAAGGATGGAAAAGTCTCCCTCAAATATACATAGCCACTAGCCCCAATATAGAAGCCCCCCTATGTTACATTTACAGGGGTCCAGGAAGCTGAGATATCCGGGACTGATCGCAGCATTTTGCGTTTGTTTCTACCTGTAATAAAGTTCCCTTATGAAATATTTAGACCCGTTATTGATCAGGGAACACCAGTGACCTCCCCAAACAACTCCTTGCATTTCAGCCTACAGAGACAGACCACCCTCGTCCATGCAATGCATTTTGTATTGCAGCTCAGCTTTATTTTAGTGAATTGGACAGAGTTGCAATACCAGACACAGCCCACGGACAAGGTTGGCGCTGTTAGTGGGGGTGAAAAAACAGACCTGGTAATTAATATCATACAACACCAGGACCTTTCTCCACTCCTAACATCTTTTAGTAAAAATTGTATTCCCCGGAAAATAATTCTGGAGTTATGGTATATATTTTTTATAATTCTGCATTGTGTCTTTCCTCTATCGTTCCTCTGACAAATGCATAAACAGGGCGATAACTAGATGTTACCCTCTTTTCGGGGAGAGTGCTATGTGATTGTGTTGTCACATACTATCCAAACAGTGCCAGAACGTGGACAAACAAAATTTTTTTGGTAACATCAAATTTTCGGGCTTTTTTTTCATAAATTTCTAGGAGGAGTAAAAGAGGAACTGCACAATGCAGATTTATGAGAAAAGCTGCTCCAGAATATAATGATTTAGTAAAACAGACAAGTCAGGAGTGGAGAAAATCCTCCAATAAGGGCACTTTAAAAGAGTTATACAGCCTCTTACTTTGGGAAAGGGGCAGGATCCAGAATCAAGGACCCTTATTGGCACCTTACCGGGCATGTGACTTGAATCATTACCATCTTAATATTACTATTATATGATTTATCTTCTTGCTGGGTTCCATCTGTGAGGATATCTAGATGTGGAGTGTTAAAGGGCCACAAATCTCGCCTACTGCCTCTGTACTGTGAGTTGGAAATTCCAGCCATTGCAAACAGAGACTATTCCTTGATTAGTGATCATAAAAGATTTTCTGGAAGAAAGTCTATATCTCCTTGTACATGTTCAAGGTGAAGAAGTACAATCCCTTGATCTCAGCCTCCTGGTTTATCCCTAAGCCAAAATCATCAGTGACCTATTGGGTCCATGTCTCTAGTTGGCCTATGTTACAGCATGTCAATGAGAAATAGTGAATCTCCATCAATGAATGGCATTTTATTTAAGGAGAACCAGTAACTTCGTAAAAAAAGAATAAAAAAATTAGTAAGATAACTTGTTAAAATCCCTGAGCTCCATTTTGCACTGCGTTGCTCCATTTCAGAGATATTCACATTTGTTTCCTCTGGAACTTTGCAACCATTTGTTTCTTCAGAGTCTTCTCTGGGGGCGTGTGCTTTCACCCCTCTCTACCAAATGCTGCCAATCACAGCTTAGTAGAGTCTGAGACTGCTAGACTGCAACTGAGCTGTGATTGGCAGCATCTGAGAGAGAGGTGTAAGCACACACCTCCAGAAAACTCTGAAGAAATCCCCAGTTGTATTACTAGCAGAAATTTCACATACTGCGCTTCAGAAAAAAAAAAGGGGAATATCTCTGCAATTGAGGGACGCAGTGATGAAACGGAAAAATGCCTCAGGTATTTAGCTTATTTTTTTTTAGCAAGTGACTAATCCTCTTTAATATTAATCCTAAAGCATCAGAATTCTGTGATCTCTAAATTCCCTGTATTTCTACTTATCTATTATGCTTTCTTATCTTATAGCACTTTACAGATATTGGGGCTCATAATCCAAATTCCCTATCAGTATGTCTTTGGAGTGTGGGGAAAAAAAATGATGAAACCTACTCAAACACAGGGAGACCATACCTCCTTGCAGATGTTGTCCTTGATCGAATTTGAGCCTAAGACCCTATCACAAAGTAACAGTTTTAACCACTGAGTCCCCGTGTGACCCATGAAATTTACCTCTGACATAAAGTACACTATGTCACTAAAACAACACTCTCAGACACACTGGGAAATCCATAGTTAAATGCTAAAAGTCTATCTTCAGGCATATAATTTAATATTGAGCTAATTAATGAAGCAGTATGCAATAAACTTCTGAGAGCCCCCTAGTGGAGGCCTCAATCAGGCAAGATGTTATCATTTGGAATTCTGTCAAAACATCATGGCTCAAACTGCTAAAAAAGCTATAACACGAAGTGAATCATCACTACAAAATGTATCACTTTAAAGATAATTTTACTGGGCAAAAATGGTAAGGCTTTATTTTCCTTTGGAAAGTTTAGGATAAATTTTATCTCAAATCTAATGAAATTAAATGCTATTAATTTGGAGTGGTCTTTTACTACAAGGAAACTAGACCAGAGAGGACCGGTAAAAAAAACTGTTGCTATTTGCAGAGCTTTCATTTTATAAAAATGAATTTGTGAAATGATGGGGTGTGGTGAACCGATGCCTTCTCCCTCTGTAGAGTGAATTCCTCAATGAGACAACCGTCCTCCACCCATCCCTCAATGATCTGCTTCTTCAGTGACGCCAGATCTGAGCTAATTCTCCTGTCAGTGAATTTAAACTTCCTGCTTTTATTCCCCAGTTCCCTCTATGACACGGAAAGGACCCGCTCTAGAATTCGAGGAATATTAATTCAGATGAGTAGAAAGGTCACATTTTTTAGGCTTGACTTCCTTCTTATTGGGGTCCTCCACCCTTTCCTTCCTAAACACAAAATCACATCAGCAGTTTGTTATGGCCCAGCCCGTCATTACAAATACATGAGCAAAATGCTAAAAACGCACCAGATCTCATGTGATCATGAGGACATCTCACATGTCAGCTGCTTGGAGCAGTAGACCTAAGATGATATCTGTCCATGTAGGACCAAAGCTCTGTTCACATTGGCATTGAAGGCTTCATTGCAGATTACAGTATATTTTTTTGGGAACAAAAAAAAAAAAAATAGTGGTCACTGAATTGACATTTTTCCCGTGAAAGCATCAGACACCTTAGATCGTAATGACTCCTATTAAATATTATGGGGTCAGTTGGGCACCATTTATGTCCATCTTCCGAATGTTCTGGAGCAGGATTATGGCTTTCAAAAAAAAAACAACTCAGATACGACCAGAGTTCAAAAAAGTTATTAGATAAGGACTAACATTTCCAATGGTCTCTCAACTGTTGTCATCTCTAACGAATTCTGAAGTGCCTAAAAGAGGTCATCATCTCCCTTGGTGAAAAGATCTCAGAACCCAACCAGATGAGGTACAACTTACTGTAAAATCAATCCATGGAATTCCATCATGGTTCCCCAGTTTGGAATCTACACCAAGACCACAAACAAATACTAAAGAGGTTTGTCCAGGATTGAACTATTTCTGACTTATCCATAGGATGGGTCAGCATTATGAGATCGGTGGTGGTCCGACACCCACACCGATCATCCGAGAACGAAGCGACTTACGGGGCAGAAAGCAGCAGCTCCATAGGTTGCTTGGTGGCCACTGGTGAGTACCGAACTTTATGGTCCATTCAAGTGGACACAAGTCCCTGAGCTCAATGATTGACTGCAACGATGCTGACGTGGCATTCTGCAGCGGTGGAAAGGCATCAGTAGACCCACAAGTGTGAAAAAAAGCTCACGTTTGGTATTTTGTCCATCTCCGAGCCTATGTAATAATATTTGAAACAGGACGACCCCTTTTACTCTTAAATACGGAATGCTAAACGGGTCAAAACCAATGACAGACTTACCTTTAAATTTTAGGCACCAAATTACATTAGGACTTAAAACTCGAAAATAAATACAGACTCAAAACCAGACCCTTAAAAACATAGTCCCGAGTTACACAGTTCCCACTCTCCTTCTTGATGGAGCTTTGCAGCTCTGCTCCTGGCATCAGGGCGTGCACACGTGGCCTTTTCTGTTAGATTCCTCTACGGTAACAGGCCCTTCACAAGAATCAGAGATCACTGAGCACGCAGGTTTTGAGCCTTTCAATCACAATTTGGAACACAAAAATGCATTACAATGAACCTCACATGAAATCTTTTTAGATTTTTTATTTTATTTTATTCCTGACGATCTCCTAAGTACTTGGCTTTTTTTTTTTGCAATTTTGCAAATCCACCATGCAATTGTAGACATACGGGCCTTTTTATTTTGCGTTATTTTTATGGTCTGTAAAAAAGAGGGGTGGCTCACAGGATCCTCTGGGGCGTGTCTTTAGGCTGGTTTGCAAAATTGCTCTGTAACAAGAGCCCTCTTAGAAAAGACAATAAAATTTAGCACTAAATATAAAGACCCATCATTTTTAGAGCAGTATGGCCAATAAAAAAAAAAACAAAAACAAAAAAACCCAACAAAATACTTAGGGGAGCAGTGGGAACAAAATAAGAGCAAAAACTGGCCACTTTTGATCTGGTGTTAGATTTCCTTTAAAGGGGTTGTCCAGGACTATTTTTGTGGTTTTTTTTTTTTACTATGGGCCTAAAACTAAGAGACGCAACTACCTGCCAGTTCTACCAAGTGCTGTCCTGCCGGGAATTCAGCCGTTTCCCGTCGTCTGTGCAGCTCTTCCTCTTCTGCTCTGTTGACGGAGCGTGACTGCCAACTTCATGCTGATTGACAGCTGGCTTCGTGTTACATTGTTATGCCACATGACATGAGCGCTGCAGCCAATCAGTCAACCACAAAAAAGGGCCGTTTTGCTCACACTTCGCTAAAATGAAATTTGGATGTCTGAGGGAAGTGTGAGAATTGCAATCTGTTAATGTCCAATGATTGGATGCATAGCCCACGTGGCATATATGTTACGCAGGAGCTGGGAGACACAGCGCTGACATCGGTGGATCGGCGCCGGTGGAGAGGCATCTGTTATTTTTCAATTTACACCATGGAATATAATATTTAAGAACGGGTTCTCAATGTAGCCGACGACCCTTTTAATCCTGACGATGGTAGCATGTTATAAATTTCAGCTATGAGAAATATTATGTCTATGGAGTTATCGGCCTTAACAATGACAGCAGAGATCTAGAACCTGATGAGGAACTGAAAAGAAAAAAGTCTAGAACGTCGCATAACTTCTAATTCTCCCATGATTATAGTTTATTTACCTAAACTCGGGAAAACCTTGTGCGGGTCATGACTTTATCTCAGTGAATGGGTTATTTTCCATAAAGTAACAACAGGATGCAGATTTTCCACAATACATCCGAGTTTGGCTCAAATCAAATTTTTCCTTCAACACCCATCAGTGTGATGACAGAAACGAAAGAACCTCAGTCCTTCGCTCATCATTAGCCTTAAAGGGATATTCCCATCGTAAATATTTAGAGGCCACCACTTCATTCACATCTATGGGGGGGGAATGACCACTCCTTTTATAGGGAAAATATATCATTGTGCCACTTATGCAAGTATTACATGAATGGGTTCCACAGAGTGATCATAGAAGGAGACCCTCTACTTGTCCTAAAAGGGGGTCCCCCAACTGAAAACCCTGCTGTAGAGATACAATAAGAGCTGCGTATACATAATTCGGACCACACAACTATTTGACATTGGTTAAAAGAAATATCCTTATGATTGTGTGGATAAAGTAAAAATCCCTCGAACGCGCTAATCTCTGGATTGTGGACAAAAGGCGGACGTAGAGTAAGAGGACTATCAACACATGGATTGTTCTTGACACATGGCCAAAAGCTCTCACAACACTTGTGCCTTTATGGAGAAGGTTTCTGAGTGTTCACAGATTCTACTGTAATCGAATGACAAATATGTAGCAGTGACATCATCCCACCCACGGGAGTCAAACGCCTTTCACCGTGCGATGGAGCACTCCCCGCACGGAAGCAGGGGTGCACAGAGGAGTAAAGGGGACTTGCATCCCCATAAACAGCTAAAAAAATGGATTTTTGCCTATTTAAAGGGGATGCGTCACTTGCCATTACTATGTAATTGTTTTATCTGGTGTAAATGCCTCTCTTCTCCTGAATCCGGCGTCATTTTTCTTTTACTCCTGCGACTCTCTATTCCTGAGATATAAACCCTTCTTTCTTGTATGTAAATATAGTCTTGTTATTCAAATGGGCGTGGTCATCATGAAGACAAGGATGACTCCCACTTGGCTAACAAGACTAGATTTATATAGAGGAAAGAGTGAGCCATATCTTGGGAACGGAGAGGCGCAGGAAGAAAAGAAAAACAACGATGGATTCAGGAGAACAAGGGCATTTACACCAGGTAAAAAAAAAAAAAATAAAAAAATATAAATGGCAAGAGGGAAGTCTTTGAATCCATCAGAATCCTCTACATTGATCACCAATTAACCACTTGCATGCTGATTGACTTTGATTGGGGCGCACCAGCACAAATCGTGAGCGTAGGTCTCCATTGAATGAGCAAGAAGAAATCCTTATGACTCACCAAAAACAGATACAGGTATAAAGGCTTTCTCACTAGTTTGCCTGGTCTAAAGGCATATTCAAGTGCCTGAAAAATGGCCTCTGTGCTATTAGTATATAACTTAATGAACTGGTATACAGCGATATGGCAATATATTATAGTAAAAATATAAAGACCTCTTTATTATAAAAAAAAACTGTTTGTATTGTATTACATTAAATAGGTCGTCCTACAATGGATATTCATTATCTATCCATAGTGTAGGTTGTAAATAAGGTTTTTCAGCCCCCTAATCCTCCACACTGCCCAAACCGTGGGCTCAGGACCCTTGTGTTTAGTGATTGTTGGAGCCCCAAGTGATCAGATAAGGCACCACTTATCCTATATATGAGGGATAAATGTCCATTGTGGGACAAATATTTAGAATTGAGAGTCCTCAGTGGTTGATACCTTTTAATGGCTAACTGAAATGGTGGTAACAAATTGCAAGCTATCGAGACTACTCAGGTCTCTTCATCAGGCAAAGACTAAAACAAAATCTGAAGAATCACATATTTATGCACAACACAGCACAGAAAAAATGCATATAGATAAGACAAGTGACGTGAAGCAGAACTGTCATTATGGGAGAGGGATGAACATAAATATTGTGGGACAACCAACTGAAATAAAATGTATTAAACATATATTTCTTAAAATCACTAACACATTTGTTATCCTCACAAATCTGTACAATAAATGTCTACCAGAATTTATGATAACCACTTTACAATGTAAACAAAAGAAAGAAATATAAAGTTTTTCTGCAAATTTTCAAGAGAAAACATTATAATTAATATATCACACATACATTAACAAAAGGTTAATAGATATAATTCTTGTTACTCAGGTAAGTAGTCCTATCATTGTATCATTGTTCTCAGGGATATTCTATTTCTTAATATCACCTGTTGATATCCTCATTTGTTGTACATGACTTTTTGATGGACAAGGAACTCATATTCTAAGTTTTTGTGGTCAATACCGCAGAAATTCAAAAAGTTTATGGACACTTTCAGGGGCATTTTTGTTTACTTACATGCATATATTTAGGGGTAAAAAAAAAAATTGCCATTGGTTTCGTGAAAAGTTTTGCACCATTTGCCACCTCTATAGCCTCTGCATTGCATTCTGTCTATTGCTGGCTGCAAAGTGAGTTATCTAAGAATCAGTAAGTGAGCTTCCTCTGGCAGGGAGTGTGTAACTCTATTATCTGTCCTTTTCTGAGCTGCTATTAGCTCATTTATGACCGTGTTAACCTTCAGTTCTCCTTTCATGTGATCTAGAGTCATAAATCTGCAGATAAAAAGAGCTAAGGAGTCTCCATCAGAATGATCTCACTGACCAATTCTTAAATTAATTTCATTCTGCAGCCAACAATGTGATGGGAAACGAACAGCCTTAAAAGATGAAACTTTGCCAAATTTTTTTTTAATGAAATCCAATCTAAAATTAAGCTTTTTAACTTTTATCAAGTAATATAGGAATGGCTGGGATACTCCTTTAAAGCAGGCGATAATAAGCCTCTTATTAGCCAAATACAGGCCATTAGAGAATACACTGGTGAAGCTTTGCCGCAATTGCAAAGGACAGGATGAAAGCTGTATAATGTCCAGACAACATGGCTAGGAGAACAGTATACAGCAGATCATCCCCACATCCCAGTAGGATAAATGGCCGCTATATACAGTCTGCAATACAATATATAGACAGGTGAACACTTACCGTAGGAGGAAGACGGAGACCAGGTAACCCCAAATATCTTATTAAAACAGTCACACATTTTTTCTGATTTTCGTTGCCCTATGTCGATAGTTCCCTAGCTGCTGTATATCCCACCGCAGACTCGCCACCGGGTACAACGTAAGCCAGGGCACACACAGAGAATGGCATATAACCCCTGCAGATTAACACAGCGGCCCCGTCAGCATTTCAGAAAAGCTGCTCGCAAACATCCACCATTGTCCAGCACGGGCTGGGTTTAATGAAGCAAAAGCGAAATCCCTTGTTTAAAGCTTTGGGTGAGGGAGAAGGGGACAGGCATCTAGACAAAACTGCAGCGCTAGTCTATCTACTGCGCATCATTTGACAAATGTGTGGACAGGTCAGTGAAAGGTGGTGACAGATAAGTCAAGGGGAACAGACGCCTACTTTGGAAGTGTGCAAAAACGTGTCTCCTAAGTTTGGGTACAATACGTTTGTCCACCAAGTTAATTATCTTTACAGGTCAAAAATTCTGTGCAGACACATTAATTTATGCTTTTAGTGGCCAAATCGCCATTTTTGTGATACACAACTACAAGTGCCCGGTTACGTCCTAGAGGTAAAGGCTAACATTCTGTCTTCGAAAGACAACCATTAGAAAATAAAAAGGCGTTATACTCACCTTACTGATCCCCTGAAGCTCCCATTCCAATGCTTCCCCATGCCGCAAAATGCTCTGTACTTCCCTGCAGCTGATCCCATGCCTGATCAGTGATTGGCCGGCATGGGCCAGGAAGCATTGTAATGAGAGAAACAGGGAATCACTAAAATGAGTGCGAGTTCTTTTCCATTTTATATAGTTTGTCTTTTTTTTCTTACATTTTTCTATTGTCAGACATTCTATCTGATGAGGAGCAAGAACAGATTCTCAGGAACAGATTGGTATACCTGGTTGGGCTCATATACCATATACATGAATACAACAGAATCACCATCATCAGTACATGAATGCATCACTAGAACCACCATCAGTATATGAACACAGCATCAGAACCACCATCAGCAATCAGCATATAAATATATCAATAGAACCACCATTAGTACATGAATACAGCACCAGAACCATCATCAGCTCATGAATACAGTGAAGAAAAGAGGAGGATGTCCAGCTACACGATGTGCAAAATATGGAAGAGTACAAAAATACCCTATGGAAAATTAAAATGTATAAAGGAGGATTAAAACCATCGCATCAACGACTTTCTGGTGCATAGAAGACCTATCAACAGTACATGAACACAGCATCAGAACCACCATCTGTAAATGGATACATCAGAACCATCAGCATATAAATATATCACCAGAATCACCATACATGAACCACCAGAACAATCATCAGTACATGAATACAATATCAGAACAGCAGTACTGGAATATAGAACCAAATCTTAGTACAGTGATCAATTGTAATGTTAGGTCAGCCCACATCATATATCTTTGTATCGCAAATCTACAACTCCCAGTATGTCCTTAAAAATTAAAAAAAAGATACTGGGAATTATCAGTCTTCCGACTCTGTCCATACAGGAACCACAGTATTGACGTATTAGGCCGGGATCACACATGCGAGTAAATCGTCCGACACATGTGAAATCCCAGCTATGGCGCCGGCAGTCGGGAGTGGAGTGCGCGGCTGCATAGAACTACATGCAGCTGCTCTCTCCACTCCCGAGTGCCGGCTCCAGAGCTGGGATTTCACATGCGAGTGTCGGACGATTTACTCGCATGTGTGATCCCGGCCTTAGAAGCAATCAGTATCAGAAACAAACATTTACACCCAGGTATCTTATACGTGACGTCTTCTCTGATTGGATTCGTTTTCTTTCTTATCGTCTCCATGTTGTCAAGCTGCCGTAACTTTTAACATCCACAACTTTCTGCAAACGTCCCGCATCTCCAGTCTTCTGCAGCATATCCTGACAGCCTCTTTAAAAATAAATGTCATAGTACTGAACCCTGTATAAAAAAAAAATTTGTGCTGCTGAATATATTGCCCCTCACTATTCTGTCTGCACAAAATATGACCCCGTCACTGTCCCTTTTATGGTGCCTCTTCACTGTCCCTGCATACAGTTGTGCTCAAAAGTTTACATACCCCGGCAGAATTTTTGCTTTCTTGGCCTTTTTTCAGAGAATAATAATGATAAAGTTTTGATGTTTTCTCCACTCATGGTTAGTGGTTGGGTGAACATACAAAAAAAGGCTGCACTCAAGCATACTGAAGCATGACAACATAGAATACATGAAATTTTGAATAGCAATATGGCTTTGGAGTATAAGGAAAAATTTGAGACGCTTAGTATAAACATTTGGCCAAACATTTTAAAGCCCACCAACCATCGTCAAGGTGGTCTCAGTTCTGGTGAGTCCCTGACCTAATGTGAACATACCTCTATTAGGCTGATATCTGAATTTCTGGGTAAATATGCACCTCTGTCAGTAATGCCTGCATTTATGGGTAAAGTAGGGACCTGGTGTAATTAAAATCACCACCTGGTGGGGGCGGAGTGCTCGGTCAGTAAGCTAACATTCAAAAGACAAAAAAACCTGACTGGCACTTCCAGACTAATGTGAACTAGGTGCAAACCAAAGGGAGCTACCCCCATGTAAAACATACAAAAAAAGGCTGCACTCAAGCATACTGAAGCATGACAACATAGAATACATGAAATTTTGAATAGCAATATGGCTTTGGAGTATAAGGAAAAATTTGAGACGCTTAGTATAAACATTTGGCCAAACATTTTAAAGCCCACCAACCATCGTCAAGGTGGTCTCAGTTCTGGTGAGTCCCTGACCTAATGTGAACATACCTCTATTAGGCTGATATCTGAATTTCTGGGTAAATATGCACCTCTGTCAGTAATGCCTGCATTTATGGGTAAAGTAGGGACCTGGTGTAATTAAAATCACCACCTGGTGGGGGCGGAGTGCTCGGTCAGTAAGCTAACATTCAAAAGACAAAAAAACCTGACTGGCACTTCCAGACTAATGTGAACTAGGTGCAAACCAAAGGGAGCTACCCCCATGTAAAACATACAAAAAAAGGCTGCACTCAAGCATACTGAAGCATGACAACATAGAATACATGAAATTTTGAATAGCAATATGGCTTTGGAGTATAAGGAAAAATTTGAGACGCTTAGTATAAACATTTGGCCAAACATTTTAAAGCCCACCAACCATCGTCAAGGTGGTCTCAGTTCTGGTGAGTCCCTGACCTAATGTGAACATACCTCTATTAGGCTGATATCTGAATTTCTGGGTAAATATGCACCTCTGTCAGTAATGCCTGCATTTATGGGTAAAGTAGGGACCTGGTGTAATTAAAATCACCACCTGGTGGGGGCGGAGTGCTCGGTCAGTAAGCTAACATTCAAAAGACAAAAAAACCTGACTGGCACTTCCAGACTAATGTGAACTAGGTGCAAACCAAAGGGAGCTACCCCATGTAAAACATACAAAAAAAGGCTGCACTCAAGCATACTGAAGCATGACAACATAGAATACATGAAATTTTGAATAGCAATATGGCTTTGGAGTATAAGGAAAAATTTGAGACGCTTAGTATAAACATTTGGCCAAACATTTTAAAGCCCACCAACCATCGTCAAGGTGGTCTCAGTTCTGGTGAGTCCCTGACCTAATGTGAACATACCTCTATTAGGCTGATATCTGAATTTCTGGGTAAATATGCACCTCTGTCAGTAATGCCTGCATTTATGGGTAAAGTAGGGACCTGGTGTAATTAAAATCACCACCTGGTGGGGGCGGAGTGCTCGGTCAGTAAGCTAACATTCAAAAGACAAAAAAACCTGACTGGCACTTCCAGACTAATGTGAACTAGGTGCAAACCAAAGGGAGCTACCCCCATGTAAAACATACAAAAAAAGGCTGCACTCAAGCATACTGAAGCATGACAACATAGAATACATGAAATTTTGAATAGCAATATGGCTTTGGAGTATAAGGAAAAATTTGAGACGCTTAGTATAAACATTTGGCCAAACATTTTAAAGCCCACCAACCATCGTCAAGGTGGTCTCAGTTCTGGTGAGTCCCTGACCTAATGTGAACATACCTCTATTAGGCTGATATCTGAATTTCTGGGTAAATATGCACCTCTGTCAGTAATGCCTGCATTTATGGGTAAAGTAGGGACCTGGTGTAATTAAAATCACCACCTGGTGGGGGCGGAGTGCTCGGTCAGTAAGCTAACATTCAAAAGACAAAAAAACCTGACTGGCACTTCCAGACTAATGTGAACTAGGTGCAAACCAAAGGGAGCTACCCCCATGTAAAACATACAAAAAAAGGCTGCACTCAAGCATACTGAAGCATGACAACATAGAATACATGAAATTTTGAATAGCAATATGGCTTTGGAGTATAAGGAAAAATTTGAGACGCTTAGTATAAACATTTGGCCAAACATTTTAAAGCCCACCAACCATCGTCAAGGTGGTCTCAGTTCTGGTGAGTCCCTGACCTAATGTGAACATACCTCTATTAGGCTGATATCTGAATTTCTGGGTAAATATGCACCTCTGTCAGTAATGCCTGCATTTATGGGTAAAGTAGGGACCTGGTGTAATTAAAATCACCACCTGGTGGGGGCGGAGTGCTCGGTCAGTAAGCTAACATTCAAAAGACAAAAAAACCTGACTGGCACTTCCAGACTAATGTGAACTAGGTGTAAACCAAAGGGAGCTACCCCCATGTAAAACATACAAAAAAAGGCTGCACTCAAGCATACTGAAGCATGACAACATAGAATACATGAAATTTTGAATAGCAATATGGCTTTGGAGTATAAGGAAAAATTTGAGACGCTTAGTATACAGTCATGGCCAAAAGTTTTGAGAATGACACAAATATTAATTTTTACAAAGTCTACTGCTTCACTTTTTCTAATGGCAATTTGCATATACTCCAGAATGTTATAAAGAGTGATCAGCTTAACAGCAATTACTTGCAAAGTCAATATTTGGCTAGAAAATGAACTTTATCCCCCAAAACACATTTCAAAATCATTGCAGCCCTGCCTTAAAAGGACCAGCTAACCTCTTTTCAGTGATTGCTCCATTAACACAGGTGTGGGTGTTGATGAGGACATGGCTGGAGATCAATCTGTCATGATTAAGTAAGAATGACACCACTGGACACTTTAAAAGGAGGCTGGTGCTTGGCATCATTGTTTCTCTTCTGTTAACCATGGTTATCTCTAAAGAAACACGTGCAGTCATCATTGCAATGCACAAAAATGGCCTAACAGGGAAGAGTATCGCAGCTAGAAAGATTGCACCTCAGTCAACAATCTATCGCATCATCAAGAACTTCAAGGAGAGAGGTTCCATTGTTGCCAAAAAGGCTTCAGGGCGCCCAAGAAAGACCAGCAAGCGCCAGGACCGTCTCTTAAAAGTGTTTCAGCTGCGGGATCGGGCTACCAGCAGTGCAGAGCTTGCTCAGGAATGGCAGCAGGCAGGTGTGAGTGCATCTGAACGCACTGTGTGGCGGAGACTCTTGGAGCAAGGCCTGGTCTCAAGGAGGGCAGCAAAGAAGCCACTTCTCTCCAGAAAAAACATCATGGACAGACTGATATTCTGCAAAAGGTACAGGCAGTGGACTGCTGAGGACTGGGGTAAAGTTATTTTCTCTGATGAATCCCCTTTTCGATTGTTTGGGACATCAGGAAAACGCCTCATTCGGAGAAGACAAGGTGAGCGCTACCACCAGTCTTGTCTCATGCCAACTGTTAAGCATCCTGAAACCATTCATGTGTGGGGTTGCTTCTCAGCCAAGGGAATCGGCTCTCTCAAAGTCTTGCCTAAAAACACAGCCATGAATAAACAATGGTACCAGAATGTCCTCCAAGAGCAACTTCTCCCAACCCTCCAAGAGCAGTTTGGCGATCAACAATGCCTTTTCCAGCATGATGGAGCACCTTGCCATAAAGCAAAGGTGATAACTAAATGGCTTAGGGAACAAAACATAGAGATTTTGGGTCCATGGCCTGGAAACTCCCCAGATCTTAATCCCATTGAGAACTTGTGGACAATCATCAAGAGACGAGTGGACAAACAAAACCTAAAAATTCTGACAAAATGAAAGCATTGATTGTGCAAGAATGGACTGCTATCAGTCAGGATTTGGTCCAGAAGTTGATTGAGAGCATGCCAGGGAGAATTGCAGAGGTCCTGAAGAAGAAGGGTCAACACTGCAAATATTGACTTGCTGCATTAACTCATTCTAACTGTCAATATAAGCTTTTGTTACTCATTTGTTTGCAATTATTATATTTCTGTCTGTGATAAAAACATCTGTCAAACACACATAAAAACCAGAGGGCAGCAGATCATGTGAAAATATAATATTTGTGTCATTCTAAAAACTTTTGGCCATGACTGTAAACATTTGGCCAAACATTTTAAAGCCCACCAACCATCGTCAAGGTGGTCTCAGTTCTGGTGAGTCAAAATTTCATGTATTCTATGTTGTCATGCTTCAGTATGCTTGAGTGCAGCCTTTTTTTGTATGTTTTACATGGGGGTAGCTCCCTTTGGTTTGCACCTAGTTCACATTAGTCTGGAAGTGCCAGTCAGGTTTTTTTGTCTTTTGAATGTTAGCTTACTGACCGAGCACTCCGCCCCCACCAGGTGGTGATTTTAATTACACCAGGTCCCTACTTTACCCATAAATGCAGGCATTACTGACAGAGGTGCATATTTACCCAGAAATTCAGATATCAGCCTAATAGAGGTATGTTCACATTAGGTCAGGGACTCACCAGAACTGAGACCACCTTGACGATGGTTGGTGGGCTTTAAAATGTTTGGCCAAATGTTTATACTAAGCGTCTCAAATTTTTCCTTATACTCCAAAGCCATATTGCTATTCAAAATTTCATGTATTCTATGTTGTCATGCTTCAGTATGCTTGAGTGCAGCCTTTTTTTGTATGTTTTACATGGGGGTAGCTCCCTTTGGTTTGCACCTAGTTCACATTAGTCTGGAAGTGCCAGTCAGGTTTTTTTGTCTTTTGAATGTTAGCTTACTGACCGAGCACTCCGCCCCCACCAGGTGGTGATTTTAATTACACCAGGTCCCTACTTTACCCATAAATGCAGGCATTACTGACAGAGGTGCATATTTACCCAGAAATTCAGATATCAGCCTAATAGAGGTATGTTCACATTAGGTCAGGGACTCACCAGAACTGAGACCACCTTGACGATGGTTGGTGGGCTTTAAAATGTTTGGCCAAATGTTTATACTAAGCGTCTCAAATTTTTCCTTATACTCCAAAGCCATATTGCTATTCAAAATTTCATGTATTCTATGTTGTCATGCTTCAGTATGCTTGAGTGCAGCCTTTTTTTGTATGTTTTACATGGGGGTAGCTCCCTTTGGTTTGCACCTAGTTCACATTAGTCTGGAAGTGCCAGTCAGGTTTTTTTGTCTTTTGAATGTTAGCTTACTGACCGAGCACTCCGCCCCACCAGGTGGTGATTTTAATTACACCAGGTCCCTACTTTACCCATAAATGCAGGCATTACTGACAGAGGTGCATATTTACCCAGAAATTCAGATATCAGCCTAATAGAGGTATGTTCACATTAGGTCAGGGACTCACCAGAACTGAGACCACCTTGACGATGGTTGGTGGGCTTTAAAATGTTTGGCCAAAATGTTTATACTAAGCGTCTCAAATTTTTCCTTATACTCCAAAGCCATATTGCTATTCAAAATTTCATGTATTCTATGTTGTCATGCTTCAGTATGCTTGAGTGCAGCCTTTTTTTGTATGTTTTACATGGGGGTAGCTCCCTTTGGTTTGCACCTAGTTCACATTAGTCTGCAAGTGCCAGTCAGGTTTTTTTGTCTTTTGAATGTTAGCTTACTGACCGAGCACTCCGCCCCCACCAGGTGGTGATTTTAATTACACCAGGTCCCTACTTTACCCATAAATGCAGGCATTACTGACAGAGGTGCATATTTACCCAGAAATTCAGATATCAGCCTAATAGAGGTATGTTCACATTAGGTCAGGGACTCACCAGAACTGAGACCACCTTGACGATGGTTGGTGGGCTTTAAAATGTTTGGCCAAATGTTTATACTAAGCGTCTCAAATTTTTCCTTATACTCCAAAGCCATATTGCTATTCAAAATTTCATGTATTCTATGTTGTCATGCTTCAGTATGCTTGAGTGCAGCCTTTTTTTGTATGTTTTACATGGGGGTAGCTCCCTTTGGTTTGCACCTAGTTCACATTAGTCTGGAAGTGCCAGTCAGGTTTTTTTGTCTTTTGAATGTTAGCTTACTGACCGAGCACTCCGCCCCACCAGGTGGTGATTTTAATTACACCAGGTCCCTACTTTACCCATAAATGCAGGCATTACTGACAGAGGTGCATATTTACCCAGAAATTCAGATATCAGCCTAATAGAGGTATGTTCACATTAGGTCAGGGACTCACCAGAACTGAGACCACCTTGACGATGGTTGGTGGGCTTTAAAATGTTTGGCCAAATGTTTATACTAAGCGTCTCAAATTTTTCCTTATACTCCAAAGCCATATTGCTATTCAAAATTTCATGTATTCTATGTTGTCATGCTTCAGTATGCTTGAGTGCAGCCTTTTTTTGTATGTTTTACATGGGGGTAGCTCCCTTTGGTTTGCACCTAGTTCACATTAGTCTGGAAGTGCCAGTCAGGTTTTTTTGTCTTAGTGGTTGGGTGAAGTCATTTATTGTCAAACTAATGTGTTTTCTCTTTTTAAATCATAATGACAACCCAAAACATCCAAATGACCCTGATCAAAAGTTTACATACCCCATTTCTAAATACCGTGTATTGCCCCCTCTAACATCGATGACAGCTTGAAGTCTTTTGTGGTAGTTGTGGATGAGGTTCTTTATTTTCTCAGATGGTAAAGCTGCCCGCTCTTCTTGGCAAAAAGCCTCCAGTTCCAGTAAATTCCTGCGTTATCTAGCATGAACTGCACACTTGAGATCAGCCCAGAGTGGCTCCATGATATTGAGGTTAGGAGACTGAGATGAACACTCCAGAACCTTCACTTTTTGTGCTATAGCCAATGACAGGTCAACTTGGCCTTGCGTTTTGGATCGTTGTCATGTTGGAACGTTCACGTCCCATGGGCAGCTTCCGGGCTGATGACTGCAAATTTGCCTCCAGTATTTGCTGATAACGTGCTGCATTTATTTGTCCTTCAACTTTGACCAAGTTTCCTGTGCCTTTGTAGTTCACACATCCCAAAACATCAGCAATCCACCTCCATGCTTTACAGTAGGAATGGTGTTTCTTTCATCATAGGCAGTAGCGTAGCTACCGGGGGGGCCCACCTGGAGCTACGCTACTGTAACTGTATCGGCATGCACAGCACGCTGACAGTTACTTTCTGCGGCAGAGCAGGGAGAATCAATCTCCCTGCTCTGCCGCTATGGGGCCCCTGAGCAGGCGGTGGGGGGCCCGGTGCCAGCAGTGGGCCCCCCGCCCGTCATCGGAGGGTCAGCTAGCTGACCGCATTGAGAGAGAAGGAGCGAGCGCTCCTTCTCCCATAATCCCCCTCTCAGCGTCTGACAGCGGGCGCGATGACGTCACTGCCCGGCGCCGGCAGTCAAACGCTGAGAGGGAGAGCAGTGAGCAGCGCAGGAGCCGGGAGCAAGAGAGGTGAGTACAGGATTTATTATTTTTGTGAAGGGGATGCATTATAAATAAGGCTGCATATGGAGGTGCATTATAAGTAAGGCTGCATATGGAGGTGCATTATAAATAAGGCTGCATATGGAGGTGCATTATAAGTAAGGCTGCGTATGGAGGTGCATTATAAGTAAGGCTGCATATGGGGTGCATTATAAGTAAGGCTGCCTATGGGGGTGCATTATAAGTAAGGCTGCCTATGGGGGTGCATTATAAGTAAGGCTACATATGGAGGTGCATTATAAGTAAGGCTGCCTATGGGGGTGCATTATAAATAAGGCTGCATATGGGGTGCATTATAAATAAGACTTCCTATGGGGGTGCATTATAAATAAGGCTGCATATGGGGTACATTATAAGTAAGACTGCATATGGAGGTGCATTATAAGTAAGGCTGCATATGGGGTGCATTATAAGTAAGGCTGCATATGGAGGTGCATTATAAGTAAGGCTGCATATGGGTGCATTACAAGTAAGGCTGCATATGGGGTACATTATAAGTAAGGCTGCATATGGAGGTGTATTATAAGTAAGGCTGCATATGGGGTGCATTATAAGTAAGGCTGCATATGGAGGTGCTGACAATATGAGAAGTGAAACGTGTCTTTGTTGTATTCTCTGTAGTTGAGTCCTGGCTGGAGGAGTCGTCATGTCGGTCTGGGCCAGATGGAAAAGACATGAAAAGTGAACGATTCCATCAGAAAGAACGTCAGCGGTAAGTCATTATCTGTAACTCTGCTGTAATCTATTATATGTTCTGTAGGACTGGTATTATTTACCACTGACCATATGGCGGTGATATCAATATTGGACTTTTTATATATAGATTAATTTTGGCAACAGCGCGGTCATTTGCTGAGGTTCTCTGGTTAGGGGCCCACTCAGATGTTTCGCCCCCCTAAACCAAAACCCTAGCTATGCCTCTGATCATAGGCCTTGTTGAGCTCTCTCCAAATGTAACTTTATGGATGTGGGCAAAAAGCTCAATTTTGGTCTCATCACTCCAAATTACCTTGTTCCAAAAGTTTTTAGGTTAGTCTCTGTGCTGTTTTGCGTATTGTAGGCGAGATACTTTGTGGCATTTGCACAGTAATGGCTTTCTTTTGGCAACGTGACCATGCAGCCCATTTTTCTTTAAGTGCATCCTTATTGTGCATCTTGAAACAGTCACACCGCTAGTTTTCAGAGAGTCCAGTATTTCAGCTGATGTTATTTGTGGGTTTTTCTTTGCATCCTGAACAATTTTCCTGGCAGGTGTGGAGTCTGTGGACGAAGTTTTTGTTGGTCTACCTGACCGTGGTTTTGTTTTTACAGAGCCCTGAATTTCCATTTGTTAATCACAGTTTGAACGCTGCTAACTGGCATTATCAATTCCTCGGATATCTTTTTGTATCCCTTTCCTGTTTTATACAGTTCAACTACCTTTTCCCGTAGATCCGTGGACAATTCTTTTGCTTTCCCCATGACTCACAATACAGAAACGTCAGTGGCTGGATGAAAGATGCAAGAGTCTGTCTGGATCCCAGAAACTCACTCAGCTTTTATGCACACACTGATTACAAGCAAACAGGTCACAGGTGAGGATGTTACCTTTAGTAGCCATTCAAACCCATTTGTGTCAATTTCTGTGCATGTTATCAGGCCAAAATCACCAGGGTATGTGAACTTTTCATCATGGTCATTTGGATGTTTTGGGTTGTCATTATGATTTAGAAAGAGAAAACACAGTAGTTTGACAATAAATGGTTTCACCCAACCACTAACGATGAGTGGAGAAAAAGTTTTGGCGTTATCAATCATATTGTCTGAAAAAAGGCCAAGAAAGCAAAAATTCTGCCGGGGTATGTAAACTTTTGAGCACAACTGTATAAAGTACTACTTCTATACGGTCCTCCCTCATGAACTATAACTTCTAAACTGTCTGGCCTTATGAGTTATAACTGACACTTCGTCTTCACTTTACACTGTACATGCTAGTTTCCATCTCCACTCTGTATACCCCCACCTCTCCATTACTCTTTTCACACTTTGATCCCTTTACACACTACCCCCTGCAAGCTGCCCTTTTCTATACTGCCCCCCCCACCCCCATATAGTTCTCCACCCTCTAGGCCAGCCCGCCAAGAGGTGATATGTTCATCTCTCCTCATAGCAGAAGCGGCCCCGGAATTGCTTACACAGAAATTATGCCCAGAAGAGCAAGTATGGCTGACAATGTCGAGAAAGAAGGATAGTTGAAATTTCTGAAATACTGTAACTCTGGTCTAAACTCACGCCTTCCCTTGCGTAAACCAAAAGGATTAAGGAGTCTCCAATTATAACGAGGGATTGTGGCTGCATCACTGAGTGATGTTGAATCACAAGTTGGAAAAAGGAAAAAAAAAAAAAAGTTTATCCAGTAGCAAAATAAATCCTATTTCTCGTTGCCGTTGACCTACAACAAGCCTTATTTGGCCTGAATGGGGTCCTGCATGTTTTCATGGTGTGGGGTAAACCAAGTGTTATCTATGGGGACTCAGTGCAGGGGGAAAAGCATTATAAATTCTGTCCTTGTCACAACAGCCTCATGCAACCTGTAAACTAAGCAATGGTCTGAAGTAGTACCCTCTCATCAGCCTGTACACATGCTCGATCATCGCTGTGCCCAGCGTCCAGACTGAAGATATTCGCTCACCGTGTACTGGAATGTGCTAAACTCGTACATAAGGCTCATACGCTGCAATACAAATGTTTATTCTTAGATGGATCCCAACATAATGTAAAAGTTATTTCAGGACAGACTCGGCTGCAGCAATAAGGGAACACTACAGAATACTAGTAGACTCGAATGGTAATGGGGTTGTCTGGTTTGTCTCCCAATCAGAAGAAGCAGCCGAATAGTGTCTCTCTGAAAGTCCCGGGCTGTCTATATTATCCAGAAAACCTATTGATTTGAAGACTATGTTACACCTTTGCACAAAACGCAACAGAAAAACAAAATTCTTAAACAAAAGGTGTGAACATAGCTTTAGGGATTGGCGGCAAGAGGTGGGTTTATACACAGATCTCAAGGGCGGAGAGATGGGGGATCTATCTACAAGGAGGGCATAGGAAAAGGGGAAAGCACATGAAGAGAAAATAAATGCAGGATAGAAGCTGTTCTGATAAATGACCTAATGAAGACTGCTGCACACAGATATCAAATCCAGCCTATATTACTGGGAGGGGCACTCCTACAAGAAAAAAAAAATCAGAAACATGAATCAGGCTGCAAAAACCGCATCCGAGTGTCTGAAAATGAAGAAATGAAGATTGCTTACAAACTTAATTAATAAATTGCACTAAAGCTAATTACGAACATAATGTAAAAAAATCCCATGTCAAAGTCAAGAGACTTTCAATTAAATTCTGATCAATTTATAAACTGGGATCCTAACAACAACAAAAAAAAAAATTTCCAAAGAAGACAACGCCAAATCTTCTTTAGATATTCGGGAATGGTTGGTCTTTGAAAAATGTATCATAGAAAGTAAGTAAAATGATAAAGAGGACCTGTCAAAAGGTCAAGAGTGGCCAGTTTTTGCTCTTATTTCATTGCCACTGTTCCCATGAGTATTGTGCATTTATTTTTTCTAAATGTGCGAGTCACAGAGATTTAGGCCCGGCTCATTTAGTGCTAATTTTAGGGTCTTTACAAGTGGGCGTTTCTCACACAGTAATAATGCAAAGCAGCCTAAAGACACGCCCCGGAGGTTCCTGTAGGTCTTGATCACACCCTTTTGTAAAGACCGTAAAAATTAACATTCAATAAAAAGGCATATATCTAAAAAATAAATAAAATACTCAAGGAAGCAGTAGTAAGAAAATGAGAACAAAAACTGTCAGCATTTGACCTAGTGAAAAGGTTCTCTTTAAGTACAGTGCTGCTCAACACTATTGGCAGCCCTTCATTTTATCACAGATGGTACAATATCTTCAGAAATAAATGGAAATGTACCAAAGTTATATCCTCAGGATTTTTAATTAGTGGTCCAAAGTAATACAACAATAAAACAGAAGTTTCGAAGAAGAAAAAGAATAAACAGCATGTGCAGCAATAAATGATTCCTTAATACTTGGTGGTTGCACACCCTTTGGCATTGATGACAGCCTCCAAACGTTTCTTGTAGCCATCTATACGCTTCTTGCATTTCTCAGCTGGTATTTTCTCCCACTCGTCCTTTGCAGTTTGTTCAAGCTCTTGACTGTTTGCAGGGTTCTTTTTCCCTACAGCAGATTTCAGCTTACACCAAAGGTTTTGAATGGGATTGAGGTCAGGACTCGATGACCATTTTAAAAACAGTCCATTTTTCTTTTTCAGCCATTCCTGTGTACTTTTGGATGTGTGCTTTAGGTCATTGTCTTGCTGGAGGACCCATGTTCTTCAACTCAAAAGTCTTCTTACACTGTGTAGGACATTTCGCTCTAAAATCTCTTGATAATTCTGATTTTATGATTCCTGTGATACGGTCAATGCCTCTAGCAGCAGATGCAGCAAAGCAACCCCACAGCTTTATGGATCCTTCATCATGCTGAATTGTTGGTAGGGTGTTCTTTTCCTTATAAGCTTCATTGCGCCATCTGTAAACAAACTGTTGTTTTGCATTACCAAAAAGCTCTATTTAATATGTCCACAGAACATTTTCCCGGATTGTGGTTTGTCAAGGTACTCTTTAGGAAAGATCATTGCTGAAGAAAATCCATAAAAAGAAACAAGTGGTTTCTTCCTTGGCCTTCGCCCATAAAGCTCTGCTTGGTTTAGTGCGCAGCTTATGATACCTGTTCGCCTTCAGGTCTTTGGATGTTTGACGTGTTTTTTCCACCATTCGCACCAACCTTCAGCTCTGCTACATAGAGGCGATGAACAGATCACCTGTATGTAGCAGAATTGCTGACTTGCTATGAGCGCAGACCACTGATCGGCGCTCATAGCAATCCGGCAGTGACAACCGTAGAGAGACCTCTGGTGTCATGCCAACCCATCGGCGACCCATGGTCATGTGACATGGGCACCTATGGGCAGGATTTCCGGAAGTGCGTGTTAAATGCTGCTGTCAATTTGACAGCAGCATTTAATGGGTTAACAGCTTCGGGAGGATCGTGACTCCACCCGCAACTATTAGCGGCACATGTCAGCTGCTCAAAACAGCTGACGTGCCAGAAAAGATGTGGGCTCACTACCGGAACCCACATCAAAGGGAGAGTGTCTGAGATCGGCGTATTATTACGTCTGATGTCGGAAAGGGGTTAATATCACTCTATAATGATTTGCAATACGTAAAGGAACCAGTCGCATCCCCCCCAAAAAAAAAAAATCCCACACATTTACCTGCAGGGTGGAGAGTTAATGGGCAGGTCAATCGCGTTACTGTTTGACTGTCTTAACAAAAGCGCAGCTATCGTAAGATTTTTTTTCCCCAGGAGTAGAGTTGAGCGATACTTTCCGATATCCAAAAGTATCGGAATCGGAATGGTGTCGCCGATACCCAAAATATATCGGCGATACCCGATACCGATAATGCAATGTAAGTCTATGGGAACAAAATATCGGAATTAAAAAAACCCCATTCTTGCCTTGTTGGTTAATTGTACATGAAGGAAAACAACAAAGAGTAATGTAGAATGTATTGGGGGAGGTTGAGGAGACATTAAAGGCATAGATGTTTAACCCAATCAAATGGAATAGCATTAATATTTTTTTTTTAAAGATGTTCGGATTGACGAAGAAATTGACAATGTTGTTAACGTTTTTTCTATTTTGGCAAATATGTATATTTCACAACTTCCATGCTCTTCACCTTTTTAACTTTTGACACACTTTCTCCTTCATAATCTTCAGCAGCATCATCTTTTTCATCAAATTATTCTTCATCTTCACCTTCTTTATCTTCTTCTTAAACTTCTTGCTATTCATCTTTTTGTTAACATTACTCATATTGTTCTTATTAAACTATTATTCTTCTTCATATTCTACTTCATCTTCATCTTCTTCATCATATTCTTATTTGTTCCTTCCGTTCTTGCTGTCACAAAAGATTTAAATTACAACAGTATTTGTCCGTGTTCAGTTTAGCCTGCAGCAGCAGGCATTTTCCAGGGGCACCACGAGGAGGAACGGACTCACCCCCATACACTGCTTAGTCTTCTTCTGCTTATAATTTAGAGCATATATTTTGCTCTTCATTTTGGTCTTATACTTCATGTTCTTCTGCTTTTTGATCTTCTGCTTATTGTTCTTCTGTCTCTTGTTCTGTATCTTGTAGTTTGTCTTAACCTTCTTTGTCCTGTTGGTGATCTTCTTTTGGGCAATCTTTTATTTCTTCTTTGTGATGGTGTTCAGGCTGGTTGGCTTGATGCTCGTCGTCCTTGTGGTCGTCATCTTCTTCGGGGTGGTCATCAGGGTCGTCGTCTTCATTGTTGGAGATCCAGAGTGATTACCCAAAAAAAATTTAAAAAATCTTCAATTTGTAAATGTAGCTGAAGGTACAAGAAGGCTGACTAACTTTCGAGAACCAGCTGACGTTACTGGAACCGGACGGGTAGCAGAAGGTACAAGAGCCAATGCAAGTAACGAGGACCAGCTGACTGTGCTGGAACCCGGAGGGGCAGCAGAAGGAAAAGAGCCAATGGCACAACCGAGGACCAGCTGACGTTACTGGGACACGGTTACTAAGCAGGAGGTACCTGTGCTCCAAAGCACTACCAAGGACCAGCAGACGTTGCTGGAACTCGGATACCGAGATGGAGGCACCTAGGCCAAAGGCACTGCGGAGAACCAGTTGACGGTACTGGAACCCGGATGGGTAACAGAAGGTACAAGAGCCAATGCAAGTAACGAGGACCAGCTGACTGTGCTGGAACCCGGAGGGCAGCAGAAGGAAAAGAGCCAATGGCACAACCGAGGACCAGCTGACGTTACTGGGACACGGTTACTAAGCAGGAGGTACCTGTGCTCCAAAGCACTACCAAGGACCAGCAGACGTTGCTGGAACTCGGATACCGAGATGGAGGCACCTAGGCCAAAGGCACTGCGGAGAACCAGTTGACGGTACTGGAACCCGGATGGGTAGCAGAAGGTACAAGAGCCAATGCAAGTAACGAGGACCAGCTGACTGTGCTGGAACCCGGAGGGGCAGCAGAAGGAAAAGAGCCAATGGCACAACCGAGGACCAGCTGACGTTACTGGGACACAGTTACTAAGCAGGAGGTACCTGTGCTCCAAAGCACTACCAAGGACCAGCAGACGTTGCTGGAACTCGGATACCGAGATGGAGGCATCTAGGCCAAAGGCACTGCGGAGAACCAGTTGACGGTACTGGAACCCGGACGAGTAGCAGAAGGTACAAGAGCCAATGCAAGTAACGAGGACCAGCTGACTGTGCTGGAACCCGGGGGGGCAGCAGAAGGAAAAGAGCCAATGGCACAACCGAGGACCAGCTGACGTTACTGGGACACGGTTACTAAGCAGGAGGTACCTGTGCTCCAAAGCACTACCAAGGACCAGCAGACGTTGCTGGAACTCGGATACCGAGAGGAGGCACCTAGGCCAAAGGCACTGCGGAGAACCAGTTGACGGTACTGGAACCCGGACGGGTACCATAAGGCACCCATGAAAATGTAAGTTGACAGGCCGCAAGCCGTCCGCAGTTACCGAATCACACAGTCCTACAGTGGGTGCTTGTCCTATTGTCACAACGGAAACAGCCTTTATTTACATATCCCACAGCACACATAGGAATGACCAAAACTGCAGGCACCATATAGTCGGCTAACCAGAATGCAACACGACAGGACAACTTATTGGAGGCTAATTGACGTTGACACTGCCAGGAAACAGCTGTCGTGTTGTAACCAGGCTGGGCAGGAGTCAGTACCCGTGCCAAGTACTTCCGAGCAACAACTGGCGGTGTTGGAGTCCAGTGATGAGAAGATAACAGGGTGGAGGCAGCAGGACTTTTTGCCGTACACACAGCAGGGGAACAGCTGACATTACTGAACCCCAGTAACACAGGAGCAATTGTTGACTGTGCTAACAGCACTTCCAGGCAACAACTGGCGGTGTTGGAGCCCAGGGATGAGAGGAGGACAGGGTGGAGGCAGCAGACTTTTTGACGTACACACAGCAGGGGAACAGCTGGTGTTACTGAACCCCAGTAACACAGGAGCAAGTGTTGACTGTGCTAACAGCACTTCTAGGCAACAACTGGCGGTGTTGGAGCCCAGGGTCAAGGAGGATGTTTAAATAGTAGATCAAGTATTTTCCTTGTTACGTGTCAATTTTAAATGTCTATACTCCAAACAAGAGAAAGATAAGCTTTACTACCATAAGATGATGATTTCAGTTAAAAAAATATCGAGATAAATAAAGAATTGACAAACATAAACGCATACATTAACATGTTTAACAGCAATGCAAACCACAAAATAAATTAGTTAAGGAATCTGCTATACGGTTGTACATAAAAGCATACAAGTACATATCTGAATCCATTAATGATGGATAAGTAACAGTATGTACACCATTTTTATTGTATAGACAATGAATGTCTGACTTCAAAACATCATCAGCATTACAAGTTATCTGTGACATTAATAAAATGTTACATTTGCTGAATAATGTCACTAAAGTTTATAAAAATTATACAATTTCCATCATGTAATACTCATATGTGCCAATAATCATTTTTATTAACAAACATAACCTTTAAAAAGTGCATAGTGCAAATTGCTATTTATGCCTGACTGTGGACTTGCAAGCATGACAACGGATAGATAAGGTATATATAGATGAGACTGCATAGCCACAGATGGTGAATGGCCATGTAATACTGTACCTCAATAAAGTGTGCGTCACTACTACATAATTTTTTTTATATAGCTTTATAAAACAGGGTACGTGCATGTATGCTTGCGCCTTTGTTTGGACGCACAAACTGCCTTCCCTTTCTGTGACGCGTTGGGTAGTGAACAGTTGTGTGCTGTGTTCACTGCAGTCTTTGCGGAATAACCACACTTAGGCCTTATAACTTTTCAGACTTTCTTTATCAATCTACCAAGATGAAGAAGGCAGGGAGTAAGGCACGTGGTCGTGGCCGTGGAGTTTCAGCAGGGAGAGGACGTGGGGATTCTGTGGCTGCTGCCGCCCCCAGTGACACAGCATCCACCAGTTTTCCCCGTGAACGTTCCTTTATGCGCACTTTTGTAGGAGGTCGGTGTACCCCCTGCTGCGGGAAGAACAAATTGAAGCCGTTGTTGGTTGGATGTCAGCCAATGCATCGAATTCAATTGCTTCCACCTCCTCTCAGGACCACAGCACTGTTGAGCAACCATCTGTCTCTTCACCGCCTGCCAAATTGCCCAGGCAGTGACAGAGTTCTGTACAGGAGCCAGCTGAGTGTCTGCTTCTGTTCTCAGAATCTGTTGGCTTGCAAACAGGGGCCCAGCCAAGCAGCATTCTGGAATGTGAAGAAGAGGGAGTATGCAGTGATGCGCAACAGCTGTGTCTCTCTGAATCTGAAGAGGCGGGTGAGACAGTGCCGATGGTCAGCACACCGCAGAACGCATCTATGATGATGAGACTCAGGTGCCAGTTTCTGTTGAGCATGGTGCTGGCCAGACCACCCAACAGCAGCAGGTGTTGGAAGAGGGTAGTGGAGATGATGAGGTCCAAGACCCAACATGGCGTGAGGAACAGGAAGGTGTTGGGAGCAGCTCAGAGGAATACTACTAATAATAATATTAATTTATATAGCGCCATCATATTACGCAGCGCTTTACAGTTTAGCAGTTTCAGAACACAAGTCATAAGTAACAACGTTAACAATACAATAATTTAAGCAAAATAAGTCGCCCCTGCTCGTGACAGCTTACAATGTACAATGAGGTGGGGGAGATACAAAGTATAGGTGTTTATGTACAATGGTGCATTTACAATGATGGTCCAGCCATCTTAAGGGAGTGAGGGATGGAGATAATGAATGGGCTAGACCCACACACACACACACCTACACAGAATACATAGAATGACTTTGATTAGTGAATGTGATAGGCCGCTCTGAACAAATGTGTTTTGAGGGAGCGCCTGAAACCATGCAAATTGTGGATAGTCCTAATTTCTTGGGGTACAGCATTCCAGAGGATTGGCGCAGCGCGGGAGAAGTCTTGGAGTCGGGAGTGGGAGGTACGGATTAGTGCAGAGGTTAGTCGAAAGTCGTTTGCAGAGCGCAGCAGTCGGTTAGGCCGATAGATAGAAATGAGGGAGGAGATGTAGGGGGGTGCTGCACTGTGGAGAGCTTTGTGGGTGACAACCAGTACTTTGAATTGGATACTATAATGAATGGGCAGCCAGTGTAAGGACTGGCGAAGGACATCTGCCACGTTTTGCGTGCGTTTGATGAGTCAACGCGGATGGCGAGTGCAGATGATGCACTAGTCAGCCTGACTGTCCCCCTTATCTGCCTGCTTCAAAAAACAATGCAAGCACTAAGGGATGAGGTTTTGGAAGAGGTGGAGGATGAGGAGTCACAAATTCCGTCACCTTCTGGACAGTCAGCGCAACGTGGTTCCTCACAAAGGGCTGGGCAGGGCTCACTTTGTGAGGAGGATGAGGAGGAGGAAGACATCGCTCCAGAGGGAGGTACACAACGCTCTAGTCAGTATGTATAGCGAGGGTGGGGTAATGCAGAGCAGGCAGAGATGACGCCTCTTGCAGGGGACAGCATTTCTTGACCAGTTGGGAGTCTGCAGCACATGGTTGATTTCATGCTGCAGTGCCTGAGAAACGACCGCCGCATCCCCACATTCTCACCACGTCTGATTATTGGGTGTCCACCCTCCTAGACCCTCGCTACCTGGACAACTTACAAAGCCTCATCACACCGTTGAACCGGGAGCGTAAAATGCGGGAGTACCAAGACACACTGGTGCAATCCATAATGTTCTCCATTCCAGCCGAGAGCACTGCTGCTACTACTGCTTTACAAAGCAGCTCTGTGCGTCGAGGCAGTGGAGACAGCTCTGCAACAAGAGGGAGCACAAGCAGCGCCTCTGCACAGGGCAAGATGTTATGATTTGGTAGCTGAGGAGAGCAGGCAAAAAAGGCAATACACCAGAGAGGTTGGAATCTATGGGATTGCAGTACCCTGACTAACCACCACAACTAAAGGCAGCCGTGGAGCGTACCTACGTTGGTCCTAGACGCCTCGTCACAGCCTGAGAAGCTAACTACACCTAAAGATAGAAAGAGGAAAGCTATCTGCCCCGGAGCAGATCCACAAAGAACATAGAAAGCCCCCAAACATGTAATGGCGGTTAGACAAGAAGAAATACTGACACAGACAGAAAATAGTATGAGCAAACGTTGGGGCTCAAACTTCATAAATAGAAAAAGGATAGGAAGGGCACTTAATGCAATCACAAAAAAACCCTGAAAAGTACCAACTCTACTAATTACAAAAACACCTGAGATGACACGACCTCTAGCACCTAAATTAGTTCTCTGGTGTAACAAAAACTAAACAGCAGCCACAGAAAAAAGTGGAAAAGGAAAATGAACAAACAACAGTGGCTGAACTAAACTGAGAGGAGCACAAGCCCCCCAAGGGGACCCGGCAGACCCCCACAGAAGTGCAGGACAAAATGCCAAAAAAAAAATAAAAGAAAATGTCTTATCTGTTAGAAAAAGATGCAGGCACGAAACAGCAAGCTACAAAGTGTACAGGAATCAAAGATGAGACCAGAACAATTGATCACCGTCAACCCTGATGGGAGGGAACCTCCCTTATATAACACCAGTCAGTAACACCTGATCTCCAATCTTCACTGGATAGTTCAGTACTGTTTGTAACCACCAGAGGGAGCTTCTGCTCAGAATTCATTTCTAGCACATTCACAACAGCAAGACCAGTATGTTCCAAATGTGGCGAAGTTTTGTGGCAGCCCACCAATGTCTACACCATCCGAGACGGCTCCAGTCAGCAGGAGGCAAAGTTTCCGTAAGATGGTGACAGACTACATGTCTTGGCCTCTCAGTGTACTCCCAGATGGCTCTTCCCCATTCAAGTTTTGGGTCTCTAAGCTGGATACATGGCCAGAGCTTAGCCAGTATGCATTGGAGGTGCTGGCTTGCCCTGCTGCCAGTGTATTATCGGTGCGCTTCTTTAGTGCTGCAGGTGGTGTACTAACAGACCGTAGCATGCGACTATCCTCCGATAATGTAGACCGGCTTACTTTTCTGAAAATGAACAAGGCATGGATCTCACATGAATTTGCCTGTCCGGTTTCAGATTAAATAACTGGTTGGCAACGTTATCCATGTCTCCTGTTATGTTCATCTTTCTACCACCTGAACTCTACTGCCTGGGCTACAACACTGCCAGTTGCTGCTCAGAAGTGTTGGATGCACAGATCAAAACAATCGCTGATGTGTTTGTGGGGTTCAGTAACGCCTGCTGTTCCCCTGCTGTGTGTCCGGCAAAAATTACTGCTAGATAGCTACACATGTTGAAAAAAAACAGTACATGTTAAAGTGGCTACTGCTACACATAGATAAGAGGCTACACCCTTATTTCTAAGCTGTAAACAAGTGAAGCGTCACCTTTAAAACCATAAAATTATTAGTCTTTGTCACAAATCTAACAAAATAATTGTGACATATTACTGCAGATATCCACATGTCGAACACAAATGCTAACACAAAAGCCTACTTATGCTATAGGGTACTGATGGTGAACCTTGTCACTCCATAACTTAGACAAACAACTCACATCATGCCTCAAATGCTGCAATGTTGGAAGTGCATAATGTGGGTTGAACTTTGACAACAGCTGCAGTGCGAAGGTTAGCCTTCAGTGTTCTTGGCTTTTAAATAAAAGCATACAAGTAAATTTAAGAATCCATTGTTGATTAAGGGACGTGATGTACACCTGTAATATTGTGCAAACAATGGATGTAGGACTAGTCCTCTTCAACATTACTTATATTTGTGTCATTTCAAAAAATACATATTTAATTACAAATTTAACAACCCATATCATAAAGGTCCATCATGTAAAATTGAGAATCGGTAACAAAACTCATGCATTACCTTGTTAAAGTCAATAGTGCATAGTCACAATAGCTAAATATATACCTGCAAGTTTTGCTGAAACAACGACAACTGATAGAAAAGGTGAATGATATCTAGTTATCAGACTGAATAGCGACACCTGTACAATGTCGATATAATACTGTACCTTAACAAAAAGGCTGTTTGCAACCAATGTATTATATACAGATGGAAGCACATCACACTAATAGATTTGAGTTATTTGAAATAGAATGGAGCAGCACCAATTAGAGAAAAATGTCAAGGATGAGGCAGTGAGACACGCTCAGCAGAGTACAAGCAGCAGTGGTTGAAGAACTAACTGGAGCGGGATCTGCACTCCAAAAA
>JARQOD010000008.1:34741830-34777829 GCA_033576555.1 Oophaga sylvatica
GACTAACCACCACAACTAGAGGCAGCCGTGGAGCGTTCCTACGTTGGTCCTAGACGCCTCGTCACAGCCTGAGAAACTAACTACACCTAAAGATAGAAAGAGAAAAGCTATCTGCCCCGGAGCAGATCCCCAAAGAACATAGAAAGCCCCCAAACATGTAATGGCGGTTAGACAAGATGAAATACTGACACAGACAGAAAATAGTATGAGCAAACGTTGGGGCCCAAACTACCTAAATAGAAAAGGATAGGAAGGGCACTTACTGCAATCCCAAAAAACCCTGAAAAGCACCAACTCTACTAATTTCAAAATCACCTGAGATCACACGACCTCTACCACCTAAATTAGTTCTCTGGTGTAACAAAATCAAAACAGCAGCCACTGAAAAAACTGGAAAAAGCAAAAGTACAAACATCAGTGGCTGAACTAAACTGAGAGGGCAAAAGCCCCCGGAGGGGACCCTGAAGGCCCCCACAGAAGTGCAGGACAAAATGCAAAAATCAAGCACAAAAACAAAAAGAAGAAAATGTCTTATCTGTTAGCAGGAGATGCAGACACGACACAGCAGGCTACAAAGGAAACAGGACTCAAGGATTGAGACCAGAACAATTGATCACCGGCAACCCTGATGGGAAGGCGACTCCCTTATATAAGACCAGTCAGTAACACCTGATTCCCACTCCTCACAATCTTCACTGGACAGTCCAGTACCGCTTGTAACCACAAGAGGGAGCCTCTGCTCTGAACTCATTTCAAGTCCATTCACAACAAGCTATATTGTTGTGCAGTTTACCAGATTCATATTATATATATGAATATATTATATATTCATATACGTTCAATAAGAGAGAACAAAGGAAAACCACCAAAACGTCTCTCATACAAGACAAGTATAAGAAAAATCTATGAGCCTACCTCTTGGGAAGACATATCTAAACATCCTGAAGAAGAAGCTACCGTAATAATTGGATAGAAGCAACAGAAACAGAAATTAAATCCATGCATGATTCAAATACATGGACACTAACAGATTTGCCAGAAGGAAGAAAAGCCATAGGATGTAAATGGATTTTTAAAGTAAAATATCAAACAGATGGCACACCTGAAACATATAGAGCAAGACTCGTAGCTAAAGGGTATCTCAAAAATATGGAGAAGACTATGATGAAACATTTGCTCCAGTTGTCAAACACACTACAATAAGAACTTTACTTACAGTTGCAGCAATGGAAAAGACATCTGGATGTAAATACAGCTTTTTTGAATGGAGATTTAACAGAAGACATTTACATGGAACAACCTCCAGGATTCAAAGATGAAAGAAATCCAGACAAAGTTTGTAAACTACAGAAAAGCATATATGGTTTAAAGCAAGCAGCTAAAGCGTGGAATGACAAAATCACAGAAGTACTAACAAATGAAAAATTTCAAAGAAGCAAAGCTGATCCATGCTTGTACACAAAAAAGGCTGAGTAATAGATGGATTTATGTACTCATATATATAGACGACATTTTGATTTATTTTAAACAAGAAAGGGATAAAGAAAACATTCTAAAAACCCTGAAACAACATTTTGAAATCAAAGACTTAGGAAATGTAAAACAGTACCTAGGAATACAGATAGAAAGAGAAGAAGACGGAAGTTTTCTACTGAATCAAAATCACATGATTCAAGACATAATAGAAAAATTTGGACTAAAGGATGCAAAAACAGTAAAGTCTCCAATGGAAACTAATTATCTCAAAGAGATGAACAGTGAAGAAAATATGCTACCAAACAATGAAGAATACAGAACAGCAATAGCAAAACTACTGTATCTAGTGACCGTTACAAAACCAGACATCGCAGCAGCAGTAAGAATCCTGAGTAGAAAGGTATCAAAACCAAATAAAGCTGATTGGAATGCCGTGAAGAGAGTAATACGTTATTTGAAAGGAACTAGCAATGTTAAGCTGAAATTACCCACAGGTGATAATTGCATTTTAACAGGATATGGTGATGCAAATTGGGCTGGAGATCCAACTGACAGAAGATCTACTAGTGGACATATTTTTTTTCTCTCAGGTGGACCAGTAAGTTGGACAAGTAAGAAACAGTCAATTGTGACACTATCTTCAACAGAAGTAGAATATGTTGCAGCAGCACAAGCGAGTCAAGAAGTACTGTGGTTAAGACAATTGTTAACAGAATTAGGACAACCACAGTTGGAACCAACAAAACTAAAAAAAGGACAATCAAGGATGTCTTGTTCTTGCTCAGATGGAAAGAGTCAATCCAAGAACCAAGCATATTGATGTGAAATATCATTTCTTGAGAGATCATCAGGATCAAGGAGTACTGAAGTTGGAGTATTGCCCTACTGAAGAAATGACAGCAGACATTTTCACGAAGGCGTTGAATGCTGAAAAACATCAGAGACTAATGAAGAAATTGGGTTTGATTGAATAAGTCCTTATTGTTGAGAAAGGGTGTTGGCATATGCAACAGATTAGGACTGATTATAAGTAAAAGGAGGACTTTATGCTGACCTGACAGTAGATGGCGATGTTGTGTAACGTTTCCTTCTGTTTAATGTATTGTATAAGAAATAGTCTCACTTGTACTTTCACTTTCGTTTTGTTCCTGTTTTCCTGATGCAATGCTGAAATGACTGTGCATTATTCTTTTACCTCATGTTGTAAAAAGTAAAAGCTCGTTATCGAATGAAGCCTGCTCTGTGAAGTTTTCTACTGCAAAGGTGTAGATTCAGAAGCTGTGCAAGACTCGTGTGTGCAGGTCTCTGCTGTGCTGGTTGTCATGGTGCTGGATGAGGGTAAGTATCTGTGGGGTCAGGAGGGATTTACAGGGTGGATGTAGCAGAGCCGTGTGCCGTGTTTGTACGAGGTGTACTGAGCAGAGCCGTGTGTGTACGAGGTGTACGGAGCGGAGCTGTGTGTGTGCGAGGTGTACGGTGCGGAGCCGTGTGTGTGCGAGGTGTACGGAGCGGAGCCGTGTGTGTGCGAGGTGTACGGAGCGGAGCCGTGTGTGTACGAGGTGTACGGAGCGGAGCCGTGTATGTGCGAGGTGTACAGAGAGGAGCCGTGTGTGCGAGGTGGATGCAGCGGAGCCGTGTGTGTGCGAGGTGGAGGTAGTGGAGCCATGCGTGTACGAGGTGTACGGAGCGGAGCCGTGTGTGAACAAGGTGTACGGAGCGGAACCATGCGTAAACGAGGTGTACGGAGCGGAGCCGTGCGTGTACGAGGTGTACAGAGCGGAGTCGTGCGTGTACGAGGTGTACGGAGCGGAGCCGTGCGTGAACGAGGTGTACGGAGCAAAGCCGTGTGTGTGTGAGGTGTACGGAGCGGAGCCATGCGTGTACTAGGTGTATGGAGCTGAGCCGTTTGTGTACGAGGTGTATGGAGTGGAGCCGTGTGTGTACGAGGTGGCTGTAGCCTGTAGCAGTGCTGTGTGTGTACGGGGCGTACGAAATGAAGCCCTGTGTGTACGGAGCTGAACCGCTCATCTCCGTACACTTCATACACACAGGGCTCCGTGCTTGAGCCGTGTGTGTACGGAGTGGAGCAGAGCCGTGTGTGTACGGGGTGTACAGAGTAGAGCCGCGCGTGTATGGAGCGGAGCCGCGTGTGTATGAGGTGTATGGTGCAAAGCCGCATGTGTACAAGGTTTACGGAGCGTGGCTGCGTATGTACGAGCTTTACGGAGTGAAGCCGTGTGTGTACTGAGTGGAGCCGTGTGTGCGCGAGGTGTATGGAGCGGAGCCGTGTGTGCGCGAGGTGTACGGAGCAGAGCCGTGTGTGCGCGAGGTGTACAGAGCGGAACCATGTGTGTATGAGGTGTGAGGATCCGTGCGTGTACAAAGTGTATGGTGGGGAACATTCATACCTCCCAACTGTCCCAGATCCAGCGGGACAGTCCCGATTTTGAGAGAGAGTCTGCCCCGGCCGGGAGCTTACTTTTCCCGTGCACACAGGAGTACACAGCGGAGCCCCGAGGAGCACTTTAAAACTCGCACGTGACTTTCCATCGGAAGTGATGTGCTGGAAGCTGACCGGAAATTAGGTTATTTTAGGAGATTGTGACGGAACCATGGAGGCACTTCAGGGAATGCTTCATATTTATCACCGTGTCCTACGACAGCGCGGACAGCGGGATCGCCTTGGAATCGGGATGTCGGCCATGTGAGCGGATCATGATATGTCCTGCATCGGGAGGCTCAGGTAGGCACTACAATGGGAGCCGGGCTGCTATAGTATCTTTATTTCTTTCTCTCTCTGTTTCTTTCGCTCTCTCTATTCTTTCTTTCCCGCTCTAATCCTTCTTTTATCTTTCTCTCTGTTTTCTTTCTTTCTCTTTTCTTTCTCTCTGTTTCTTTCTCTCTGTTCTTCCTCTCTCTAATCCTTTTTTCTTTCTCTCTGTTCTTTCCTTTCTTTCTCTCTCTGTTCTTTCCTTTCTTTCTCTCTCTCTGTTCTTTCTTTCTCTCTCTGTTCTTTTTATTTCTTTCTCTCTGTTCTTTCTTTCCCCTCTTTCTTTATATCTCTCTGTTCTTTCTTTCTCTCTGTTCTTTCTTTCTCTCCCTGTTCTTTCTTTCTCTCTCTGTTCTTTTTATTTCCCCTCTTTCTTTCTTTCTGTTCTTTCTTTCTCTCTCTGTTCTTTCTTTCCCATCTTTCTTTCTCTCTCTCTGTTCTTTCTTTCTTTTTCTCTCTCTGTTCTTTTTCTTTCTTTCTCTCTGTTCTTTCTTTCCCCTCTTTCTTTCTATCTCTCTATTCTCTTTCTTTCTCTCTCTGCTCTTCCTTTTTCTCTGTTCTTTCTTTCTCTGTCTTTCTTTCTTTCTTTTTTCTCTCTTTCTTTCTTTTCCCTCTTTCTTTCTTTCTTTCTTTCTTTCTATCTCTCTGTTCTTTATCTCTCCGTGCGTGTACGAGGTGTACAGAGCGGAGTCGTGCGTGTACGAGGTGTACGGAGCGGAGCCGTGCGTGAACGAGGTGTACGGAGCAAAGCCGTGTGTGTGTGAGGTGTACGGAGCGGAGCATGCGTGTACTAGGTGTATGGAGCTGAGCCGTTTGTGTACGAGGTGTATGGAGTGGAGCCGTGTGTGTACGAGGTGGCTGTAGCCTGTAGCAGTGCTGTGTGTGTACGGGGCGTACGAAATGTAGCCCTGTGTGTACAGAGCTGAACCGCTCATCTCCGTACACTTCATACACACAGGGCTCCGTGCTTGAGCCGTGTGTGTACGGAGTGGAGCAGAGCCATGTGTGTACGGGATGTACAGAGTAGAGCCGCGCGTGTATGGAGCGGAGCCGCATGTGTACGAGGTGTATGGTGCAAAGCCGCATGTGTACAAGGTTTACGGAGCGTGGCTGCGTATGTACGAGCTTTACGGAGTGAAGCCGTGTGTGTACTGATTGGAGCCGTGTGTGCGCGAGGTGTATGGAGCGGAGCCGTGTGTGCGCGAGGTGTACGGAGCAGAGCCGTGTGTGCGCGAGGTGTACAGAGCGGAACCATGTGTGTATGAGGTGTGAGGAGCCGTGTGGAGCCGTGTGTGTACAAAGTGTATGGTGGGGAACATTCATACCTCCCAACTGTCCCAGATCCAGCGGGACAGTCCCGATTTTGAGAGAGAGTCTGCCCCGGCCGGGAGCTTACTTTTCCCGTGGACACAGGAGTACACAGCGGAGCCCCGAGGAGCATTTTAAAACTCGCACGTGACTTTCCACCGGAAGTGATGTGCTGGAAGCTGACCGGAAATTAGGTTATTTTAGGAGATTGTGACGGAACCATGGAGGCACTTCAGGGAATGCTTCATATTTATCACCGTGTCCTCCGACTGCGCGGACAGCGGGATCGCCTTGGAATCGGAGGTGTCGTCCATGTGAGCGGATCATGATATGTCCTGCATCGGGAGGCTCAGGTAGGCACTACAATGGGAGCCGGGCTGCTATAGTATCTTTATTTCTTTCTCTCTCTGTTTCTTTCTTTCCCGCTCTAATCCTTCTTTTATCTTTCTTTCTCTCTGTTCTTTCTTTCTTCTCTCTTTCTTTCTCTCTGTTTCTTTCTCTCTGTTCTTCCTCTCTCTAATCCTTTTTTTCTTTCTCTCTCTCTGTTCTTTCCTTTCTTTCTCTCTTTCTGTTCTTTCTTTCTCTCTCTGTTCTTTTCTTTCTCTCTGTTCTTTCTTTCCCCTCTTTCTTTATATCTCTCTGTTCTTTCTTTCTCTCTGTTCTTTCTTTCTCTCTCTGTTCTTTTTATTTCCCCTCTTTCTTTCTTTCTTTCTGTTCTTTCTTTCTCTCTCTGTTCTTTCTTTCCCATCTTTCTTTCTATCTCTCTATTCTCTTTCTTTCTCTCTCTGCTCTTCCTTTTTCTCTGTTCTTTCTTTTTTTCTCTCTGTTCTTTTTCTTTCTCTCTTCTTTCTTTTCCCTCTTTCTTTTTTCTTTCTTTCTATCTCTCTGTTCTTTATTTCCCATCTTTCTTTCTCTCTCTGGTCTTTCTTTACCCTCTTTCTTTTTTTCTATCTCTCTGTTCTTTTGTTCTGTCCCCTCTTTCTTTCTCTCTCTGTTTCTTTCTCTCTCTCTGTTCTTTCTTTCCCATCTTTCTTTCTCTCTCTCTGTTCTTTCTTTCTTTTCCCTCTTTTCTTGCTCTTTCTGTTCTTTCTTTCTCTCTCTGTTCTTTCTTTCCCATCTTTCTTTATCTTTGTTCTTTCTCTCTGTTCTTTCTTTCTTACTTTCTCTCTCTGTTCTTTCTTTCCCATCTTTCTTTCTTTTTCTTTCCCCTCTTTCTTTTTTTCTCTCTCTGTTTATTCTTTCTGTCCCCTCTTTCTTTCTGTTTCATTCTTTCTGTTTCTTTCTGTCTCTCTGTTCTTTCTCTCTCTGTTCTTTCTTTCCCCTCTTTCTCTCTCCCCCTCTGTTCTTTCTTTCCCTTTTCTTTCTCTCTCCCACTCTGTTCTTTCTTTCCCCTTTCTTTCTCTCTCCCTCTCTGTACTTTCTTTCCCCTCTTTTTTATCTCTCTCTCTCTGTTCTTTTTTCTGTCCCCTCTTTCTTTTTCTGTTCTTTCTTTTCCCTCTTTCTTTCTCTCTCCCTCTCTGTTCTTTCTTTCCCCTTTCTTTCTCTCTCCCTCTGTTCTTTCTTTCTCCTTTCTCTCTCCCTCTCTGTTCTTTCTTTCTTTCCCTTCTTTTTTTCTCTCTGTTCTTTTTTTCTGTCCCCTCTTTCTTTCTCTCTGTTCTTTCTTTCGTTCCCCTTTCTTTCTTTGTTTCTTTCTCTCTGCTCTTTCTTTCTTTCTTTCTTTCTTTCTCTGTTCTTTCTTTTCCTCAGTACCAGTCAGTGTGCCCACAGTACCAGCCACTGATCCCATAATGCCAGCCACTGTGCCCTCAGTACCAGTGTGGTCAGCAGCGCTAAATGGGTGTGGTTGGGGTGTGGACATGGGTGTGATTAGTTGTGAAATGGGTGTGGTCAGGGGCGTGGCCTAAAATTTGCTGTGTGCTGTCACAGTCATGTGATCAGTCACATGTGTGAGGAGTCACATGGTCTGGGGCCTGGGCTTAAATAGCTGGGCTCCAGAGGCAGTCTGGGTTGTTGAGTGTCTGGAGAGGAACATACCAGAGAAGTGCTTTGTGCTGTGGTTTAAGCTTGAACCGTGAGCAGGACCAGCTCCAGGTTTTTATGGGCCCCGGGCGAAAGAGCCTCAGTGGGCCCCTTTAATACAGACCACAATTCATGATGCACAGATACGGCAGAGAAATATAGGTATAGTATAATGCCAAACACTTCACTTCTTCCATTACATGAGTGATATCTATTGTAAATTGTACAATAGCTCAAAAACCGCCAAATCCTCGCAGCGCACAGTACAGACTGGACAGTACAGTCCTCCATACAATATTATGGGCACCATATAGTCTCCCCCTCATCACCCATATAATACCCCATGCAGGATGTCACCCCCCCATCCCCCATATAATGCTCCATACAGAATACTGGACCCAAAATAATGCTCCATACAGAATACTGCACCCAATATAATGCTCCATACAGGATACTGGTCCCCATATAATGCTCCATACAGGATACGGGTCCCCATATAATGCTCCATACAAAATATGGAGCTCTCCTCTGCGCTGTGCTGCGTTCTGCACTGTTACGGCTCAGGAAAGGGCTCTGTGGAAAGACTCCCCATTATCATCATCATTGCCTCCCCATTATCATCATCACTGCCTCCCCATCATCATTATCGCCTCCCCATCATCATCATCTCCTCATCATCATTGCCTCCCCATCATCATCATAGCCTCCCCATCATCATCAATGCCTGCCCATCATCATTGCCTCCTCCTCATCATCATTGTCTCCTCATCATCATCGCCTCCCCAATCATCATCATTGCCTCCCCATTATCATCAATGCCTGTCCATCATCATCATTGCCTCCCCATCATCATCAATGCCTGCCCATTATCATCAATGCCTACCCATCATCATCATCGCCTCCCCATCAACATAAATGCCTACCCATTATCATCAATGCCTGCCCATCATCATCATCGCCTGCCCATCATCATCAATGCCTGCCCATCATCATCATCGCCTGCCCATCATCATCAATGCCTGCCCATCATCATCATCGTCTCCCCATCATCATCATCGCCTCCCCTTCATCGTCTCCCCATCATCATCATTGCCTCTCCATCATCATCATCACTGCCCTCCCCCCACCACCATCACACAGACAGCACCACAGCACACAAGCACTCTCTCACATACACACACATACAAAGCACCGCACTACATACACACACACTGATACACACACATACACATCACATCTCACCTGTCTGGCGTCCGCGTGCTCTCTGCCACAGCCGGCCGCTGAATGATGACGTCATTCAGCGGCGCTGCTGTGAGAGGAAGCGCCGGCGCCCCCTGGAGCCCGGAGCTGCGGCAGCGAAGGCACGGGGAGAGGTAAGTATTGTGCCGGCTGCTGCCGGGGCCCTGAGCAAGCGGGGGGGCCCAGTGGCGGCGCTGACACCACTCTCCTCCATTAACGGGCGCCGGGGTGCCCGACGGCGAGTGGGCCCCCCGCCTGCTCAGGGCCCCGGCACTTGCCCTTCTATGCCGGGTGCTGACGCCGGCCCTGACCGTGGGTCATGCTAACCCTGAGCGGGCTAAACCCGCTACTACAAGGACTGTACCTAGAGCACCGTTTTGTGTTGCTGTGTTGCCCAGAGGGCCGTGTTGATTTTGTGCTTAACCCTTGGTTTATGCCGTTTTTCATAAACCAGGTGCATCCTTCAAGCTGCAGTGTTGCCGTGTCTACCTCCGTGTGCAGCCGATCTACCACTAATATATATATATATTATAGCACATCAGCATGGGAAAAATGCCAATTAGAATTCACAGGAGCATCTAAAGGCTTATACTGCTGTGAATGGAGCTGGCTGTATAACACAGCTGACACCTGTGCTGTGTGCAGGAGCTGACCCCCTCCAGGAGCGGACATATCATTGTGCAACCTCTACAGGACACCAGGAGTTAAGAGGGGCCAATACCACCTCAAAAGCATGTGAAAATGTGCATTGTGGTGAGCTATTGGATTACAAATGACCTTTGCATTTTTCCTGTCTATGTTCGCCACAAGTAGTCAGGATGCCCCCCTTACTGAGGTAGTCAGGAGGCCCCCTTACTGAGGTAGTCAGGAGGCCCCCTTACTGAGGTAGTCAGGCGGCCCCCTTACTGAGGTAGTCAGGAGCCCTCTTTACTGAGGTAGTCAGGAGGCTCCCTTACTGAGATAGTCAGGAGGCCCCCTTACTGAGGTTGTCAGGAGGCCCCCTTACTGAGGTTGTCAGGAGGCCCCCTTACTGAGGTTGTTAGGAGCCCTCCTTACTGAGGTAGGCAGGAAGTCCTCTTACTGAGGTAGTCAGGAGCCCCCTTACTGAGATAATCAGGAGGCACCCTTACTGAGGTTATCAGGAGCCCTCCTTACTGAGATAGTCAGGAGGCCCCCTTGCTGAGGTAGTCATAAGCCCTCCTTACTGAGGTAGTCAGGACCCCTCCTTACTGAGATTGTCAGGAGCCCTCCTTACTGAGGTAGGCAGGAAGTCCTCTTAATGAGGTATTCAGGAGCCCTCTTACTGAGATAGTCAGGAGGCCCCCTTACTGAGGTAGTCAGGCGGCCCTCTTTACTGAGGTAGTCAGGAGACTCCCTTACTGAGACAGTCAGGAGGCCCCCTTACTGAGGTTGTCAGGAGGCCCCCTTACTGAGGTTGTCAGGAGGCCCCCTTACTGAGGTTTTTAGGAGCCCTCCTTACTGAGGTAGGCAGGAAGTCCTCTTACTGAGGTAGTCAGGAGCCCCCTTACTGAGATAGTCAGGAGGCACCCTTACTGAGGTTATCAGGAGCCCTCCTTACTGAGATAGTCAGGAGGCCCCTTACTGAGGTAGTCATAAGCCCTCCTTACTGAGGTAGTCAGGAGCCCTCCTTACTGAGATTGTCAGGAGCCCTCCTTACTGAGGTAGGCAGGAAGTCCTCTTACTGAGGTATTCAGGAGCCCTCTTACTGAGATAGTCAGGAGGCCCCCTAACTGAGGTAGTCAGGAACCCTCCTTACTGAGTCAGGAGGCCCCCATACTGAGGTAGTCAGGAGCCCCCTTACTGAGGAAGTCAGGAGGCCCCTTACTGAGGTAGTCAGGAAACCCCCCTTACTGAGGTAGACAGGAGCCCTCCTTACTGAGGTAGTCAGGAGGCCCCTTACTGAGGTAGACAGGAGCCCTCCTTACTGAGGTAGTAAGAAGGCCCCCTTACTGAAGTAGTCAGGAGCCCTCCTTACTGAGGTAGGCATAGTCTTCTTACTGAGGTAGTCAGGAGGCCTCTTACTGAGGTAGTCAGGAGACCCCCTTACTGAGGTAGACAGGAGCCCTCCTTACTGATAGTCAGGAGCCCTCCTTACTGAGATAGTCAGGAGGCCCCTTACTGAGGTAGTCAGGAGTCCCTTTACTGAGGTAGTCAGGAGCCCCCTTACTGAGGTAGTCAGAAGGCCCCCTTACTGAAGTAGTCAGGAGCCCTCCTTACTGAGGTAGGCAGAAAGTCCTCTTACTGAGATAGTCAGGAGGCCCCCTTACTGAGGTAGACAGGAGCCCTCCTTACTAAGGTAATCAGGAGCTTTCCTTACTGAGGTAGTCAGAAGTCCTACTTATTGAGGTAGTCAGGACTACCCCTTACTGAGGTAGTCAGGAGCCCCTTAGGTAATCAGGAGTCCCCTTAATGAGGCAGTCATTAGCCCCCTTTACTGAGGTAGTCAGGAACCCCTTAGGTAATCAGGAGCCCCCCTTACTGAGGTAGTCAGGAGCGCTCTTACACTGAGGTAGTCAGGAGCCCCTTAGGTAATCAGGAGTCCCCATTTACTGAAGTAGTCAGGAGCCCCCTTACTGAGGTAGTCAGGAGCCCCTTAGGTAATCAGGAGTCCCCTTACTGAGGTAGTCAGGAGCCCCTTAGGTAATTAGGAGTCCCCTTACTGAGGTAGTCAGAAGGCCCCCCTTAATGAGGTAGTCAGGAGCCCCCTTACTGAGGTAGTCAGGAGCCCCTTAGGTAATCAGGAGCCCCCTTACTGAGGTAGTCAGGAGCCCCCCCCTTAATGAGGTAGTCAGCAGCCCCTTTACTAAGGTAGTCAGGAGCCCCTTAGGTAATCAGGAGTCCCCTTACTGAGGTAGTCAGAATACCCCCCTTACTGAGGTAGTCAGAAGGCCCCCTTAATGATAGTCAGGCGCCCCTTAGGTAATCAGGAGCCCCCTTACTGAGGTTATTCAGGAGCCCCTCCTATAATTAGAGGTAGTCAGCAGCCCTCTTACTGAGGTAGTCAGGAGCCCCCCTAATGAGGCTGTCAGGAGGCCCCTTACTGAGGTGTTTCCCTGACAACGTATCCCGGGCACTTCCTGCCAATCATTCTCCAAGCTCCGCCCGCCTCGGCAACCATCGTGACGTGGACACGTGCATCACCCCCTCCCTTTCCAGCCCACGCCCGCTTAGTCACTCAGAGGCACCAAGAAGGAAGAAAAGGGAGGAGAGGAGAGGGACGGGGCGCGGCACGCGCCCTCCGTATCACGCCCTAGCTATCCGATTGGCAGATCTTGCGGAAGCCTGACCAATTAAAGCAGAGGACGGGCGTGGTTACGTCGAGGCAACTCTTCGGCAGACAGAACGGCGCTGCATTCACTGACAGCTCTGCGGCCGGAGCAGCTGTGCTGCTGAGGGCTCTGAGAGGAGGGGGTGGGATGCCACGCTTTGATTGGCTGCAGATCGCCGCAAGGAGGATTCTGATTGGCTGCTGAGCAGCTGGGCAGGTATGTGCGTAGGAGGAGGGAGGGTAATGGCGGACGATGGGATTGTGAGGGGCTCTCTGTCCGGAGCTATGGTCGGACTAGTTCAGGGTCTTGTAGCCACTCTAGCCCGTGCTGGGGGCTTGCATTGACCAAGGTTCTGTCCGTTTCCATCATACCTCTAGGTGGACATTTCTTGGGGTGACCCACTCCTTTATAAGACCATAGTGGGTGCAATCCTTCTATAATATAGCCCTGCAGCCACCACTTATTAACCCTTTCCTCTCTGGATAGAGCACCTAGTTTATTTTTTTTGTACCCCCTTACTGTTAAAAAAAAATAAAATATATATTTAAAAAAATGGTTAAAAATTCTACAAATATTAGCAAAAAAATATAGAAATATGGAGCTGTATATAGTGGCGGTAATTTTTAGAATGGGGCGCACGGTCGGTCGGTCCGATAGCCTTTCGGCATTGTATGAATTTGCCGTGTTTAAAGGGGAAGTGTCATGAAAAAGAGAAACTTGTGATCTGAGATAGACGTGAGGACGATCACGTTGGCTGCGATCACAGATCGTCACATGGAGAGCCGATATTTAAGGGACATTCAGTTTGATCACGGGGGGTTTTAAGTTCTCGATTTGGAAATCTCAGCTCCTCATAGAGCCCTTTAATTGTGCTGATCACTAACTTCATGCGTTATCGGTGTCACCTGACTTCCCCTTTAAGGGGTTGTCCGGCAAATCAAGTGGAAAAACTAAAGGGTTCATAGTGGTATAAAGCTGCTCCTTAGGGGACCCGCGTTGTGGTGTCAACGTGACATGTAACCACTGGCTGTCAAAGTGAGAGTCACCGCTGCAGGCAGTGATTGGCAGCAGTGGTCACTTGTAGAGATGAGCAATCTGATTCGCTCTGCCGGTCCTCGGTTTACTTTGCGTCGGCATCCCGGGCTCCTCTGGCGCTTAAAGTCTCATGACATGCATTGTATCATGAGCACCAGCGGCACGGAGAAGTGACAGGCGGCTGTCATGGAGGAGCGGACCAGGGTAGCACAGATGGGATTGCTCCTCTGGTGAAATGTGCCAGTACGGCATCACCAGATCTGGAAAAATAGAAACTGGTACAGGGGTCTCCCGGAGAACAGGAAAAGCGTATTGGCGTGGTAGCTGCGGCGGGATTGCAAATTCAAATATTACTTCTTATATTACTTATTTTTTATGAAATTGGAACAACCCCTTTAAATCATCATCTTAAAGGGGAATCCTATAGGGTCCTACATTATGTCATTCTGATCCTCATCGGCGTAGAATTAGGATGGAACGTGGGTGAAATCAGTGTATGTTAGTGGGATCAGATGTCCTCCCCCCTCAGAGAGGTACACGAGACAGTCGCTGAGATTTCTAGTGAATGAGACGGCTCGTCTATAGGCTGCGCAGGGTTTTACAGATGAGTAACTAGTAGCATGCAAGTCATTTCGCCCTGGGAGGGGGAGCTGCTGCCGGAGCGGCTCCTCCAGTGACCTGGACTGTCACACATACCTGGAGTCCATGTTTGTTTCATACGTTCCTTTCTGGTGTCCTAACAAAATAACATGTGGCTCTTTGAATTTGAGAAAAACAAAAATCCTAACTGTGTATTTTAATTTTCTAATTTCCTACGGGGGAGGGTGACATTCGGGGATCTCAGGGGGAAATAGTGCAAGACGGTCCTATAGTGGTCCGAGGTTATATCCTAATGTGCATAGAGCGGGGGGGATTGAGATGAAGCCATTACTATAACGAAGATCTGATGATGACTAGTATGATGATATATCATGATATCTTGTATATATGGGTGATTGCCATCATATTACAGGTGCTCCATGTTCAGAACACTTGCATAAATTTACGCCTGCACAGTTCTAGAGTAGGGAGACTTTCCTTGCAATTATCTGGTTACTTAAATTTTTTTAGGTTTTTGCAGTATAAGAGAATGAGGCAGCTATGGGAAGGTTAAGAATATACATTGGGGCAGATTTATCAAAACTGTCACATTCTTAGTACAAGCTAGTCTTAAAATGTGTCAAATTTATCTGATAAATCTTTAATTTTAAGATTGTCTAATCCTAAAAGGACTGTCCCTAGATGCAGATTGGTGTGTATATATATATAATTTTTGAAAGCGTTGCACTCACCCTTCCCAGGTCCACTGAAGGCTCAATTCCTGCTTCCAGTGCCTGGTATTGGCTGCGGCGCTGACATCATGTCGACAGCCAATCAGTGCCAAGCTGCTCTGCCAGTTTAGACAGAATGCCCCTTCAGAGCCGGATTGGCTGTTGACGTAACGGCAGCACAGAAGCCAGTGTCAGGCGCTGAGAACAGCACTGGAGACTCTGCACCGGACCCGGGGACGGCAAGTGAAGCGCTGATTGTTGTTTGTTGTTTTTTTTATGCCAAACTATAATGGCAGAATTCTAGCGTATTTTAGCTTTTTTTTTAATTTACCCCAATATTCCTATAGGATGTTGAGCAGCTGACTACGAGCTGAAGATGTGAAACTACAAGTCCCAGAATGCCTTGTCTGACAGTCAGAATAGGGTTGTTAGAAATGTCACCAAAGGTCTTTATACTTTTATACTGCACAACGGTCGTGAACAGGCTGCCAATCACCCGAAGAACAAGCAGGATGCTGGATGGTCGGGAGACATGATCTTTTGGTTTGCACAAAAGATCAATGTTCTCGGCAGCACATCATACTGTGTCAACAGATCCTGTGCTGCCGAGAACAATGGCAGCCTACATGCACTGATTGATCTGTTACAGATTGCTCAGCGAGCATCTGAAGCTCGGTCGTCCTGCAAAGACAGGTTATTAAATGGCCAGCAAAAAAACTAACTGATCAGTGGTCATTTAGGGCCCCAGGACGGCCCCTATTAATGGACCATAGCTTGACGCTCTGTTTTCGGAAGTGAGGAGCTAATATCCTGAGTGGAGAGACACTCATAGTATATGGTGGACCATTCATTTTGATGTAATTCCCTCCATAGTTGTGGCCAATTCCCCTACTATAGAGGTAGGAAAATCAGATTGTGATTGAAATTCAGTGCAGAAAACTGCATACTGGATTTTTTACATTTTTTAATATGGGTATTACTGCAGATTTAGTCTCTGTAGGTCAGAAACGCATCACCTACATCAATCTATCCCATTTTTGCTGCCGATATTTGCAGTTTTAAGCTCCAAGGCAGAATGGATAAAATCCGTGCAGAATCTGCGCTGACGGTTCTCTTCTTGATTTTTTTTTTCAAAGGCAGATTTCCAATTAGTCCGCACAAAACTCCGAAAAAAAAGTGGAAAGTCCAGCAACTGCAAAATTCATTAAAACATCACATTTATTTGCAGATTAAAACATGAAAGCTCAGAATAATTTGCCATTTGAATAGTAATGAAGATTTTTCGTTAGTGGAAGGATCTAGTAACGAGATCTGCATTGAAATCCCCATAAATTCTGACATAACATTTGACTTGCCGGTGTTTTTACTGGTAGTCAGTGTGTAGAGTCGGGATGTTGTGGATACATGTGGACTAGAGCTATCGGGTGCCCACAAGGGTGCCATATGCAAGGGTCTTTTGTTCCGTAGATGTGCAAGATTACAAGGTCATACCGACCCTCTGGAACTGCGCGCTGGACACTTTTCCAGACACATCCTCAGTAGTTTCCATAAATCTTGTCCATTGGTCTATGAAATATACTAATATTTCATGGGGGGTGATGATTTTGTGAGGTTGCTCAGGGTTGCCAATCATCGTCTTGAGTGCTGTCGCAGCTCTGAATCCACCTACGTGTCAAGTCATTGTGTGCCATTTTTTTTTTCTCTAGACAGGTTATTTTTTGTCTTTGCCGAGCAACCGCTTCGTAACTTGTCCTTTAAGTATCGCTTTTCTTTTACTCCGCAGCTTGTTTTGTTTGTTCTCCAACGTGTAGCTAGGGCACATACATCTATTTCTTCTAGTTACTCACCCTGAGGAAAATGAAAGAATTTCAGCCGTGTCATCGGTGACTCACGTTTCCAGAAGTGCTCACAGGACTCGTGTGTTTTCAACCCGAAGACCTGATTCCTTTTCATTACTGTAGACCTCCTCCGTTACGGTCACGTTTGTAGGGTAACCCACTGTCGGCTATTAATCGGTGCTTATAACATGTTTTCATTTTTTTGTCTCGTAGACTCATGTTGGCCAAGGGGATCAAACGTAAATTTTCGGAGGTCGAAGGGGACATGGTAACTGGTCCTGAAGTAGAGATGGCAGCTCGAAGCCAGAGCTCGCTTCCTGCAGTGCAATCCCATTGCTTAATGAACATATCTCTAGTGAAGCTTCACCGTAGCCTGCACCACGTGGAACCAAACCTGAGGCATCTCGTGCTGGTGGCCAACACCTTGCGACGTCTTCAAGATAACATGCAAACAGAATCAAGTGCCACCGGCGTGTGGAAATCCACGGAGGACAACTCCAGAAAAGACTACTCCCAAACATATGTCAGTGAGAGCAAGAAACCAGCTCTAGAGATCCCTGCAGAAGATGCCCTGTTCTCCACCATGGATGCATCTTTGTACTCCTCCATTTCCACCATTCTTGAAGACTTAAACAATTTCGAGGGGTTGAGCCGCTCACCGCTTCCCCCAGCAGATGAAGATCAATTTTGTTCCCCAAAAGACTTAAGCAAAGATGGAAGTCGAGAAGAATCTGGTAAGCTGACGCCTACATCCAACTTCCCAAATTCTTCCACCTATCTCCTCGGGGACAACCTGGAGGACATTTTTGAAGACATCGACACTTCCATGTATGATAGTGACCCATGGGCGAGCAGCAACCTTTTAAACTTCAAGACTTTTACTAGCATGAATGAGACGGAAGAGAAGACGTCGTCCGACGGACAGGACTCAATGTTGGAATTTAGTGACTTGGACTATCTGATGGATGTTCTAGTGGGAACCCAAAACTGCTGATATTCCCAGTAGGACAATTAATGGACACAACGATGTATCTTGTAACAAGACACTATTGTAAATAACGAGAGGACTCAACTTTTAATTTATTATCAGCGGATGAACCTGAAACGGTTTTCCTTAACGGCAAAGAGAGGGCATTATTCTGTGTTTCGACTACCGGATGCACAATCTCCAAATAAGTGTTAAACTGTAGAAGTCGAATTTAACCTAAAAAAAATAAAAAATAAAAAAATCTTAAGAACAATCAAGAGATAATAATGAATTCACTTATTTGCCATAATGAACACAACATGCAATTTTTTTGCATAAAAGGTTCATATTTGGTCTTTTCTAAAACCCTGCACCAATTGCTAAATAATTTTGTAAATTTTGTTTACGGACTTTAAATGTTTTTTTTTTTTTTTTAAAGATGAAGCCATTGGGACAATCTGCCCCAGCACATATACAATGTATATAAAACCTATATATAGAGACATATATAAATCTATATTTTTAAGATGACTAATTTAAGCGTAAATGTTTCAGATTGCCTTAATCATGCTACATTTCTATATAAACCAGGGTAATCCTACAGATTTTTTTTTCTCACCAAAATGGAGTGCATTTTTAATTGGTATTTCCAATGAAAGAACGAAAACTAATTTATTGTAATTTCTGTATAAATGTTACAGTGGCTGGTAAAAGTCTAAATTAGTTTGTCATGAACAGCAATTTTTTTTTCTAACGATTGTAGCTTTTCTCTATGGAAGCCGAATTAAAAAATCATAAACGAAGCAATATCCTTTGTATATTTCTATGATTTTTTTTTTTATAAAACTGTTATAACCCGAAGTGATATTTGGGGTTCAAAAGCCATAGCCGCCCACTCCTCCATGTATTCAGGGCAAACTCTTTCCAAATTCAGTTACTTGGTTTGCTGTCATTTTTCTGAACATCAACCAGCTCCTAGTCCAGGGGCCACCTGCTGTTACCTCAACTCGGTCATTTTTCCCCCCCATATTTATTTTCTTGTGATCTTTCGATAGTTTTTTTTTTTTTTTGTATATGGCATGTATTATTTGAGAATTTATGGGGCTTCGTCAGCCCACAGTTTATGAAAGCTGTACGTGTGTCATCATTTCGGCCGTAAAGACGTCTGGTGATGGTATTTATTGACATGTGATTTTATTCTGAATTGCTTTTCTTAATTTAACGCTTGAATATCTTCTTTATTTATCCTTTGTGAATATTTATGATTGAAATAAAATGGATTTTTTTCGTAACTGGACTGGCGGGTGGTTCGCTTGATTGTGTTCATTTTTTCAAAACAATTGAAGAAAAATTTCGAAATAAGGAAAGAGTTAATTATCAAAGCACTTAGGCTCCGATCCATCAATACCGGTGATTTTTCTTGACTGTCTTCATGAGGAGGCGTTTTAGAGTCAGACGCTCCTGGTTTGTTAAGAGGTACACGCCTCTCGAATCTTGAGAGTCTGACTAGTGGCGTGTACCTTGCCACAAATCTTTCTCCAGTCACTCGAGTAAGAAACGTCACATCTCGTCGTGAATTGGTGGTGTCACGTTCACACTGCATGCTCCCCTCTTCACCCATTTTGGTGGTGCTAGGAAAGACTGCCGTGAAAAAGTCAAGTCACAAAATTTTGGTAATTTTTCAAAGCCAACTTTTGATGAATTGGGGCCTTAGAGTCGGTCCCTTCGGCGCCAAGGAGGCAATTTATACCTATTTCTCCATCATGGCTTCAACCTTGGTATGGTTAACATTCTGAGAAGAGAAACATTGTGGGGAAAAAAAGATCATAGAATGTTAGAACTGGAAGGGACTTCCATGTCCAACCCCCTGCTCAAGGCAGGATTCACTAAACCATCACAGACAGCCCCTGTTTCAAGACTTTCATTGAAGGAGAACTCGCCACCTCTCGTGGCCCATCTGGATAACAGAAGAGCTGTTCACAGATCGATTCACAGGTTCCGGTTCAGCAGCCAGGTCAGTAATCTATGGCCCAACAGATGAAAGCCCTGAGTATCGCCTTCGACCTCCCATCATCCGCGGCTCTGCTGTTGATTTGTCGGCCTGACGCATTGATGACATCAAAAGAAGAGCCGCGGATGATGGCCCATCCAACAACCACAGATTACTGATCTGGTTGATGGACCATCTTACTGTGATCATCAGTGCTAACCCTTTTGTATTGCCAACATACATTTGCATTCTCAATTTTTTCTCTTTGATGCATCAGGACGCACTGTCCCCATACTGTTCTCTACCTTCATGCTTGGAATAATAAACCAATACAAAGAAGCATTTCTGGCTGGGCACAGAATGACCATCGAACCTTGTGCCGCTGCCTGCAGGAGGTTATGTATTAAGCTGTCTCAGCTGTCGGTACATAGCCAGTAGGAGTAAATGCTATTTTAAGAACCTCTGCTCAGAAATCTCTATGACTATTATTTCTACGAGAGGCCAATTCACGCTTTTAGAGCCTCAAGCCTCTTTAGAGTGTCCATGAACCATCAGAGCCTGTATTGGATGCTGATAAACACGATTTTTCTTCTATATTTTTCACTTTATATCGGTGATCTATAAATATTATGAATTGCTAAACCAAGACGAGGCCATAAGATCCTTGATTGCAGAGGAGATTCAGTTTGCCATTGCTTAGATTAACCCCTTTGTACGTCCTATGTCTGGTGCCAATGTATGTAGCGGGCTCAGTTGTCTCTGACAGCAACTTTTAAGGTGTGCAATCCAGTCCATGGCGTACGGATGGGTTGCCGACAGGTTTCCATTGCTGCCGAGGGCCTGCTGAAGCCGCAATGGCTGCCATGATGGTACTCCTGTGTTGCCTACAATACTTTGGTATTACAATATAGATAACAAGCATTCGAACAATTCATGGTTCAAGTCTTGTGTAAGGACTAAAAAATATAGTGAAAAGTAAAAAAAAAAAAGGTTTTAAACAATGTTAAAAAAGCTAAAAATTCAAATCACCCCCTTTTAAAAAATAAACGGATTTGGTATAGCTGTGTCTTCAAGAATCCAATTTATATATAAAAAAAAAAATACAAAATTGTTTAATGCATACAGTAAATGCAAATAGAGAACTGCCATTTTTCGGGTACCAAAAATTGCGGTGAGAAGCAATCAAAAGATGGTATATACCTGAAATTGGTACCAATAAAAACGACAGCTCACCACACGAAAAAAACAAGAAACAAAATAAGTTACAGATCTCAGAAAAAATGGCACCACAAAAAAATTTATTTATTCTTCATTTCTGAAATCTGACTTTAAGGTTAAGTTCCCACAATAAGCTTTGAAGTTGCAACAATCTCCAGTAGCAACAATGATCTCCTATTCAGCACAGCGTCTCCAAGGAGCTAGGAAACAAGGCTTTCACTGGCAAGACAGAGAGGGTCTGGCCAGATTTTATAGGGAGAGGTAATGACCAGATCAGAAGCAGCTAAAAATGGAACTACAAGTTTCTGTCTGGCATAGAAAGGGTCGTTAACCTGTTCAGCACCAAAGTAAACCAAATACATTTAATATGGGACACAAACACACAGGTTAAATGGAAGATCTGCGATTCACAATATGTCATGATCTTCTAACCACAGATCTCCAGGAAGACGTGACTCCACTAGTGCAGCAAAGGGGATTTATAGAAATCTCATGCCCACTGTGTTTTTTATGTAAATATGCTCTTATTTACAGATTTTCCCTATTGACTTGAATGAGATGAGAATAATTCAATTATTCCAAGTATGGAAAGTAGGGGATGAGTTCTTCAGGTTACGAATAGTAACATCTAGGTATGCACATAGCAAGAAATCTCCTGCAACTCCGTGATTTAAATATATCCCCTCTTTTGTCATATTTGCGTATTTGCGGGAGAAAATTAGATTACGGGGAGCCCACACTCTCACTAGCTGGGAAACTCAATGTTATTACGATGATGTGTTCTCTAAGTCCCTTTATATTCTGGGACATTCAGCCTCCATAGTCCCACAAAAGGTCCTTGCCGTGATCAACTCCCATATAGCATCCTTCATATGGGGCTCAGACACAAACTGAAAGTGACGGCTCTTCAGAGGTCCAGGGATGAGGCAGAAGCGACACTCCCGGACTTCTTATACTAAGCTGGCCAACTTCACTTTCTACATCACTGTGTTATGTCCAGGGGTGGGCACGTGGATTAGTGGACCCACTGTGCAACAGGACCGGGCCTGCCAAGGAAGGGGCATGGATAAGCGGCTCCCTGGTGTTCACTGGAGCCTCTACTGGTGAGGTCAGGCTTGTGTGGCAGGTAGCCACCAGTTACCACTCCTAGGCCGAACCCGGAACTGCAGCTGCTGACCCCAGGTACACTGACACTGAATAAAGCTCCGGTCAGACTAACAAGTTAAGTTTGAGTTCACTACAGAATGGTACTAACACAGAGATTCATATAGAGACAATGTTCAGATACTGGCTTCATCTGGACCAGGGACTTCAGGAACAGGACTGGTCACACAGGACTAGAGAACAGTGTTCAGGGGACTGGCTACACAATGACCAGGGGAGTTCGGGAACAGGACTGGCCACTCCAAGAGCAGGGGACAATGTTCAGGAGTTGGCCGCACTGAGACCAGTGGAGTTCAGGAACAGGACTGGCCGCACCAAGAGCAGGGGACAATGTTCAGGAGTTGGCCGCACTGAGACCAGGGAGTTCGGGAACAGGACTGGCCGCACGAGGACCAGGGGACAACATTCAGGAGCTGGCCGTACCGAGACCAGGGGGGTTCAGGAACAGGACTGGCCGCACCAAGACCAGGGGACAATGTTCAGGAGCTGGCTGCACTAAGACCAGGGGGGTTCAGGAGCAGGACTGGCCGAACCAGGACCATGGGACAATGTTCAGATACTGGCCGCATTGGGACCAGGAGACTTCAGGAACAGGACTGGTCGCACAGGACTAGAGAACAGTGTTCAGGGGGCTGGCTACACAATGACCAGGGGAGTTCGGGAACAGGACTAGCCGCACCAGGACCAGGGGACAATGTTCACTGCAGAATGGTACTAACACAGAGATTCAGATAGGGACAATGTTCAGATACTGGCTTCATCGGGACCAGGTGACTTCAGGAACAGGACTGGTCGCACAGGACTAGAGAACAGTGTTCAGGGGACTGGCTACACAATGACCAGGGGAGTTCGGGAACAGGACTGGCCGCACCAGGACCAAGGGACAATGTTCACTGCAGCATGGTACTAACACAGAGATTCAGATAGGGACAATGTTCAGATACTGGCTTCATCGGGACCAGGGGACTTCAGGAACAGGACTGGTCACACAGGACTAGAGAACAGTGTTCAGGGGACTGGCTACACAATGACCAGGGGAGTTCGGGAACAGGACTGGCCGCACCAGGACCAGGGGACAATGTTCAGGAGTCCTGTTCCGAGGAAGCCGCTTAGCCATGTCCCTACCTTGCCAGTGGATCCACTAATCCATGTGCGCCACCGCTGGGCGTAACAGACTGGATAGCAGGTAATCATTTTCCTAATTCTGAACACCACTGTGTGCTCTGTTTGAGTCTCTGGGGGTCTTGCAGGCACCAGAGAAATACTCCTTCTACCTTATTCAGAGAGTGGAGAGCCACCAAAAAGATCTTTCAATTCAAGGATATAGCTGAGTCCACTTTATGGTATAACAGTGTTCTTTCCAAATTTCTATATTCCCGAGATGCACAGTTTTGATTGAACTTAGGGTGAAGACACTGGCACATATATCCAGGGTGTTCCTCTTTCTTCGATCCATGCTAACAGCACTATCAAGTATCCAGACACGCTTTCTTTAGGTATCTGCAACTTGGCATACCCTAAATACCCAGTTCCCCGACATTGGAAATTCTCTCATTGTCTTACCCCCGATAGGCAATCTAAGGAGCCAGGGACCCAAGGGGTAAGTCTCCTTTTACTAAGCAGGAGATGCTCCTGATCACCATTGTTGGTTGAGGCCAATATATCAAGTTTTAAAAAAATATATATAAAAAATATAAAAAAACGCAATAAAAATGCATGTAATGTGCACATAAACGTAGCTTATCAAACCTAATTAACTGCAAGTTTTCAGAACAAAGCTGTTTTATTTAGAATATGACATACCAAAAAGAGACAAAAACCATAGCTGAAATAATAGTATAAAAAGGCATGAAAAAAACGCACTGAAAAATGCAAGTGACCTAATTTAGCTAATTGATGCAGAAAATCTGCATCATCAAAAACTCACCTAATACTAATGGTGGGAACATGGCACAAGAATGCATACACATATTGCAACAACGGCAATAAAATGCATTATTCTGCCACAATTTTCCAAAATTGCAGCATAAATGTTGCCATTATACCATGATTGTAAAAAATAAAAATAAAATGAGGCTGGAACGTGTGAATGCAGCCTTAAATACCTGGAGAAAATCATGCCTCAATCATGCCCCATTAACTGAAGAAACCACAGACAAGTCTTCATGAGTCATCTCCGGTTTATTTTGGCTATTTACAGATTTTTAGGAACTGAATTCAGAGTGAAGCTCCACTTACCTTATATGCAAGTTTACTGGACTAATTTAATTAATAAAGTAATGAGCTAGAAGTCATCCTGACAAATTAGCCATCTCCAGTTTCAGAACCAGTTCTGAACCAATTGACAGTGCAGTCAGCAGCTAAATAGTCGACTATTTGCTGCTATAAACTGGACGCCTTCTAAATGTAGTGTTGAGGAAGGACATTATCAATACCATGGATGGCAAGAGGAGTAAACACATCAATTTTGGAACAAATCAAGCCAGACATGTCACTAGAAGCAAGGGTCACCAAGCTACGACTTGCCGACTTTATACAGTTCATACGAAGAGAGCAATCACTGGAGAAGGACATCATGCCGGATGAATGAAAGGAACAAGGCCAAGATAACGTCGGGGGAAGACCCTGGTGGACCTATCTAGACTTGTACAAAATTGAACTTCCTACAGAGCGTTCATCCATCAAGTTGCCATTGCTCGAGATCAAGTCGAAGGCCTTTTAAAAAAAAACACAGCACTGGGAGTCAAATTGGGGGAGAAAAATGGGTGGCTGACATCAAGACAATACAGTCATGGCCAAAAGTTTTGAGAATGACACAAATATTATATTTTCACATGATCTGCTGCCCTCTGGTTTTTATGTGTGTTTGACAGATGTTTTTATCACAGACAGAAATATAATTGCAAACATATGAGTAACAAAAGCTTATATTGACAGTTAGAATGAGTTAATGCAGCAAGTCAATATTTGCAGTGTTGACCCTTCTTCTTCAGGACCTCTGCAATTCTCCCTGGCATGCTCTCAATCAACTTCTGGACCAAATCCTGACTGATAGCAATCCATTCTTGCACAATCAATGCTTTCATTTTGTCAGAATTTTTAGGTTTTTGTTTGTCCACCCGTCTCTTGATGATTGACCACAAGTTCTCAATGGGATTAAGATCTGGGGAGTTTCCAGGCCATGGACCCAAAATCTCTATGTTTTGTTCCCTGAGCCATTTAGTTATCACCTTTGCTTTATGGCAAGGTGCTCCATCATGCTGGAAAAGGCATTGTTGATCGCCAAACTGCTCTTGGAGGGTTGGGAGAAGTTGCTCTTGGAGGAAATTCTGGTACCATTCTTTATTCATGGCTGTGTTTTTAGGCAAGACTGTGAGAGAGCCGATTCCCTTGGCTGAGAAGCAACCCCACACATGAATGGTTTCAGGATGCTTAACAGTTGGCATGAGACAAGACTGGTGGTAGCGCTCACCTTGTCTTCTCCGAATGAGGCGTTTTCCTGATGTCCCAAACAATCAAAGGGGATTCATCTGAGAAAATAACTTTACCCCAGACCTCAGCAGTCCACTGCCTGTACCTTTTGCAGAATATCAGTCTGTCCATGATGTTTTTTTCTGGAGAGAAGTGGCTTCTTTGCTGCCCTCCTTGAGACCAGGCCTTGCTCCAAGAGTCTCCGCCTCACAGTGCGTGCAGATGCACTCACACCTGCCTGCTGCCATTCCTGAGCAAGCTCTGCACTGCTGGTAGCCCGATCCCGCAGCTGAAACACTTTTAAGAGACGGTCCTGGCGCTTGCTGGTCTTTCTTGGGCGCCCTGGAGCCTTTTTGGAACAATGGAACCTCTCTCCTTGAAGTTCTTGATGATGCGATAGATTGTTGACTGAGGTGCAATCTTTCTAGCTGCGATACTCTTCCCTGTTAGGCCATTTTTGTGCATTGCAATGATGACTGCACGTGTTTCTTTAGAGATAACCATGGTTAACAGAAGAGAAACAATGATGCCAAGCACCAGCCTCCTTTTAAAGTGTCCAGTGGTGTCATTCTTAATCATGACAGATTGATCTCCAGCCATGTCCTCATCAACACCCACACCTGTGTTAATGGAGCAATCACTGAAAAGAGGTCAGCTGGTCCTTTTAAGGCAGGGCTGCAATGATGTTGAAATGTGTTTTGGGGGATAAAGTTCATTTTCTAGCCAAATATTGACTTTGCAAGTAATTGCTGTTAAGCTGATCACTCTTTATAACACTCTGGAGTATATGCAAATTGCCATTAGAAAAAGTGAAGCAGTAGACTTTGTAAAAATTAATATGTGTCATTCTCAAAACTTTTGTCCATGACTGTACAAGGCACATCTTACGGCAGGGAATATACAGGAATGTGCAAAGTTTTAGGCAGGTGTAATATAAATCCCGCAAAGTAAAAAACCGTGGGTGTTTTGCCATTGACACATGGCCTCTCATACATTAAAATAACTTATTATCCAATTTCATAAAATCCCTGTCTCCGACTCTTTTGTATTCTCGTACTCGATTGTCTACTAGCAAGAGGCGAGAGAACATTAGCGGCCCAGAGAGCGGCACGCGCCCTGGCGCGGATGATGGACATGTACAGCAGGGTGATCATGGCTGGGGATCTGTGAGTGATGGCTGCACATTAGTCCCTGAGAGGAGCTGGCTTCCTGCTGCTGGTTGTGAAATGTGCATAGCAGCCTCCCCCACCCTCGCTGGCTCAGGATGTCACTGCTGCCTTTTATGGGTCCAGATTGCCGGAGCAGAGGCGTGGTTGGGGCCTGGGCGCCTTGACAGAAGCAGACGTGCTTTGCATTCTTCATGGGAGACATTTTTTTATATATCCTTTGATGCCTCTGATGTCATCCTTGCTTCATTTTTTTTCCTTGAATCGGGAAGTTATATCTTCTAAGGACACACAGACAAGGAATCGCATCATCTGCTTCTAATAAACGCAGGAACAGAATTGTGCACAAGTATTAATATGCTGTATATTAGTCTACAGAAAGCCTACAGGATAAAGTTTCCTTTGGAGGGCATGGTGCTAGACCACGAAGGAAAAAATTGTCCTTAAAGGGGGTTCTTGGAAAACCCTTGGCAGTTTGTTTAAAAAAACAGAATTCATCATCTTTCCCCCATCTCACTCATGCCCCTCAACGGACCTATCCATTAAAGTAACTGGCTGCTCACTCTCCCTAGCCCCACAAGCTCGCTGCTTGGGTAACCCTTGACTCCAATCTCTCCTTCAAACCACATATCTAAGCCGTTTCCACGTCCTGCCAACTCCAACTAAAAAATATTGCCCGGATCCATACATTCCCCAACCAAGAATCGGCAAAAACCCTAGTCCATTCCCTCATCATCTCCCGCCTTGACTACTGCAACCTCCTGCTCTGTGGCCTCCCCTCTAACACTATCGCACCCCTCCAATCTATTCTAAACTCTGCTGCCCAACTAATCCACCTGGATTTTTTGATCTTGCTCTTCGTTGTTGCACTGTAACTACATTCACCTGCATTGTTAGGATGAGGCCATAGTCGCCGTGCATCCAAAAATTAATCGGATCGTTTTGATAATGAAAGCATTATCTAAAAAATAATTTCCCACATATACATCCATCATCAGAATATTCACTTAAATAGGAATGACCAGCAATACCAGAGACAAACTAAAGACAAAAGTGGCGCTGTTTGCAAAAAAATAATTTAAAAAGTCCTATTCAACCCCTTTACGATCAGGGTTCACAAAACTCAAAAATCCTGTGCACTCATTTCTTTTTTTTTTTCGTAGATATTTTATTGCTGCAGTATTTCATCACTCCCTTATTGTTATCACTTTTACACCGTCGTTTCACCAGACAGATTTCATAGATATTCTTCAGTTCAGCCGATCGATGCATCTATGAATCCTGTGCGTTGTGTAAATCTTCGCCTTCCCCCACCCCGCAGCTATAGAATGGAGCCAAGACGGAGTATGACAGGAGAACGGCACCATAATGCATAGACATGTCACCAAACTGGTTGTGCATTCCCGGCGGTGGTTACTCTGTGCAGAGAGGATACGTCTCCTTGACATAATATCACTTACTGTACTGTAAAATGTTTGGGAACACTGAGTTTTATTTTCTGCTCTCTTGAAAAAAAGATAAGATTGATGATTTTCCAAAATATTAAGACATTTCTACCTAAGATGCAAATATAAGTCCTTGAGGTGTCCTTTTTTGTCAACTTGTTAAAAGTTACATCTATGAGAAAGTTGGGTGACAACCTACATCCATATGTAAGAAAATCCGGGAGACTCATGGAAAAGGGGAGACTCCTGAAAAAGGGATACCTCCTGGAAAAGGGGAAACTCCTGGAAAAAGGTAGACCTCCTGGAAAAGGGGAGACGCCTGAAAAAGGTAGACCTCCTGGAAAAGGGGAGACGCCTGAAAAAGGTAGACCTCCTGGAAAAGGGGAAACTCCTGAAAAAAGGTAGACCTCCTGGAAAAGGGAGACCTCCTAGAAAAAGGGAGACCTCCTGGAAAAAAGTAGACCTCCTAGAAAAAGGGGAGACTCCTGGAAAAAAGTAGACATCCTGGAAAAGGTAGACCTCCTAGAAAAAGGGGAGACTCCTGGAAAAAGGTAGACCTCCTGGAAAAGGGAGACCTCCTAGAAAAAGGGGAGACCTCCTGGAAAAACGTAGACCTCCTAGAAAAAGGGGAGACTCCTGGAAACAGGTAGACATCCTGGAAAAGGAGAGATTCTTGGAAAAGGGACAACCTCCTGGAAAAAGGTACACTTCTGGAAAAAGTTAGATCTCCTGGAAAAAGGGAGACCTACTGGAAAAGGGGAGACTCCGGGAAAAAGGTAGACCTGGAGAAAGGGAGACCTAGGAAAAGGGGAGACTCCTTGAAAAAGGTAGACATCCTGGAAAAGGAGAGACTCCTGGAAAAGAGACAACCTCCTGGAAAAAGGTACACTTCCTGGAAAAAGGGAGACTCCTGTAAAAAGAGAGGCCTCATAGACTCCTGCAAGAGTTGGCATATCTACGGGACGTAGCAGAACCTCCACGTTATTAGCGCTCCCCATTCATGACACCGCTATACTTAAAGTCTGATTCTTTATGTTTTGTTTTCTTGTGTCATTCGTTGACTTTTTTTTGCGTGTAAAATTCTTCAGAATGGAGCAAGTAGTTGACAAATTTTGTGTAAAATTAAAAATGATCTTTATTTTTTCTCTTTCGCCATTTTTGCGACCATTAAAGCACAAGAAGTCGTATGTTCCACTTAACTGTGCCAAAATTTCAGGAGTACATAAAATCACTCTAAAGTGGGGAAGGGGGGAGGTTGACTGGACATTTTGGGAAAAAAATTGTAGCATTTTAGAAAGTAGCAATTGATGAATCAGCCTAAAATTTTTGTAAATTCCAGACTCTGCTCATAATGACAAACAAAAAAAGGGGAACACCTATAAACTAGACTATAAAAAGGCACAAATTAAAATAAGTAGGTGCAGATAAAAACCAGACAAAAAAACAACAAAAAGTAGGCAAAAAAGGCACAAATACAATAATGAATCGAGCCCATCATCTTCAGACTGAACCCCAGTGTACTGACATACATAAGGGACCTGGAAACTGAATGTGGAAGGAACGTGGTCTGTAAAAAGGAGCATGTTATGTGCAGAAAGGCAACACATTCTCGATTCTCCCAAAAGTTCTAAAAGTTGGCACGCATGCCAATATAACTAGCGTTACAGCTCTTATGGGCTGATCCTTGTCTCCCAGGTTTCCTGATGAGTTTGGGAATGCTGTTATAAGATTTGCAGTGTTTGAAATAACAATGAAGATGTATAATAATTGGCAGTTCTACTTTAAAGCCTATGTAGGGGAGAGAGCCCCCGCTGTGTGCCCAGGCCAGAACCAAGGGGGTTGTCACTTAAGTTCCTAGTAGGGGAAAGGTTCCCGGGGGAAGGAACTGTAAGATGACCGAGAGACTGTTCTGGAAAGTACGAAGGCGGGGCGACTATAAAAAGGGGACAGGAGACCAGCAGGGGGCACTTGACACAGAGGTAGAGGAGAAGCAAGAAGGAAAACCCTGACGGGGACTGCAGAGACAGGCAGGGCCAGTGAACACACGTGAGCAAGTGCAAGTACTCACGTGGCTCAGGGAAAGAGCAGAACAGAGAAGCAGGAGAACTCTGCCAGCCGCGGCCTCCACTGCCGCACTCCAGTCGCGGTTGCGGCCTGTCCGCCTGCAGCCGCGACCGCCATTGCCCCACTCCAGCCCGCGGTTGCAGCCTGCACATCTCTAGCCGCAGCCTCCACTGTCACACTCCAGTCCACGGTTGCGGCCTGTCCGCCTGCAGCCGCCACCGCCCCACTCCAGCCCGCGGTTGCGGCCTGCACGTCTCCAGCCGTGGCCGCCACTGCCTCACTCCAGCCCGCGGCTGCGGCCTGTGCCTCATCACCCGTGGACACTACTGTCCCGCTCCGGCCCGCGGCCTACACAACAGAGTCCACAGCTGCCGCAATCTCGCCCCCAGGAGGGGCGGACTCAACGCCAGGGGATTTCTCCAGGGCGTGTTGCACCCCATCTGCACCTGGGTGTAAGAACGCCCGAAGCCTACAGCAGCTCCTCGTCGGCTGGGCCCTGCGGCTGAAACGCCGAACGGACACCTACCGGACCCCAGCTCTGCAGGACGTCAGAGAAGGATAAGTGACACTCTGTTATCTGTTGATCATAGTTCTAGGAAATTTAGACGGCCATATCGCCACCCTATAGTCATCGGCATCTGCCTAGTAGCCGTTTGTTCCGTTCAGTGTGTATTGTTGTATAGTTTCCCTGCGAGGAGAATTAATGTTAGCTTGCTAGTTATACCTGGAACCCCAGTATAAAGGTACAGTTAAAGCTTGCTCCGTTTCCAACTCGTCACTGCATCCCGCTTACCTGCGAATACCACACCTATATGGTCAGTAGTTTCAAAAGTACAAGAACTAGGCCTCAGTGGTGACAATACAATACTTAATTATTTTGGTAGTATCAGATGTTACCTCTCCTGGTATTGACATCGGCGATTGGTTCCTTCCCTTGGGGCAAATCCCCAATGTGTATGTCCATGTCAGGATACTGCTATGACCCAGAAACCACCTTTGACATCATAACCCAAGGTATTGTAAGGCACTCTCGGGCAGTTATGTGCTGTCTGAGTATGCTATAAGTTTGGCATTCAGTTAGTGAGTACTTCTAGAGTTTGCCTCTTCATCCATTACTCTCAACTGGCTATTCATCACTTCAACTGCTTCTTATTTCTCAACCATCTGTATTTTTATCTTAGCTCAAACCTGCAGTTAGCCATTTGTCTACTGTAAGCATAACACTTTTCTGCTAATCCTGATATTGTTCACACTACAACAATGCTCTAACAGTGTGTAATCTTCTCTGCAATCAAGTATCCAGTTTGTATATTCATCTCTGTTGCACACCTGTATGCTGATTGCCTACATCTCTGCCATTAACTATCTATCTGCAGATAGCATATAAATTTTCCATTAATCATTTGTCTGCTGCAAGTCCTGGATTGACTATATATCTACAGTTACTATAATGTGTCTACACTCCTGGCTTTGTGTCTTCAGGTGTTTTCTGCTCTGCTGTGTCTGCCTGACCTGCCATCCAGGTCCCTCACTATATCAATATGCCAAAACCCTGCTGCAGCTATCGTCTCTCAGACATTGTTGCTTACCCTTACCGAAGGACTTAGAGAGTTCACCTCACCAGGAGAGCCAATGAAATCAGATGTGAGTGTTGTAGGTGGTGTTCCCTATTAATTGCTTTCTCTGTTTGTAACCAGTATCTTAGATTATCGGAAAAATAGGATTAGAATTGAGTACACCCAATGTAACGTCCGTAAAAACACAAACATATCCATTTTTCAGTGCACAATGGAATCTTGGTAAAAAAAAGGCAAGCGATCCCTACCTCTTTTAGGATTTCAGATGGTATGATTTACTATCATGATTCATGATTAAGGGCTTGTGCAGACAACAGTATAACTCAGAAAAAAGTGCTATCCGTCATGTTGAGGGATAGTTCTCGTCCTCATGTTATTCAATGGGACGATGCACATGTCACAAACAGGCAAACCTGCATGTGTTGAATCTGTCGAACAGCCGCGAGACATGCAGCCGCGGGGACTTGAACATATTATTCGAGCATGCCGAAGACACTCGGTTAGCTCCCGAGCATGCTCAGATAACACCTTATCCAAGGACGTTCACTCATAACTAGTGCTGGGATCCCCACTGAGCAGGAGAACCAGGGTCCTAAGATCTTCTGCATCAATGAAGCATTCCTGAGCAAGTGTGATCTGCTACAGTAACTGTCCATTAATACTTGGAAGCATTTCTTTTATTATGTATGCCATTATATTCCATGCAGATCGGTGGTGGTCCGGGGCCTGAGACCCCCCCCCCCCCCCGATTGCACAAAAGACTGCTCAGGAGTGCACGGGTCTGGAGGCAGAAGCGCTAGCGAGCACACAGAGCGGCTCATTACACAATCTGGACGGTCTGTACTTTGCTAGGTGCTCCTGCCTCCAGTCTTTTCAGCAATTAATGGGGGTCTCCAGATCCGGACCACCACCAATCTGCAAGGAATTTAATGCTCAAAATGTATTCACTCTTTAACTCTCTATAGCATTTATAGGCCGATAATGGAGCAGTGGTTGCACATGCCCACCAACACATCATTCACACAGGTTTTAAAGCTCTTGGGAAATCTGCAGCATATCAATCCTGTGTGAATGGAGCCGTAGAGATCAGGTAGGTAATTAGGATCTGTATACAACGCTGACGGATCTGTTCAAGATATATAAGCAACAGGAAAAAAAATGACGTAACCATAAATCTATTTTTTTATGTGGTTTTGGCTACAGATCACTAAGATCCAGCCTTGATGTGTAAAGATTTAGGTGTTCTTTAATTTATAAACATATTTGGGGAAATTCTGGACCTGGCAGCCGGTCATAAAGGACAGCTGGGCCTATGAACAGGTGTACTGGGAGCAAAGGTCTCTGCTCTGTGCAACCAGCCCTGACACATGGGTGCTGCGCGGCCGTAAATCATGATTCCAGTGCATGCCTCTCACCTCCGGGCTGCAGTAGTGCTGCCGCCTCCTCGCTCTGTGGGGGTTTACTCTGTACAAAATGATTATATTTCCATAAGGGAACGTTTACATGACTGCAAAAAAAAATCCCTGATTTTTCATCCGTATGACATCTGTTTTTATACATCAGCAGGGAAAAAAATTGGATGATCTGCACAGCGATCTGATTTTTTTTTCGTTGTGCTCCCATAGACCTGTATAGGAGAATTTCATCCGAAAAACAGAAGAAAATTGAGCGATCATCTGAACAGCCCTATTGAATAACATTGGTCCTAGGGCTGTCCGCGTGATGTCAGCTTATTCCACAGACTGGAAATACAGGTGTGTGAACGTCGCCTTAAATAGTGGAATAATATTTGCTGTGACTCGATCAGATTTTATTCCTCCTGTCGGTAATGTACCGTGCGTCTTGGGGCTCTGCTGCTGCAGAAGCCAGAACTTACAAGGAATTTCTGTATATACTTTTTTTTCCATTGAATTAGTAACTTCAGTATAGAGATTTTTCTCTCTGGAATCTCCATTGAATGTGATCAAACCTATAGCACCAGGGTCCGCCTGATCCCAGTAGGTCCTGTCCTTTATCCTGGACTGCTGATGTCAGCCATGTTTGCAGCATACATCTGCGTTATTGAAGAAGTTTATTATTAAGAACAATCAGCTGCCTACAACAATCCAGGACCAGCTTGTAAAAGCTCACCTTCTCCGCCTCCTGTATAATGACTGCTAACACCTCTATATACAGTAGATAACACAGGATCCACCATTCACAATAGATGATGTCACAGCTCACCTCCTCCTCCTCCTGTACAATGACTGATAACACCTCTATATACAGTAGATAACACAGGATCCACCATTCACAATAGGTGATGTCACAACTCACCTCCTCCTCCTGTACACTGACTGATAACACATCTATATACAGGAGATAACACAGGATCCATCATTCACAATAGGTGATGTCACAGCTCACCTCATCCTGTACAATGACTGATAACACCTGTATATGCAGTAGATAACACAGGATCCACCATTCACAATAGGTGATATCACAGCTCACCTCCTCCTGTACAATGACTGATAACACCTCTATATACAGTAGATAACACAGGATCCACCATTCACAATAGGTGATGTCACAGCTCACCTCCTCCTGTACAATGACTGATAACACCTCTATATGCAGTAGATAACACAGGATTCACCATTCACAATAGGTGATGTCACAGCTCACCTCCTCCTGTACAATGACTGATAACACCTCTATATACAGTAGATAACACAGGATCCACCATTCACAATAGGTGATGTCACAGCTCACCTCCTCCTGTACAATGACTGATAACACCTCTATATACAGTAGATAACACAGGATTCACCATTCACAATAGGTGATGTCACAGCTCACCTCCTCCCCTCCTGTATAATGACTGATAACACCTCTATATACAGAGATAACACAGGATCCACCATTCACATAGGTGATATCACAGCTCACCTCCTCCTCCTCCTGTACAATGATTGATAATACCTCTATATACAGGAGATAACACAGGATCCACCATTCACTATAGGTGATATCACAGCTCACCTCCTCCTCCTCCTGTACAATGACTGATAACACCTCTATATACAGTAGATAACACAGGATCCACCATTCACAATAGGTGATGTCACAGCTCACCTCCTCCTGTACAATGACTGATAACACCTCTATATACAGTAGATAACACAGGATCCACCATTCACAATAGGTGATGTCACAGCTCACCTCCTCCTGTACAATGACTGATAACACCTCTATATGCAGTAGATAACACAGGATTCACCATTCACAATAGGTGATGTCACAGCTCACCTCCTCCTGTACAATGACTGATAACACCTCTATATGACAGTAGATAACACAGGATCCACCATTCACAATAGGTGATGTCACAGCTCACCTCCTCCTGTACAATGACTGATAACACCTCTATATACAGTAGATAACACAGGATCCACCATTCACAATATGTGGCCACAGCTCACCTCCTCATGTACAATGACTGATAACACCTCTATATGCAGTAGATAACACAGGATCCACCATTCACAATAGGTGATGTCACAGCTCACCTCCTCCTGTACAATGACTGATTACACCTCTATATACAGGAGATAACACAGGATCCACCATTCACAATAGGTGATGTCACAGCTCACCTCCTCCTCCTGTACAATGACTGATAACACCTCTATATACAGTAGATAACACAGGATCCACCATTCACAATAGGTGATGTCACAGCTCACCTCCTCCTGTACAATGACTGATAACACCACTATATACAGTAGATAACACAGGATCCACCATTCACAATAGGTGATGTCACAGCTCACCTCCTCCTGTACAATGACTGATAACACCTCTATATACAGTAGATAACACAGGATCCACCATTCACAATAGTGAGTCACAGCTCACCTCCTCCTGTACAATGACTGATAACACCTCTATATACAGTAGATAACACAGGATCCACCATTCACAATAGGTGATATCACAGCTCACCTCCTCCTCCTGTACAATGACTAATAACACCTCTATATACAGTAGATAACACAGGAACCACCATTCACAATATGTGGCCACAGCTCACCTCCTCCTCCTCCTGTACAATGACTGACAACGCCTCTATATGCAGTAGATAACACAGGCTCCACCATTCACAATAGGTGATGTCACAACTCACCTCCTCCTCCTCCTCCTATACAATGACAGATAACACATCTATATACAGGAGGTAACACAGGAATCCACCATTCACAATAGGTGATGTCAGATAACACAGGAGCCACCATTCACAATCGGTGATGTCACAGCTCACCTCCTCCTCCTCTTGCACAATGATTGATAACATCTTTATATACAGTAGATAACACAGGATCCACCATTCACAATAGGTGATATCACAGCTCACCTCCTCCTCCTCTTGCACAATGACTGATAACATCTTTATATACAGTATATAACACAGGATCCACCATTCACAATCGGTGACATCACAGCTCACCTCCTCCTCCTATACAATGACAGATAACACATCTATATACAGTAGATAACACAGAATTCACCATTCACAATCGGTGACGTCACAGCTCACCTCCTCCTCCTCCTATACAATGACAGATAACACATCTATATACAGTAGATAACACAGAATCCACCATTCACAA
>JARQOD010000008.1:34777929-34887839 GCA_033576555.1 Oophaga sylvatica
CCCCTTTTCGATTGTTTGGGACATCAGGAAAACGCCTCATTCGGAGAAGACAAGGTGAGCGCTACCACCAGTCTTGTCTCATGCCAACTGTTAAGCATCCTGAAACCATTCATGTGTGGGGTTGCTTCTCAGCCAAGGGAATCGGCTCTCTCACAGTCTTGCCTAAAAACGCAGCCATGAATAAAGAATGGTACCAGAATGTCCTCCAAGAGCAACTTCTCCCAACCCTCCAAGAGCAGTTTGGCGATCAACAATGCCTTTTCCAGCATGATGGAGCACCTTGCCATAAAGCAAAGGTGATAACTAAATGGCTCAGGGAACAAAACATAGAGATTTTGGGTCCATGGCCTGGAAACTCCCCAGATCTTAATTCCATTGAGAACTTGTGGTCAATCATCCAGAGACGGGTGGACAAACAAAAACCTAAAAATTCTGACAAAATGAAAGCATTGATTGTGCAAGAATGGACTGCTATCAGTCAGGATTTGGTCCAGAAGTTGATTGAGAGCATGCCAGGGAGAATTGCAGAGGTCCTGAAGAAGAAGGGTCAACACTGCAAATATTGACTTGCTGCATTAACTCATTCTGTCAATATAAGCTTTTGTTACTCATATGTTTGCAGTTATATTTCTGTCTGTGATAAAAACATCTGTCAAACACACATAAAAACCAGAGGGCAGCAGATCATGTGAAAATATCATATTTGTGTCATTCTCAAAACTTTTGGCCATGACTGTAGATGCCATGATGACTTTTCACATCCACAGCTGTCTCTGCAGACCTCCCTCTTCTCTGGTCTTTTGCAGCACATCTTGACACAGTGCCCTTAAAAATAAGAATGTTAATAAAATGCCCTCATAAAAACATCTATCCATATTATGACCCTAATTAAGCCTTCTATGGTATATGACCTTCACACTGTCTACCATTATCAGCTATAATGATAACCCCTCTCCATATTGTGCCTCCATTTCATGCTATCCCCTCTCCATATCCATTCTGTGCCCTTTTTTCACTCTATTCCACATACTGCTCACCATGCTGCCCCCTTTAAACTGTAACCACTCCTCACACTGTCCCCCTATACAGTATGATGGCCACTACAGCCGCCCATACAGTATGATATCCACAACAGCCCTTCAATATATAGTACTAGATGGTGGCCCCATTCTAACGCATCGGGTATTCTAGAATATGTATGTAGTTTATTTATGAAGATAGCGGTGGCGTGCGTTATTCAAATCCTGCGCCAATTCGCGGCCGGACTGTGCCTGTCGCTGATTGGTCGCGCCTGGCCGGGCGCAGCCAATCAGCGACGCCGGATTTCCGTTACAGACAGACAGAATTAGACGATTATATAGTAGATGGTCACCACCACCACACCCCCATAAATAGTATGATGTCCAAAACAGCCCCCATGATACTATGATGATCCCCACCGCATACCATACAGTATTATGCCCCACAAACAATACCCCAAACAGTATGATATTCACCACGGTCCCCAGTATAATGACCTCCACAGCCCCAAATACAGTATGGTCACCACAGCCAATGCACATACCCTCATTTTATGCCCCCCACGCACTGTCCCTTATTTTATTCCTCTCTTCTGAACAGCCTCTCAGTTTATTCCCCTCTTCTGCACAGCTCTCTATTTATTCCCCCTATCTGCACATCCTCTCATTTTATTCCCCCCTCATCTGCACAGGCCCTCATTTTATTCAGCCCATCTGTACAGCCCTCAGCTTATTCCCCATCTGCAAAGCTTCTCAGTTTATTCCCCCATCTGGCACAGCCCCTCTGTTATTCACCCCATCTGCACTGTCCCTCACTTTATCCCCTCTCTGCACAGCCCCTCAACTTATTTCCCCCCTCTGCACAGCCCATCAGTTTATTCCCCCCAAATCTTCATAGCCCCTCATTTTACCCCCTCTCTGCCCAGCCCCTCAGCTTATTTCCTCCATCTGCACAGCCCCTCATTTTATTACCCTCATCTGCACAGCCCCTCATTTTATCCCCCCTCTGCACAGCCAATTATTTTATCCCCTCTGCACAGCCTCTCAGCTTATTCTCCCATCTGTGTAGTCCCACATTTTAATCACCCAAATCAGCACAGCCGCCTTTTTTTTAAAGTGTGCTCTCCTCGGATAGGCAGGAGGTGTCACCCTAGGCAGGTGACTACCCTGCCTACCCCTTATCCCAACCCTACATACAAAAGTTTCAAGTTCCGTCTTAAAGTTCCGAATATGGTGGATAATTGGAACGTGTCGGGCCACAGAATTTCAGAGGATGGCAGATACTCGGGAGGAGACTTGGAGGCAATTATGTGAGCAACACATGAATGTGGAGGAGAGAAGGAGGTCTTGGGAGGAGGACCGAGGGTTACATGTGGGAAGATATTGTGAGATTAGTTCAGACATATATGGAGACAGATTATGGATGACTTTGTAGGTCAGTGTTGGTAGTTGTGAACTGGATATTTGGGAAATTGGTAGACAATGAGGAGTAGCGAGGTGAGAGGTGGATTAGTCGAGCAGCAGAGTTAAGGACGGACTGGAGAGATGCAAGAGTGTTAGGTAGGCCACAGAGGAGGATATTTCAGTAGTCAAGGTGGGAGATGATGCACTAACATTTTAGTAGATTCAGGGTTGAGGAAAGGACGGATTCTGGAAATATTTTTGAGATTGACCCGGCAGGAGGTGGCGAGAGTTTTAATGTGTGGTTTGAAGGATAAGGCAGAGTCAAGGTTACTCTGAGGCAGCGGACTTCGGGCATAGGGAAAATCTTGATGCCAAAGGTATAAATGGAGAAGATTAGGGGTCCCAGGACAGAGCTTGAGGGACACCAACAGAGATGGTGCGATGAGGAGGTAATATGGGAATGGGAGATGCTAAATGTGCGGTTAGAATGGTATTATGAGATCCAGGAAAGGTCAGTTGAGAAGAACCTGTCACTGTCTTTATGCTGTCCTCTCTGAAGGCAGAATAAGGCTGGGGCTACTCTGTAAATTTGGCCACGACACAGCTCGAGCAGCCGAACACTGTTCTACGATGCTGCTACATCACAGTATAGTGCAAGTAAATGGGGTGACATTGTGACCCACAAGGTACTGCAACCACAGCGAGCAAGTCTCAAAAAATCCAAACAAGAGCGTGACAGCTGCATAGAAATACTTGCTGCCACGCTCGGGTCGGGAGAGCCAACGGCCAGTTCAAGCATTGTGTTGCTATCCTTGTCCGAGTTATATGGCAGTCTGACCCTCATATGGCATCCTAGTTGCGTCCTTGTAGCTTTTGCTTTTTTTTTTCCTCTTCTATTTCTTTTTGATTGAAGCAAGTAGATGGTCTGATTTTTATTTATCCATTGACTCTTAACGTATCAGTTAAAATGGAAGAGACTTGGATGGACCTCTGAAGTAAAAAGTCTGTCTTCCGTATGAACCGCAAAGCAAGTCTCCCCGTGTTTGCGTGGGTTTTCTTCGGGTACTCCGGTTTCCTCCCACACTCCAAAAAACATACCGTACTGATAGGGAATCTAGATTGTGAGCCCCATCGGGACAGCGACGATAATGTGTACAAACTGTAAAGCGCTGCAGAATATGTTAGCGCTATATAAAAATAAAGATTATTAAAGCGGATGAGAAAACGACATGTTCCGAGTCTCATAGGCCAAAGACAAGGACCCGTTTTTTAAAACTACATACAATTAGACATCCTCCTCGCACCAGACCTGGAGGAGGGGTGAGGGGTTTGCAGAAGACCCTTTATAGTATCTCATCCAGAAAAACTGATTGTCAGATCCAGGAGTGACAATGTGGTTTGTAGATCTGACCAAATTTCTGCGTTGACTCCTCTGCAGGGAATCGCTCATGAATCTAATCTGTAAGGGATTTCTTTATTTTACCCTTTTAGTTATACTGTTTTTGCCTTGTTATTTATTATTTCATGTTTTTCAATTTTGTAAGCACTGTTCTTTTTCGTACACTAAATCTAAAATTTAGTAGGTCTGTTCCTCGTTGCTCTAACGTTCCCACAATCCTAAAAAAGGGAAAGCATAGCTTGCTTGTGTTACCCTGTGTAAATGCGAGAGTGCAAACAGTATACCTATCAGGTCAGGGCTGGCATCAGCACCTGGCGCACCCGGGCCCTGAGCAGGCGGGGGGGCCCACTCGCCTTCGGAGACACCGGCGTACTATGGGGGCCATGTACCAGAGTCGGCCCCCACGCTTGCTCAGTGCCCCGGCACTTGCGATACTTACCTCTCCCTGCTCCACCGCTGTGACGTCTTCTGCGTTTCCTGACAGTGACATACAGGTCAGAGAGCGCGATGATGTCATGTCTGTGCGCCCTCTACCTGAACAGTCACAGTGCAGAGAGCTGGAAGAAGGCGACGCTGAGGAGTCCAGAGTAGAGCAGTGCCCAGCGAGGAGAGGTGAGTATTTCACTTTTTTTAATGTTTGGAGCAATATATGGGGAGCATTATACACTGTAGAATTATATATGGGGCCCATCATATACTTGAGCATCATATAGGGGGCCCATTATACACAGGAGCATATATATGGGGCCCATCATACACTGGAGCATCATATACAGGGCCAATTACATACTGGAGCATCATATATGTGGCCCATTATACACTGGAGCATCATATATGGAGCCCATTATACACTGGAGCATCATATATGGGGCCCATTATACACTGGAGCATTATATATGGGGCCCATCATACACTTGAGCATCATGTATTGGGCCCATCATACACTGAAGCATCATATACGGGGCCAATTACACACTGGAGCATCATATATGGGGCCCATTATATACTGGAGCATCATATATGGGGCCCATTATACACTGGAGCATTATAAATCTGGCCCATCATACAGTGGGGCATCATATACGGGCCAATTACACACTAGAGCATCATATATAGGGCCCATTATACACTGGAACATCATATATGGGGCCCATTATATACTGGAGCATCATATATGGGGCCCATTATATACTGGAGCATCATATGGGGCCCATTATATATGGAGCATTATATAGGCCCATCATACACTGGAGCAGCATCCATGGGCCCATCATATACTGGAGCATCATATGGGTCCCTTATATATGGCGCATCGTATGGAGCCCATTATATATGTGTAGCATTATATGGGGTTCATTATATATGGGGCATCATATGGGGCTCATCATATAATGGAGCATCATATAGGGCCCATCATATACTGGAGCATCATATGGGGCCCCTTATATATGGCGCATCACATGGAGCCCATTATATATGTAGCATTATATGGGGTTCATTATATATGAGGCATTGTAACCTGGTATTGTCTGTACTTTGTTTTCCAGCGTTACTCTGCATGTCTTTGCTTTAACCCTTTTGCTCCTTTCCCCCTAACCAGCTGGGATACTGTTGTGTTACCTGTATGGATGCTGCTCAGTTCCCAGCTCTGCTGCGTAGCCGTACTTGCGTGAGTGTCTCCGCTGCGTTGCATGACACCCCGCATGTGCGGTCCCTGACCTGCTGTAGAAGCCATCCGTAGGTTTCAAAGTCCTCTGCAGTGGTGCATGACTTACTACGTGTGTGGCAGCAGCCACTGTCAGGTGTCCCTCTGTGATGAGTTGTCTGGCTCTGCATAGGGGGGCGCGGCACACACCTGTCCTGCTTTTATGAGGAATGGGTGTGTACTAGAATTGCTGCTCCAGCCTATCGCTGTGAAGCAGATCATTTATAAAGTTCCCCAGCCCTGTGGGGCGTTGCCAGAGCTTTGCATTGAGTCTGCATTGAGTTCCTGAACCTAGCCGTGTGTGTTTGTGTGTTCAGGTCCTGCTCTGAGTGCCATCTGTTGTGAATAGGCTGGAAATGAGTTCTGAGCAGAAGCTCCCTCTGGTGGTTACAAACGGTACTGGACTGTCCAGTGAAAATTGTGAGGATTGGGAATCAGGTGTTACTGACTGGTCTTATATAAGGGAGTCGCCTTCCCATCAGGGTTGCCGGTGATCAATTGTTCTGGTCTCAATCCTTGATTCCTGTTTCCTTGGTAGCCTGCTGTATCGTGTCTGAGTCTCCTGCTATCAGATAAGACATTTTCTTCTTTTTGTTTTTGTGCTTGATTTTTGCATTTTTGTCCTGCACTTCTGTGGGGGCCTTCAAGGTCCCCTCTGGGGGCTTTTGCCCTCTCAGTTCAGTTCAGCCACTGATGTTTGTACATTTGCTTTTTCCAGTTTTTTCAGTGGCTGCTGTTTTGTTTTTGGTTACACCAGAGAACTAATTTAGGTGGTACAGGTCGAGTGATCTCAGGTGTTTTTGAAATTAGTAGAGTTAGTGCTTTTCAGGGTTTTTTGGGATTGCAGTAAGTGCCCTTCCTATCCTTTTCTATTTAGTAAGTTTGGGCCCCAACGTTTGCTCATACTATTTTCTGTCTGTGTCAGTATTTCTTCTTGTCTAACCGCCATTACATGTTTGGGGGCTTTCTATGTTCTTTGGGGATCTGCTCCGGGCAGATAGCTTTCCTCTTTCTATCTTTAGGTGTAGTTAGTTTCTCAGGCTGTGACGAGGCGTCTAGACCAACTAGGAACGCTCCACGGCTGCCTCTAGTTGTGGTGGTTAGTCAGGGTACTGCAATCTCATAGTTTCCAACTGCTCTGGTGTATTCCTTTTTGCCAGCTCTCCTCAGCTACCAAATCATAACAGTATCACCACCCCAAAACTGAAAATTATATGGTACTCACAAAAAGGAAAAAAATTGTGGAAAGAAAAAAGTTGTCAGAGTTGTCAAGATTTTTTTTTTTTTTTTCTGTTTGTTGCATTTTTTTTTTCCTCTGTATCTCTGGGTGCTGAGGAGGATTTTTTTTTTTTTCTCTCTCAATGGAGTTTGCACAGTTGTCTGGCCGTGTGGATCAGCTTGCCACTGAGGTTCGGAGTATTGCTACCTATCTTGCTGGTTGCCTGTTGTGGAACCTAGGATTCCCATGCCAGATTTGTTTTGGGGATCGAGCTAAGTTTCTGAATTTCAAAAATAACTGTAAATTGTTTTTGCCTTAAAATCTAAGTCCTCAGGGAACGCAGCGCAGCAGGTTCAAATTGTCATCTCTCTCCTGCGCGCGACCCTCAGGATTGGGCTTTTTCCCTGACACCTGGGATCCTGTTTTGAGTGATGTTGATGCGTTTTTTTCAGGCTTTGGGTTATTGTACGATGAGCCTAATGTCACTGATCAAGCTGAAAAAACCTTGTTGGCATTAAGTCAGGTGTAAGGTTCTTTGTCTCTGTTGACATGTTCCTTGAAACTCATTTTTCCGTCGGCCATTTTGCTTTCTGTCTTTCTGCAGCTCTTGCCCTCAGTTAATATGGATTTTTCCAGTTTTCATGTTCCCGCCCTGATTCTTCCCTCTTGCTTCTTAAGCAGCCTCAGCTGAACAATCAGTGCTCCTGAATCAAGCCTCAGTCAGTCTGTGACCTGACTCCTGGAAGCCTTGGACTTGTACTCCAGCTATTCCCTACTGAGGAACCTTGGAACACTTTTGGACTCTGGAAACCTGCTGTTTGGTGAATCCATGTTTGCAGAGGAATACGGTACAGAGAAGAGATCCTGAACCTGCTTTGGAGATTTATTGTAGTGCTTGAAGTTACTCTGGCCTGCTGTGTCTCCTGTCGCTGTTCCTGCAAACTGTGTGAACTTTTCAGCATGCTTGTATGAAGTAATACAAGTCATTTCATTTCAACCTATGTCTCCTGTGTTTTCCTCGCACCCAAGCACAAGACTCTATAGGAACTGTACACTATACATGACAAGATTCAGGAGCCAATGTTTAGTGTCTGCTGGGTCTGGGAAAGCCGTGTCTGCTGTGACTGTGGATATCAGATGTCCGTTTAATACCTTATGTATGACAGTGGTTGTGACTTCTCACAACCATTCCAGGTGAGCGCATTCCCTTAAAATTTTACTCTGGATGTTACCACAGGTAAACACTATTGTTTTTTTTTTTTTTTTCCTCTTCTCCTTCCAGCACCTCTGCCTTAAAAGACTGGAAGATGGAGGCCCGCATAAAGGAACTTTGCGGAGTGACTGATACAATCCTTTCAGATGTACAACTTTAAAAACCCTTTTTGCAAGCCTACAGGACCTCACTAATCATAATTTGCAAGTGTTTGGACAGACTACCCAGGAATTGCGAGCCAGGATTGAGGCTCTAGAGGAACAAGCCCAGGCTCCTGCCATAACCCCAAGTTCTGGGACCCCCAAATTACCTCCTTTTCGTTTTGGCGGTGAACGTGAGAAATTCAGGGATTTATTAATCAATGCAATTTATTTTTCTCTGCACATGCTTCACAATTTCCCACTGAACGATCCAAAGTGCTTACTATAATCATGTTGCTTACCAATAAGGCTTTGATGTGGGCAAACCCTCTGATTGAGACTGAGGATGATTGTTTGAATCACCTTGATGCTTTTATTTCAGCCATGGGGCAGGTGTTTGATGACCCCAATCGAGGTGCAACAGCTGAAGCAGCCATGTTAACTTTGCGCCAAGGTAAGCGTTCAGTAGCCGAATATGCCCTGGATTTCAGGAGATGGGCTCTTGATACCACTTGGGACACTTCCGCTAAAAAAATCTATTTTTCGGAAAGGGTTGTCTCCACTGATTAAGGATGAACTTGCTCGTGCCGACCCTCCCACTGCGTTAGGTGACTTATTAACTATTGTATCCGTATTGATGCTCGTCTGACTGAACGCAGACAAGAGAGATGGTTCGAAAATAATCGCACTAACCTTTTACTACCTCCCTCCTCACTAAGGAACCTTTGAGTAGGATCACAAGGGAACCAAACCTGAACCCATGCAGGTGGACTCCTTACAAAGACGGTTAGTGATGCACGCAAAGAACATCGTATAAAGGAAAATCTATGTTTCTACTGTGGTAAGTCAGGGCACTCATTATAAACTGCCCCAGCCGTTCTCGTAAACTACTGCAGCAGTCATTCACTGTGAGTGTTGCGAGAGGAGCTCTGTCATGTCCGAGCCTCAGGCTCCCAGAGAGATCTGCTGCAAGAGATCTTGATTTCTCGGACTTAAACTCTGTTAGTTCTGGGGACGATGACGGTATAAAACGCTGCAATTTTTCAAGTTTCCTCAGCGGTGTCCCAGCTGAGTTGTAAAAGAAACAATTCTCATTGCTTCCTTTCCATCAAACTCTGGGTTGACTCAGTCTGGGTGTCTAGCTCTGCTATGATCGACTCAGGAGCAAGTGGAAATTTTATGGATATCTCCTTTGCTCTGAAACAGGGGATACGTTCAGTGAAGAAGGCTACTCCAGTACAGATGGAGACTGTGGATGGCTCTCTACTGACTTCTGGACCAGTGGATCAAGAAACAGAGCCTTTGAGGGTCCTTATGGGTAAAGATCATCAGGAGAAAATGTCTTTTTTTGCTTATCTCTTCTCCCCACTTTCCCATCATTCTAGGGCTACCATGGCTGCAGGCGCAGAATCCTACGATTAACTGGGAGACCAAGGAATTACACTTTCCGGAGAAACAGATGAGTCAAGGAGTTTCAGCTTGCTCTGTTCCTAAAGGAACCATGTCAGTCCCTGAACTACCAGCTGTAACCAGGACTATGACGATTTATTGACAAGAAGAACGCTGATCAGCTTCCCCCCTCACCGTCCATATGATTGTCCAATTGAATTATTACCTGGAGCCGAGATACCTTTTGGTAAGATCTACCCCCTAGCGGGGCCCGAGCTAAAAGCTTTGAAGGATTATATAGACAAAAATTTAGCCAAGGGCTTCATACGCCCCTCTTCATCTCCCGCAGGTGCACCCATCTTCTTTGTGAAGAAGAAAGATGGATCTCTGAGACCCTGCATAGACTAAAAGGGAACTCAATAAGGTTACTATTAGAAACCGTTATCCATTGCCCTTTAATCCCTGAGTTGTTGGAGAGAGTGCGGCATGCCAAAATTTTCTCTAAACTGGATCTCCGTGGGGCCTATAACTTGGTCCGTATCAGACCTGGGGATAATGGAAGACTGCTTTCAGGTCACGCTATGGACACTTTGAATATCTAGTTATGCCTTTTGGTCTGAGTACCGCCCCAGCCACTTTCCAACACTTTGTGAATGATATCTTCAGGATCTCCTAGATACATTTGTGGTGATTTATCTGGATATATTCTAATTTTTTCTAACTCCACAGAGGAACATCATGGACATGTGAGAATGGTCTTAGAACGCCTAAGACAAAACCATCTCTACATCAAACTTGAAAAATGTGAATTCCATAGGACCGAAATTCAATTTCTGGGTATGTACATCTACGCAAGGGTTAGTATGGATGGAAGCAAGACCCAAGCCATCAAGGATTGGCCAATTCCTAGAAATGTGAAGGAGGTGCAGCGTTTCATCGGTTGCCAACTTCTATAGACTTTCATTAAGAATTTTTCTGAGGTAGTGTCACCTATCACCCAACTTACCCGGAAACAGTCTAGGTTCTCCTGGACCCCCGCAAGCTCAGGAAGCATTTCCTGTTATAAAGGATAAATTTACCACCGCACCTATCTTAGTACATCCCAACCCCGAGCTTGCCTTCATAATAGAGGTGGATGCTTAGACTGTGCCGTTGGAGCTATACTCTCTCAAGAACAGGTGAGAAGAATGTCTTGCATCCCTGTGCCTTCTTTTCCCACAGTTGTCTTCGCGAAAGGAACTACGATGTGGGCAATAGAGAATTGTTGGCCATTATTGCCGCCTTCAAGAATGGAGACAATGTGTAGCCCGGTGTTAGGGAACGCAGTACCCGGAGATGTGTGGCGAGACAGCATTTTAATGCTAAATAACCATCACTCAACATACACTAACACACCCCTAGGGTAGTGAGTTTACTATTGAGGGAGTGGTCAGGGTGTATGTTGGTTGATGATTTAGTCAGTGTGTTTCCTGTCTTTGACAGAGGAAACGTCTGGAGTTTACTGGAGGAGGAAGGGCCTCCAGCCTGCTCCCATCATCAGTTCAGAACGTGGAGGCTGTAAAGGTGGTCTAATTCCCTTAGCCAGTCAGAGCTGTACCTCATCAACAACAATTTGAAAAAAAGAAGATTAGTGCAGAAAGACTTCAGTCACCTGCCTAAAGGACAGTGAAAGTTTCAGAACGTCTCCTGCCTAGTGAAACGACAAACTGTAACAACTTTTAAGAAAGTGAATGAAGGGGAAATAACTACCCACTTTATGCTAGTGTTAGTGCTAATGCTACCACGAGGACAAGGCGAAAGGCACAGTGGATTATTTGAAAGGTGCGTTTGGGATTGAAGAAGTCCTGCACAAATTTCAACCGTCACTGGGACCGAAGGATCACATTAACTTCAACATAGTGGGTTAAGAAAAACCAGGAATTTACCGGACCTTAGTTCGCGGCAAAAAAGCCCCTTATAGTCAGTACGTAACTGGGTCAGGTGAAAGGACTTTGAGTCAAGCCAGACAAAACAAAACCTAGTTTCATCAATTGGAAGGCTCCTAACACAAAATGACTGGCAGTACAGCTATGGGGTTAGCTGGTTATTGAGGGAACACGCTTCAGGGTGGTTGTACTCATTGTATTGGAAGTAAAGGAGGCCCCCCAACTTGTCCCTGCTGTCTCAAGATACACCCTCCTTGGATCACCCCCTGGACCTTCCGAACATCTTACAAGTAAGTATGGAAAGACCTACCTGTGAGACTGGTTATTTATCTGCACCCGACTTCCTAACTTCATAGACTTTGAGGACCATTCCCCACCTTAGGGGACCCGCATCCAGCTGCCTCACCATCCCCTCAGAGATTACAGCACGCTGGTTACAAATTTACCAGAAAACTACAGGTGGCGTCACGAACTGTATATAAATCATCCCCTGTAAAAAAATTTCCCCCAAATACCCGACCCCGGGGGCCCAGACCACCCCAGCTCCTTGACAAACCCCATAATTTCCAGGGTTTGGCTCGATTTCCCCCATTCCCTTAACCCCCAAATTGGGGGGGGGTCGAAAAATTTTGGGGGTCACGAAAATGCAAATCCAGAATTCGACCCTTTGTGCCTAAGGGGAATTTTTTTTTGGGAAAAAGGACTTTTTCATTTTTTGGGGGGCCAAAAAACGCCATTTTTTGTCCCCAAATTTTTGGGGGCCCCCCCCCCCTGAAAAAAAGGGGGGCGACCTTCTTGGCCCCACCCCCCTGGGGGGCCGAAAAAATTTTCTGCCCTCTCAAATGCTATTAAACAGGCACCTCCCCTAACAAAGGGGGCCCGGGCTCCCTTACCCTTTCCCGCAAGGGGGGAAAACCAAACCCCCCCCCCACAAAGACCGGGTTTCTCCGGGGGAAAAGAAAAATTTTCCCCGGAACAAGGAAAAACGTGTGCACCAGCAGGGAAGGGGGAAGGCAGGCCCCTTCCCCCCCAAAAACCCCACCAGCACGGGTCACCGGGCCTCACCTCAGCAGGGGTTGCTAAGAAAAAAAGAAAAGAAAACCCTGAAAAAATTGCCATCCCAAAGGGGGGTTTTTAAGAATCAAGACCCGGTACCCGGGGAACAGGGGGGTGGGGGACGCGTGATCTCCCCCCCAAAAAACCCCCCCCAAAAGATTCCTTACCAAAATTTCCTCCCCAAGGGGAAGGAAAAACCGGAGCCCCCCCCAAAGTACCAATCCTGATCCCACCTGAAGCGGGGGGAAGGAGGTTGGGGGGGGGATCGCCTTCCAAAAGCCCCCCCCCGGGAGCCCAGCAGATATGGGGTCCCCGGGGGGCACCGGGGGGTCCTGTCCCAAAAACCAAGTGGGGGAAAAAGGGGCCCCGGGGTTTACGGGGGCCCACCGCCCAGTGGAACGGAGGGGGAAGCGGGGGGAAACAAAAACGCCAGCAAGGGGGGAAAGCGGAACCTCAGGGGGAAGTCACAAACGCACGACCGGGGGCAAAGAGATGCCGGGAAAAGAAAAAAGGTACCCTGGGGGAACCGCGCGGCAGGGGGGTTAATTTTTCCCAACCCGGAAGGGGGGGGCTTCTTTCCGGAACCGGGCCCTTTTACCCAGGGTCTTTGTCCACCCGGGCAAAAAACCCACCTACCGCAAGGCCCCTCCCGGGGGGACTTGAAAATAGACCCTCACGTAACACGCATTGGGAATAAAAGGGGGGAGCCCTTAACCCCACCACGTCCTACCCCCTCCCCCCCCCTTTTAAACCCTCACTACCGCACGCCCCGTCCCACTAAAAATTAAAACCGGGCCGTTCCCCAGGATCCCCCGCAAGTTCATCGCAAATTTTTAAACCACCTCGCATCGCAATTGCGAAAACCCTCTCAATCGCAATCCATACACGGGCCAATCGTTAACGTATTTAAACGCAATCGGTCACGTAGGAAAAACCCTTGCCCTCTAGTGGGGTTGCACGAGAACTTTGGCCAAAACCCAAACCCCAAACCACGGGATTATTTGTTACCCTGGGGCTAGGGCCCCCTTCTTTTTCCGCCCCCGGGGGGAAAAAATTATTAAAAAATGAATAAATATAAAAAGAACGGAATCCCACGTCTACCAAATAAATTTAAAATTTGAAAATGTTTTTCAAAAAATTTTCAAAGTTAAGAATATAACATATATAATTCAACCCCCAAACCCCGGGAACCAGAAAAAAAATTTCACTTTTTTATTTTTAAAAAGGGGATTAACTGTGTCTTTTGTTTTACAAGGACTTTTTGGGTTAGGGCTGGGCCCAAACCCAAAAATTATTTTTAAAAAGTTGCCTTCGGGGCCTTATTTTTTGGTTTTCATAAAAACCCCCCAACTCCTCTGAATCAAAAAACCCGTGGGGTGGCCTGGTTTTGGTCCGCATTCGGGTTTTCCTTTTAGCCCACCCAAGGGGCCACTTAAGGGGTTTGGGGCGGGTTTTCCCTTTACAAGAATACTGTAAAATTTTTTAAGCTTTTTAAATTTGGGGTTTTTTTATAATGTTTCAACGTTTAAATACCCACCTCCCATGGGGGGGAATTAAAAATTATTGTTAATTTTTCATGCATAAACAAAAATTCCCCCTTTTTATTTTTCACCCCCGGGGGCTGCTTTTACCATGGGGGGAAAGTGTAGCCCTTTTAGAAAAAGCAGTAACCCCGGAGAGTGTTAGGGGAGCAGTTTTTTCTAAAAACCATTACTCAACATACATAAAACACCCTGGGGGGTTTGTTTAATATTGAGGGGTGGGCAGGGGTTTGGGTTTTTAGTGGGGTTTTGTCATGTTTTCCGCTTGCAGAGGGGAAATCTGGTTTAGCTGGGGAGGAAGCCGCCACCGCTCAATACATTCCAAAAAGGGGGGCTGTAAGGGGGTCAATTACCTTACCTAGTCAAGCTGACCCTCAGATACAGAGAAAAGAAAAGAATCAAAAACTATCACCTGTCAAAAACATGAAAGGGGTTAAACGTTTCCCGCCTAGTAAACGACATCGTAATAAATTTTTTAAAAAATGAATGAACCTTCTTCAGGGGGGCCACACAAATTCTCCTGACAGCCCCTCGAAACCTTAATTTACAGGTGGGGTAAGTACCTGACTCCCGCCAGGTCGCTGGAATTTTTTCCTAAACCAATTTTAAATTTTTTCATTTCTTATAGACCAGGAAAGGCAATGGAAAGGTATGCCTCTCTAGGGGTTATTCACAAGACACTCCACTTACTCCCCTAAACATTCTTCCTGACCAGTTCCTGGAGTGATTCATAATCAAACCTACTTAAGGCCCCAAGGAACAACCAGCGGTTCTTTTTTGGGGCAACCCCCAAGGCGTAAGTCTTTCTTTAAAAAAGGGTGGGATTCAGGGGCACGCTGTTATTTGAAACAGAATTGAAGTATTTCAAAAACATCCCCCATTCCAAAAGCCGGGCAAGGGGAATTCTAAAACACAAGAATTTCTTTCTCGTTTTTTTTTGGGGGGCCCACTTAAGAAAAAATGTCCCCTTTAAATATGTCACCATTGAAGTTTGCAAGATGCAAAACACCTCGCTCCCACCAATGTTTTTTCAACCCTTCCCCCCGTCCCGCCCTGGGGGTCCATTTTTGGGGGTTCATTTTGGGGTTACCAACCCTCAAAAGGGGAAAACCCATTCTGTGGGGGGTTTACCGCTAAAAAAAGGCCCATTTTTTCCCTTGTGTGGCTTTTCCCCCTGCAAAACAGACATCAAACTTGATATTAAGAATGGTTTTTGCTTACTGGAACCGGAAAAAGGTCATTTCGGTGAGGGTGCAATTCACTTCGGGTTTGGCAAAATTCTGTGCAGCTTTTGGGCTTTTAAAATAAACCTTTTTTCTGCTTTTTATCCCAGACTAATGGAAGAAGAACGAACCAATCAACCCGGAGCAGTATCTCCGCTTTTTTATCTCCCCCACGGGGGGATTGGGGGGGGTCTACTTCCACGGTGAGTTCTTTATAACAACTCTCAAGCGCCCCACTAAGCAGCCCTTTTTTTCTCCAATCTAGTTTTTCATCCTAACATTTTCCCCCGATTTCCCATAGATACGCCCTTTCCGGCAGGGGCTGAAAGAATCACTTTTTACAAAAGAATAGGACTTCTAAAGGAAAATCTAAAATTGCTCAGGAAAGGTACAAGAAAGCAGCAGATAAATTTCGTAAACCTGCACCAGCTTTCAAGGTAGGAGATTTGGTCTGGCTGTCAACCAGAAATCTTAAATTAAAGATTCCATCGTCTAAATTGGGACTAAGTACATTGGACCTTATAAGAACAATAAGATTATAAGTGCTGTTGCTTGTCGTCTTCAACTACCCAGAACTATGAGAATCCACCCTGTCTTTCATGTATCCCTACTAAAGGCTGCAACACCCAATACGTTTCCTGGACGTTCTTCTCCTTGCCCTGACCCAGTGCTGGTCGATGGTCAGGAAGAATTTATGGTGGAAAGGATTCTAGATTCCAGGTTGTACAGAAATCAGTTGCAATATTTGATTAAATGGCAGGGCTACCCAGTGGAGGACAACTCATGGGAACCGTCTATAATGTAAATGCTCCTCGCCTGCTCCGCCAGTTTCCATCAGAGGTACCCCTGACAAGCCTGGTCTGAGGTCATCCTGAGGTTGTCCCTAAGGGGGGAGTAATGTAAGGTTCTTTGTCTCTGATGACATGTTCCTTGAAACTCAGTTTTTCCGTCGGCCATTTTGCTTTCTGTCTTTCTGCAGCTCTTGCCCCTCAGTTAATATGGAGTTTCCAGTTTTCATGTTCCCCGCCCTGATTCTTCCCTCTTGCTTCTTAAGCAGCCTCAGCTGAAACAATCAGTGCTCCTGAATCAAGCCTCAGTCAGTCTGTGACCTACTCCTGGAAGCCTTGGACTTGTACTCCAGCTATTCCCTACTGAGGAACCTTGGAACACTTTTAGACTCTGGAAACCTGCTGTTTGGTGATCCATGTTTGCAGAGGAATTACGGTACAGAGAAGAGATCCTGAACCTGCTTTGGAGATTTATTGTAGTGCTTGAAGTTACTCTGGCCTGCTGTGTCCCTGTCGCTGTTCCTGCAAACTGTGTGAACTTTTCAGCATGCTTGTATGAAGTAATACAAGTCATTTATTTCAACCTATGTCTCCTGTGTTTTCCTCGCACCCAAGCACAAGACGCTATAGGAAAACGTACACTATACATGACACAGGGGCTCGAGACGCTGAGTTATACTGTCAGAAATTCCGTAGGTGGGCAGTCCTGACCAAATGGAATGACGATGCTTTGGCAGCTCTTTTTCGGAAGGGACTGTCAGATAATGTAAAGGATGTTATGGTGGGATTCCCTGTTCCCTCTGGTCTCAATGATTCTATGTCATTAGCGATTCAAATTGACAGACGTTTGCGTGAGCGGAAAGGTATGCGTGGAATAAAGTTGCCTTGTGAACCTGCTCTGAATCCATGCAGTGTGATAGAGTGGTTTCTGGGGCACAGCGTCATGAATTTCGAAAGCGCAATGGGTTATGTTTCTACTGTGGTGATGCCTCTCTGCTATTTCAGTCTCCCAAGTGGGGAAGATGTTTTGCAACGCTCAGTTGTCTTGGGTAGTGTTTCAGACTAAGTTTTTATTAACTTTACCCTGATATGCTCTCTGTCCTCATTTTCTGCTCAGGCTTTTGTTGATTCTGGAGCAGCTATTAACCTGATGGATTTTGAGTTTGCTAAACGTTGTGGGTTTCCCTTGATACCCCTACGAAGTCTATTCCCCTACTGGGGATCGATTCTACCCCTTTGGCTGAGAATAAACCTCAGTTCTCTACTCAGGTGATAATGAGGGTAGAACCTGATCATCAGGAGAGTTGCAAATTTTTGGTTCTGTATAATCTGCATGCATTATCGTACTGGGTTTCCCTTGGTTACAGTCTCATAATCCTGTTTTGGATTGGAAATCTGTGTCGTTACCAGTTGGGGCTGCCAATGTGTTAATACTAACACCCTGTTTTTTCTGCCTCCCCCCAGGCTCAGGATGTTCCTGACTTTTTGATTGATTTTTCTGATGTGTTTAGCGAAAGTAAATCTGCATCCTTACCTCCCCATAGGAGCTATGACTGCGCTATTGAATTAGTGCCTGGTAGTAAATTCCCTAAGGTCGCCTTTTTAACCTGTCTGTACCTGAACATGACGCTATGCGGTCTTATATCAAGGAGTCATTGGAGAAGGGTCATATCAGACCATCCTCTTCACCCTTAGGTGCCGTTTTTTTTCTTTGTGCCAAAAAAGGATGGTTCATTAAGGCCGTGTATTGATTATCGTCTCTTGAACAAAATTACTGTGAAATATCAATATCCGTTACCCTTGATCTCTGATCTGTTTCCCGGGTGAAAAACGCTACTTGGTTTACCAAGCTTGACCTCAGGGGGGCATATAACCTTATTCGCCATTAAGCACAGGGATGAATGGAAACGGCATTTAATACCCCTGAAGGGCATTTTGAGTACCTTGTGATGCCTTTGGCTCCTTCTGTCTTCCAGTCCTTCATGAATGACATTTTCAGGATTTTGTGGATTAATTTCTGATTGTTTATTTGGATGATATCTTGATTTTTTCCAAGACTGGGACTCTCATGTAAAACATGTTTCGGGACTGTGTTTCCAGGTTTTTGAGAGAGAATGCTCTGTAGTGAAGGGATCAAAGTGTCTTTTTGGCGTTCAGAGGATCTAATTTCTGGGATTCATTTTTTCCCCATCTGTTATTGAAATGGACCTGGTCAAAGTTCAGGCTATCTGTGATTGGTCCAACCTACTTTCATTAAAGGCTCTTCAAAGATTCTTGGGTTTTGCAATTTTTATCGTAAATTTATTGGTAATTTCTCTGTTATTGTTAAACCATTAACTGATTGACCAAGAAGGGTTCTGATGTGGTGAATTGGCCTCTGAGGCAGTCTCTGCATTTCAGGAACTTAAGCAGAGATTCACTTCTGCTCCTGTTCTACGCAGCCTGATGTTTCTCTACCATTTCAGGTGGAGGTTGATGCCTCTGAAATTGGGGCAGGTGCCGTTTTGTCCCAAAGAGATCCAGAGACCTCTAAAAGTAACCCTTGTGCCTTTTTCTCTCGAAAATTTTCTCCCACTGAACGTAATTATGACGTGGGTAATCGGAAGTTATTAGCCATGAAGTGGGCTTTTGAAGAGTGGAGACATTGGCTGGAGGGAGCCAAACATCAGGTGGTGGTCCTTACGGACCATAAGAATCTGGTTTATCTGGAGTCTGCCAAGCGACTTAATCCTAGACAGGCCAGGTGGGCCTTGTTTTTCACACGTTTTAATTTTGTGGTTTCATTTTTTCCTGGCACTAAAAATGTTAAGGCGGATGCCCTCTCGAGGAGTTTCCTGGCGGACTCTCCTGAGTTATCTGATCCTTCTGTTATTTTGAAAGAGGGTGTAGTTCTTTCCGCCATCTCGCCCAATTTGAGACTGGCTCTGGAGGGGTGTCAGGAGGATAAGCCTGAGCGCTGCCCTGTTGGGAAATTGTTTGTCCCGGACCAGTGGAAAAAGAGTGAAATGTCTGAGATTCATTGTTCCGCGTTGGCCGGTCATCCCGGAATTTTTGGTACCAGAGACTTGGTTAGTCGATCCTTTTGTGGCCTACCTTGTCTCGTGATGTCAGGGAGTTTGTGCAGTCCTGCGGGACTTGCTCTCGCTCCAAGCCTTGCTCTCGTTCTAGTGGTTTGTTGATGCCATTACCTGTGCCCAAGAGACCATGGACCCATATCTCTATGGATTTCATTTCCGACCTCCCTGTTTCTCAGAGAATGACCGTCATCTGGGTGATTTGCGATAGGTTTTCCAAGATGATACATCTTGTGCCATTACCTAAGTTGCCTTCCTCCTCTGAATTGGTGCCTTTGTTCCTTCAGCACGTGGTTCGTTTACACGGTATTCCTGAGAACATTGTGTCTGACAGAGGAGTCCAGTTTGTTTCCAGATTTTGGAGGACCTTTTGTTCTAAAATTGTGTTAAATTGTCTTTCTCCTCGGCGTTTCATCCTCAGACCAATGGTCAAACTGAGAGAACAAACCAGACATTGGAGACTTATCTAAGATGCTTTGTGTCTGCTGATCAGGATGACTGGGTCTCTTTTTTGCCTTTGGCTGAGTTTGCTCTTAATAATAGGGCTAGCTCTGCCACTTTGATGTCTCCATTTTTCTGTAATTCTGGGTTTCACCCTCGATTTTCTTCAGGACAGACGGAGGCTTCTGTCTGTCCAGGTGTTGACTCTGTTGTGGAGCGTATGCAACAGATTTGGGACCAGGTAGTGGAAGAGGTTGTCCCTCTCTCAGGAGAGGGCCCAGCGGTTTGCTAACCGGCATAGGACTGATGGTCCTCGGTTTAAAGTAGGGGACTTGGTCTGGTTGTCCTCAAGAAATATTCCTATGAGAGTGGCATCTCCTAAATTTAAGTCTAGGTTCATTGGACCTTATAAGATCATGGAGATTCTTAATCCTGTTTCTTTTCGTTTGCTTCTTCCAGGGACATTTAAGATCCATAACGTGTTCCACAAGTCCTTGTTCAAGAGGTTTGTTGAGCCAGTGGTTCCTACTACTGTGCCTCCTGACCCTGTTTTGGTTGAAGGCAATCTGGAGTATGTGGTTGAGAAAATATTGAATTCTCGTTTTTTCTAGACGGAAACTCCAGTATTTGGGTTAAATGGAGAGGTTATGGTCAGGAAGACAATTCTTGGGTGTTTGCTTCGGACATCCATGCTAGGAGACTCATCCGTGCGTATCATAGAACTCATCCTGACCGACTGGTTGCTCAAATGAGGGTTCGGTGACCCCTCCTCAAGGGGGGGGTACTGTTGTGAATAGGCTGGAAATGAGTTCTGAGCAGAAGCTCCCTCTGGTGGTTACAAACGGTACTGGACTGTCCAGTGAAGATTGTGAGGATTGGAATCAGGTGTTACTGACTGGTCTTATATAAGGGAGTCGCCTTCCCATCAGGGTTGCCGGTGATCAATTGTTCTGGTCTCAATCCTTGATTCCTGTTTCCTTGGTAGCCTGCTGTGTCGTGTCTGAGTCTCCTGCTATCAGATAAGACATTTTCTTCTTTTTGTTTTTGTGCTTGATTTTTGCATTTTTGTCCTGCACTTCTGTGGGGGCCTTCAAGGTCCCCTCTGGGGGCTTTTACCCTCTCAGTTCAGTTCAGCCACTGATGTTTGTACATTTGCTTTTTCCAGTTTTTTCAGTGGCTGCTGTTTTGTTTTTGGTTACACCAGAGAACTAATTTAGGTGGTAGAGGTCGAGTGATCTCAGGTGTTTTTGAAATTAGTAGAGTTGGTGCTTTTCAGGTTTTTTTGGGATTGCAGTAAGTGCCCTTCCTATCCTTTTCTATTTAGTAAGTTTGGGCCCCAACGTTTGCTCATACTATTTTCTGTCTGTGTCAGTATTTCTTCTTGTCTAACCGCCATTATGTAGCGCCGGCGTCCTCTGCCAGGCAGGGACGCTGTTCCCCTGCGCCAGCGTCCTCTGCCAGGCAGGGACGTCGCTCCCCTTACCCTCACACAGCGTCCTCCTTCCGCCCTGCTGGGGCGCGCGCTCCTTCCCTGCCACTGGGCTTAGGGCGCGCGCGCGCGTGCACGCCCCCGCTCTTAAAGGGGCCGCGCGCATCTTTCAAAAAAGGTCCCCGGCCAATGCCGGAGGACTCCACCCTATATAAAGTACTTCCTCCTTAATGGAGGTGCCCGAGCAATGTTGTTGTTGCACTGTTTACTCTGCTTCAGCCCTCAGGGTTCGTTACCAGTTACCTGCCTGTTTCCTGCCAGTTTGCTGTCTGCTACCTGCCCGCAAGCCTGCCTGGAGGTTCGGCCGTCACATGCGGTGACCATCGGCAATTCCAGAGACTCTCGCCTGCTCACTTGGGGGCGCTCATCTGCCATCTGCCTGCAAGCCTACCTGGAGGTTCGGCCATCACCTGCGGTGTTCATCGGCTGTTCCAGAGACTCTCGCCTGCTCACTTGGGGGCGCTCATCTGCCATCTGCCTGCAAGCCTACCTGGAGGTTCGGCCATCACCCGCGGTGTCCATCGGCTATTCCAGAGACTCTCGCCTGCTCACTTGGGGGCGCTCATCTGTCATCTGCCTGCTAGCCTACCGGGAGGCTCCACCGTCTCAGGTCGTATATACCTGTCCATTCAGAGACTGCCCCGGCCCCTTGCCTGCCTGTTTATCCAGAGACTGCCCCGGTCACTTGCCGTGACTTCCTGCCTGTCTACCCAGAGACTGCCCCGGTCACTTGCCGTGACTACCTGCCTGTCTACCCAGAGACTGCCCCGGTCACTTGCCGTGACTACCCGCCTGTTTATCCAGAGACTGCCCCGGTCACTTGCCGTGACTACCTGCCTGTCTACCCAAGAGACTGCCCCGGTCACTTGCCGTGACTACCTGCCTGTCTATCCAGAGACTGCCCCGGTCACTTGCCGTGACCTCCCACCTGTCTGTCCAAAGACTGCCCCCGTCACTTGCAGTGACTTCCTGTCCGTCTCCCCGGGCGCCACCCGCTCCTTTACAAGGAAAGCCTCCTTGTATAATAAAGCTCAGTGGTTCCGCCTCCCAGACCCGTTACAGTTTGCTCGGGCCATGGAACCCGGTGGCACCCAAACTCCCTCGCTCTCTGACCTGTGTCATGAACTGTCTCGTCAGAGGTCTCAACAGGAGTCCATCCTGGGTCACCTGCGGAATGTTAATTCCCGCCTGGACACCCTGACTACTTCACCAGCAACCACCGCGGGCGCCATGACTCGCAATCCGGCAGTTCCGCTGCTTACCAATTCCGTGGTTTCCGTTCCTGGACCTCGACTTTCAGCTCCTCCTCGGTTTGGAGGCGACCCTGCTCTGGCTCGGGGTTTCATTAACCACTGCACCCTGCATTTTGAACTCCTGGCACACCAGTTTAACTCCGACCGGGCCAAAATTGCCTTCATCATGTCCCATCTCACCGGAGAGGCCCTGGCCTGGCTAAATCCTCTTTGGGAGAGAGAAGATCCTCTGGTGTCTGACCTGTCTGCTTTTCTCTCAGCCTTCCGGAAGGTATTCGACGAACCCGGACGGAAGACCTCCTCTGCATCATCTCTGCTGCGTCTCCGTCAGGGAAGTTTCACCGTGGGTCAATATGCCATACGGTTCCGTACCCTTGCCTCGGAGCTGGCTTGGGATAATGACGCTCTGATATCTGTCTTCTGGGAGGGTCTGTCCGGCCGTATTAAAGATGAACTTGCCGGTCGGGACATTCCAACCTCTCTCGATGACCTAATAACTCTTGCCAATCGAATTGATCTACGGTTCCAGGAGCGTGCTAAAGAGGTCACCCGTGAGAGAAGGTTTCCTCGTCTAGCTCCTTCTTTTCAGAGACCTGTAACTCCTTCCGTTTCTCCTCAGGTACACTCTTCTGAGCCTATGCAAGTCGACCAGACCAAGATGGTCAAAGCCCGTCAGGACTTACGTCGTGCCGAGGGGAGTTGCTTCTACTGTGGCAGTAAGGAGCACCGGATCCGTACCTGCCCAGAGAGGTCGGGAAACGCCTGTGTCTAGGTTCGCTCGGAGAGGTCCACCTAGACAAAAATAAATCCTCTTCATCTCTGCTGCTGTCAGTCTCAATTCTCCTCGGTGAGAACCGTTATTTCGAACTAGCCCAACTTGATTCTGGAGCAGCCGGGAATCTTGTTTCACAGGCTCTAGTAGAAAAATATCGCATTCCTACCAAACCTCTGGTTGAACCAGTATCTGTTGCTGCTGTGGATGGGGGTCTCCTACCACGTCCCATCCAACTTATCACTGAAGCCATAACCCTGCAGGTGGGAATGTTGCATTCTGAGAGCATCTCGTTTCATGTTCTGCCTGGACTCTCTCACGCTTTCTTACTAGGTCTGCCTTGGCTCCAAAAGCATGCACCCGTGCTCGACTGGCAGACTGGAGAGATCCTTCGCTGGGGACAGGACTGTCATAAAACGTGTTTGGTTCCTGTTCATCCCGTCCATCCTTCTCCTACACCAACTAATCTACCAGGGCTCCCGATTCCATATTGGTCATTCGCAGATGTCTTTAATAAAAAGGAAGCAGAGACATTACCCCCTCACAGACCGTATGATTGCCCGATTGACCTGCTACCCGGTACTACGCCTCCCCGTGGGCGTATTTACCCATTGTCCGCTGCTGAGACCAGGTCGATGTCCGAATATATCGAGGAGAATTTGGCCAAGGGATTCATCCGGAAATCCACCTCCCCAGCGGGAGCAGGTTTCTTCTTCGTAAAAAAGAAAGACGGCTCTCTCCGTCCCTGTATTGACTACAGAGGCCTAAATTTGATCACGGTGAAGAATAAGTACCCTCTTCCGCTCATTCCAGAATTGTTTGATCGTCTGAGGGGGGCTAGAATCTTCACCAAACTGGATCTTCGTGGGGCATATAACCTAGTCCGTATCCGTCAGGGAGATGAATGGAAGACGGCATTCAACACCCGGGACGGCCACTATGAGTATTTGGTGATGCCCTTTGGTCTCTGTAATGCTCCAGCAGTCTTTCAGGAGTTGGTCAATGACATCTTCCGGGACCTTCTCTACTCCTGCGTTGTGGTGTACCTAGACGACATCTTGGTCTTCTCTCCGGATCTCCAGTCTCACCGGAGGGATGTTCGTCAGGTTCTGCTCAGGCTCAGGCAGAATCACTCTTCGCCAAATATGAGAAGTGCCTCTTTGAGCAGACCTCGCTTCCGTTTTGGGCTACATCATTTCTCAGACAGGCCTACGAATGGATCCGGAGAAACTGTCTGCCATCGAGAAATGGCCCCGACCGGAGGGTTAGGCCATTCAGCGGTTCCTGGGATTCGCCAATTATTACCGCCTTTTCATACCGCACTTCTCTTCCCGGACGGCTCCAATCTCGCGCTCACCCACAAGGATGCTAATCCCAAACAGTGGACGCCCGAAGCAGAGGAGGCCTTTCTTTCTTTAAAACAGGCCTTCTCTTCCGCTCCAGTGCTGCATCGCCCGGACGGCAACAAGCAGTTCTTCCTGGAGGTGGACGCTTCCTCTTCTGGAGCCGGAGCGGTACTTACTCAAAAATCTTCATCCGGGAGGATGGTATCTTGCGGCTTCTTCTCCAAACTCTTCTCCTCTTCAGAGCGCAATTACTCCATAGGAGACCGAGAGTTATTGGCCATCAAGCTGGCATTGGAGGAGTGGCGTTACCTACTCGAGGGGGCTCTTCATCCGGTAATCATTTACACTGACCACAAAAATCTGGCTTACCTCCAGCATGCCCAGAGACTTAACCCTCGCCAGGCCCGGTGGTCCTTGTTTTTTGCCCGCTTTGATTTCTCTTACATTTTCGCCCGGCCGACAAGAACATCAAGGCGGGACGCCTTGTCCCGGTCCTTCCTGGTGTCGGATCTCGAGGAGGAACCTAAACATATCATCGATCCCGCCAGAGTGATGCAGGTGGCTCCGTGAGTTTAAATCGTCTCCCTCCTGGTAAGACGTTCGTATCGGTAACCGATCGGGAGAGAATCCTACACTGGGGTCATTCGTCTAAACTAGCTGGCCACGCTGGTCAGAAAAAGACCCTCCAGCTCATTACTCGGCATTACTGGTGGCCTACCCTGCACAAGGACGTAATAGACTTTGTTTCTGCCTGTGTCTCCTGTGCCCGCAACAAAGTTCCAAGACACCTGCCTGCCGGCCGTCTTCTTCCGCTTCCTGTACCCGCTGCCCCCTGGCAGCATATAGCCATGGACTTCATAACAGATCTGCCCGTCTCTGCCGGTTGTACGGTCATTTGGGTGGTCGTTGACCGATTTTCCAAGATGGCTCACTTCATTCCCCTGCCAGGGCTTCCGTCTGCACCCGAGTTGGCTAAAGACTTTATCCGCCACATCTTCTGTCTTCATGGTCTGCCTCGTCACATTGTGTCGGATCGTGGGGTACAGTTCACCTCACGTTTCTGGAGAGCCACTTGTAAGTTGCTAGACGTCACCTTGGATTTCTCCTCTGCTTACCACCCACAGTCCAATGGACAAGTCGAGCGAATCAATCAGAATCTGACCAGTTATCTCCGACACTTCGTTAATGCCCACCATTCTGACTGGGTGGATCTCCTGCCTTGGGCCGAATTCTCTTATAACAATCATGAGAGCGAATCTTCCTCCAAATCTCCGTTTTTTGTAGTCTTCGGTCAACACCCTCGGATCCCTGTTCCTGTCTCCATCTCTGTGGACAATCCAGCTGCGGAGTCTCTGGTTAACGAATTTTCCTCCATATGGGAGAGTACCCGGTCCGCACTCATTCTGTCATCCGAGCGCATGAAGAAACATGCTGACAAAAAACGTCTGGATCCTCCTCAATTCCGTCCGGGGGATAAGGTCTGGCTTTCGTCCAAGTATGTCCGGCTCAAGATTCCTTCCTACAAGTTAGGCCCTCGGTTCATCGGTCCTTTTGAGATCATCAGTCAGATCAACCCGGTGTCCTATAAATTGAAACTCCCGGCCAATTTGCGGATTCCTAACTCCTTCCATGTATCTCTCCTCAAACCGGTGGTACTTAACTCTTTTGTCAAGTCTACAGGTACACCTCCTGCTCCAGTGTCTGCTGAAGACGAATTTGAGGTAGAGAACATTCTGGCCACCAAAAAGGTAGGAAGAAAGACCTATTTTCTGGTGGATTGGAAGGGGTTTGGTCCTGAGGAGAGAACGTGGGAGCCTCGGGAGAACATCCATGCCCCTCTCATCTTAGCTAAATTTCTTTCTGGCCTAAAAAAGGGGGGGCCTAAAGGGGGGGGTACTGTAGCGCCGGCGTCCTCTGCCAGGCAGGGACGCTGTTCCCCTGCGCCAGCGTCCTCTGCCAGGCAGGGACGTCGCTCCCCTTACCCTCACACAGCGTCCTCCTTCCGCCCTGCTGGGGCTGCGCGCTCCTTCCCTGCCACTGGGCTTAGGGCGCGCGCGCGTGCACGCCCCCGCTCTTAAAGGGGCCGCGCGCATCTTTCAAAAAAGGTCCCCGGCCAATGCCGGAGGACTCCACCCTATATAAAGTACTTCCTCCTTAATGGAGGTGCCCGAGCAATGTTGTTGTTGCACTGTTTACTCTGCTTCAGCCCTCAGGGTTCGTTACCAGTTACCTGCCTGTTTCCTGCCAGTTTGCTGTCTGCTACCTGCCCGCAAGCCTGCCTGGAGGTTCGGCCGTCACATGCGGTGACCATCGGCTGTTCCAGAGACTCTCGCCTGCTCACTTGGGGGCGCTCATCTGCCATCTGCCTGCAAGCCTACCTGGAGGTTCGGCCATCACCCGCGGTGTCCATCGGCTATTCCAGAGACTCTCGCCTGCTCACTTGGGGGCGCTCATCTGTCATCTGCCTGCTAGCCTACCGGGAGGCTCCACCGTCTCAGGTCGTATATACCTGTCCATTCAGAGACTGCCCCGGCCCCTTGCCTGCCTGTTTATCCAGAGACTGCCCCGGTCACTTGCCGTGACTTCCTGCCTGTCTACCCAGAGACTGCCCCGGTCACTTGCCGTGACTACCTGCCTGTCTACCCAGAGACTGCCCCGGTCACTTGCCGTGACTACCCGCCTGTTTATCCAGAGACTGCCCCGGTCACTTGCCGTGACTACCTGCCTGTCTACCCAGAGACTGCCCCGGTCACTTGCCGTGACTACCCGCCTGTCTATCCAGAGACTGCCCCGGTCACTTGCCGTGACCTCCCACCTGTCTGTCCAGAGACTGCCCCCGTCACTTGCAGTGACTTCCTGTCCGTCTCCCCGGGCGCCACCCGCTCCTTTACAAGGAAAGCCTCCTTGTATAATAAAGCTCAGAGGTTCCGCCTCCCAGACCCGTTACACATTACATGTTTGGGGGCTTTCTATGTTCTTTGGGGATCTGCTCCGGGCAGATAGCTTTCCTCTTTCTATCTTTAGGTGTAGTTAGTTTCTCAGGCTGTGACGAGGCGTCTAGGACCAACGTAGGAACGCTCCACGGCTGCCTCTAGTTGTGGTGGTTAGTCAGGGTACTGCAATCTCATAGTTTCCAACTGCTCTGGTGTATTTCCTTTTTTGCCTGCTCTCCTCAGCTACCAAATCATAACAGCCATCAGCTCTGGAGAGCTGATTCCCTTTGTCCTGTCTTGTGTTTCTGCCTATGCTGGGGCTGAGTACCCAGATCGCCTTTCCTGGAGGCTGCATATCCAGGCCTGTTCCTGTTGTATCTTGTTCCCTGAATCCCTGATTCTGGATCTATCCCGGTACCTGAATGTCTGAAATGTGTCTTGTGTTTTTGCCTATGCTGGGGGCTGACTACCCAGATCGCCCTTCCTGGAGCCTGCATATCCAGGCCTGTTCCTGCTGTGTCTTATTACCTGAATCCCTGATCCTGGATCTGATCCTGTACCTGACTGTCTGAACTGTGTCCTCTGTGTTATGTTCCTGAAGTCCTTCTGTGTCCTGAACCCTGTACCAGTGACTGTGATTTCTTGTTATATAACCTGAGTTCATCGTGGAAGGTGGAGTCCGGTGTGTGTGCTGAGTTTCTGTTACTCTGTGCTCAGCTTCTGTGCAATCCCCGGCCAGCTCCCGTTGAGCCTGGCGGGGCTTGCACCAGACCGCTGGGGTTCCTTTTCAGATCATACTAGATGTCCGGAGTCCGAGGACCGTGTCCTCCCTGATGACCACGGCCTGATATCCGATGTCCGATGACCACTTCCAGATGTCCGGATCCTATCCTTCCTGCCTGGTGTCCGGATCCTGCCGATCGTTGCCAGATGTCCGGAGCCTGCCGATGGTGCCAGATGTCCGGAGTCCGATGCCAGTGTTCTGATGTTCCTGTGTTCCAGTCCGTGTTCCTGACTCCCTGAGATCCAATCCGTGTACCTGATGTCCTGTCCGTGTTCCTGACTCCCTGAGATCCAATCCGTGTTCCTGATGTCCAGTCGGTGTTCCTGACTCCCTGAGATCCAATCCGTGTTCCTGATGTCCAGTCCGTGTTCCTGACTCCCTGAGATCCAATCCGTGTTCCTGATGTACAGTCCGTGTTCCTGACTCCCTGAGATCCAATCCGTGTTCCTGATGTCCAGTCCGTGATCCTGACTCCCTGAGATCCAATCCGTGTTCCTGTGTTCCAGTCCGTGTTCCTGACTCCCTGAGATCCAATCCATGTTCCTGATATCCTGTCCGTGTTCCTGAGTACCTGAGATCCAGTCCGTGTTCCTGATGTCCCGATGTCCTGCCGGTTCCTCCGTGGTCTACCCTGTGATGACGTCTGTCCTGGGTCAGTGTCTGATGTTCTCCTGCTGAGCCTGTGCTATGCCTGAGGCCTGAGAGAGAGGCCGTCCTAGTATGCCCGTGCCAGATGACCCTGGACTGCATCAACCCGTGATGACCCCGCCATCGTCTGACGCTCGTCCTGGGCCGGTGTCTGATGTTCTCCTGCTGAGCCTGTGCTACTCCTGAGGCCTGAGAGTGAGGCCATACTAGTATGCCCGTGCCAGATGATCCTGGACTGCATCTACCCGTGATGACCCCGCCATCGTCTGAAGTCTGTCTGAGGTCGGTGTCTGATGTTCTCCTGCTGAGCCTGTGCTACGCCTGAGGCCTGAGAGAGAGGCCGTCCAAGTATGCCCGTGCCAGATAACCCTGGACTGCATCTACCCGTGATGTCCTCCTGCACTTGTCTGTGATCCTGAGTCGTGTACCCTTCTCTGATGTGCGGAATCGGGATCCCGGCATTATGTTCAGTTTATGTACTGTGTGTTTCTTTAAGTAAACTTTATGTTTCTTCATACCTGAAGTTGTGCGGTGTTGTCTAGTCCTGCAGGTCGCCATCTTGCCCACATGCTCAGCTGCCAGGATCCCGGTCGCTGTCCTTCCCTAGTCCGGGCAGGCCCGGGTCTCCCTCCGTGGTCCAGTGGGTCCACATTCTCATACCATCTGGGACGCATGCCTCACGTTGTCGTGGACTGGCGGCGTGGGAGCATTGGCTAGCTAGTCAAGCTATGCCATGTCCCGACGCCCCGCAACCGTGGGAAGCGTCACAGGCATCATATGGGGCCCATCATATAATGGAGCATCATATAGGGCCCATTATATATGGAGCATCATATGGAGCACATTGTATATGGAGCATTATATGGGGCCTATTCTGTATGGAGCAATATATTGGGCCCATCATATACTGTATGGAGCATTAGATGTGACTCATTATACTGTATGGAGCAATATGTGGGGCTCATTATACTCTATTGGGCCCGTCCTTTACTGTATGGAGCATTATATGGGGACCATCATATACTGGAGCATTATGTGGAGCTAATCATATACTGTATGGAACATTATATGGGACCCATTATGTATGGAGCAATATATGGGGCTCATTATTCCGTATGGAGCAATATATGTAGCTCATTATACTGTATGAAGCATTATACTGGGCCCATTATTCTGCATGGAGCATCATATATGGGACTCATTATTCTGTATGAAGCAATATATGAGGTTCATTATTCTGTATAGAGCAATATATGGGGCTCATTACTCTGAATGAAGCAATATACGGTGCTCATTATTCTGTATGGCGCTCTATGTTGTGCCCATAATACTGTATGGAGCAATATATAGGGCTCATTATTCTGTATAGAGCAATATATGGGGCTCATTATTCTGTATGGCGCTCTATGTGGTGCCCATAATACTGTATGGAGCAATTTATGGGGTTCATTATTCTTTATGGAGCAATATATGGGGCTCATTATTCTGTATGGCGCACTATGTGGTGCTCATTATTCTGTATGGAGGACTATACTGTCTGGTTTTTGAGCTATTGTAGAATTTAAAATAGATATCACTCATGTAATGTAAGAAATGAAGTGTTTGTCATTGTACTATACCTATATTTCTCTGCCATATCGGAGCATCATGAATTGTGGTACGTGTTAAAGGGGCCCACTGAGACTCTTTCGCCCAGGGCCCACGAAAACCTGGAGCCAGCCCTGTATCAGGTGCTTGGGAAAGCTAGGTGTATATACCAGTGTGTCCCCCTCCCTGGCCTATCAAAATGGCAAGTGGTGGCAGCAAGAAGTGTGGTGTGGATGTGTGACCTGGCTGTGGGGGCGCTGAGCTCATTGTCGGTCTATTGTGATAGAACGAATGAGTGTGAGCAGCCAAGACCCCCTAAGGGTTATTCCGAAAATGGTAAGTATCCTCCATCCTTTGAATAGGGGTCAACTTATTAAATCACTGCGAGTACAACCACTTGGACAAAAAGATACCAAATTGATAGCAGCTAGATATTTTGCTGCCAGCAACAAAAGAGATTCTAGCATAGGTAAAAGATAATAAAATGATTTGTAACACAAATAAAATCAGTGCAGAGAATAGTTAATAGGCAGGGTGGGGAAAGACATCCTAGGAGGGAGGTGTACAGAGGCTGGATATATAAATGGACCCCACAATAAACCAAAAAATTAGAAAAAAAGAGGGGTAGGCAGCCCTATGTAAACCAGTAAATAAGGCCATGGATGGAGACGGAGGATGTTAAACTATTACCAAGGATAATGTGCCAAGTGCTGCCATAAACAGTATTAAGTTAACATATATTGAAAAGGACTTCACAATCCTATATATATATATATATATATATAATATATATATATATATATATAAAAAAACATGAACATGGCAAAGTGTTATTCACAGGCAGTATAGACAATGAAAGGAAGCACTAATGCTAAATGATCATAAAGCTGCCAGAGGGAGCTTTAATGCAAAACGGCGCAGGAGTTGGGGGGGGGGGAGCGCAACTGTACTATACCTATTTCAGGACTCCACTGCCCTATCTATTCAGGTGATGTACTTACCTTCATGACTTACATGTGCATCTCGCAGAATTAGAATATCATCAAAAAGTTACCGTATATACTCATGTATAAGCCGACCCCCCTTATTTTGCCACAAAAAACTGAGAAAACTTATTGACTCGCGTATAAGCCTAGGGTGAAAAATGATTATGCCCCCATATGCTGCACAGATTATGCCCCTATATGCTCCAGATTATGCCCCCATATGCTCCAGATTATGCCCAATATGCTTCAGAGATTATGCCCCCATATATTCCACAGATTATGCCCCCATATGCTCCAGATTATGCCCCATATGTTCCACAGAATATGCCACCATATGCTGCACAGATTATGCCCATATATGCTCCAGATTATGCCCCCATATGCTCCAGATTATGCCCAATATGCTTCAGAGATTATGCCCCCATATGCTCCAGATTATGCCCCATATATTCCACAGATTATGCCCCCGTATGATCCACAGATTATGCCCCCATATGCTCCAGATTATGCCCATATGCTCCAGATTATGCCCCATATGTTCCACAGCTTATGCCCCCATATGCTCCATATTATGCCCCCATATGTTCCACAGTTTATGCCCCCATATGCTCCAGATTATGCCCCCATATGTTCCACAGCTTATGCCCCCATATGCTCCATATTATGCCCCATATGCTGCTGCAAAAAAAATAAAAAAAATGACATACTCACCTCTCGTCGCTGGGGGCCAGGTGCCAGGGTCCTGAGCAGGCGGGGACACCGGCGCACTATGGGGGACAGGTGCCGGCGTCACCGCTCGCTCAGGACCCCGGTACCTGAGATATTTACCTGTCCTCTCTGCACCGCAGCGCTGCGTCCTCTTCCTGGTCCTTGGCAGTGAATGATCTGGCAGGGGGCGGGGCGCGCACTAAAGACGTCATCGCGCCCTCTGCTGATCATTCACAGCCAGAGGAGTCAGACGAGGACGCAGCACAGCGGTGGAGAGAAGACAGGTAAATATCACTGTACTCACCCCTCCGCTGCGCGTCCCTGCAGCCTCTCCTCTTCTCCCGGCGATCTCTGCAGCGCTTCCTTCCTACAGCGGTCACATGGTACCGCTCATTAAAGTCATGAATATGTGCATATTCATGACTTTAATGAGCGGTGCCATGTGACCGCTGCAGGAAGGAGCCGGAGATCGTGGGAGAAGCAGGGGGCTGCAGAGACCGCGGCGGAGAGGTGAGTATAATCCGACACCCCCGCATATGACCCGCGTATAAGCCGAGAGGGGGACTTTCAGCCCTAAAAAATGGGCTGAAAATCTCGGCTTATACACGAGTATATACGGTAATTTATTTCAGTTCTTTGATACAAAAAGTGAAACTCATTATATAGTCATTACACACAGAGAGATCTATTTCATGTGTTTATTTCTGTTAATGTTGATGATTATGGCTTACAGCCAATGAAAACCCAAAAGTCATTATCTCAGTAAATTAAATACTTTATAACACCAGCTTGAAAAATGATTTTATAATCAGAAAAATTGGTCTACTGAAATGTAACTGAGATGTATGTTCAGTAAATGCACTCAATACTTGGTCGGGCTCCTTTTGCATCAATTACTGCATCAATGCGGCGTGGCATGGAGGTGATCAGCCTGTGGCACTGCTGAGGGGTTATGGAAGCCCAGGTTGCTTTGATAGCAGCCTTCAGCTCGTCTGCATTGTTGGGTCTGGTGTCTCATCTTCCTCTTGACAATACTCCATAGATTCTCTATGGGGTTAAGGTTAGGAGAGTTTGCTGCCAATCAAGCGCAGTGATACTGTTGTGTGTAAACCAGGTATTGGTACTTTTGCAGTGTGGACAGGCAACAAGTCCTGCTGGAGAATGACATTTCCATCTCCAAAAAGCTTGTCAGCAGAGGGAAGCATGAAGTGCTCTAAAATTTCCTGGTAGACGGCTGCGCTGACTTTGCTCTTGATAAAACACAGTGGACCTACACCAGCAGATGACATGTCTCCCCAAACCATCACTGATTGTGGAAACTTCACACTAGACCTCCAGCAGCTTGGATTGTGGCCTCTTCACTCTTCCTCCAGACTTTGGGACCTTGACTTCCAAATGAAATGCAAACTGTACTTTCATCTGAAAACATCACCTTGAACCACTGACAACAGTCCAGTTCTTTTCTCCTTGGCCCAGGTAAGACGCTTCTGGCGTTGTCTATTGGTCATGAGTGGCTTGACACAAGGAATGTGACACTTGTAGCCCATGTCCTGGATAAGTCTGTGTGTGGTGGCTCTTGAAGCAATGACTCCAGCAGCGTCCACTCCTTGTGAATTTCCCCCAAATTTTTGAATGGCCTTAATCCTTTCAAGGCTGCGGTTATCCCGGTTGCTTGTGCACTTTTTTTTAACCACACTTTTTCCTTCAACTCAACTTCCCATGAATATGCTTGGATACAATACTCTGTGAACAGCCGGCTTCTTTAGCAATGACCTTCTGTGGCTTACCCTCCTTGTGGAGTGTGTTAATGACTGCCTTCTGGACATCTGTCAAGTCAGCAGTCTTCCCCATGATTGTGGAGCTACTGAAACAGACTAAGGGACCATTTTAAACTCTTAGGAAGCCTTTGCTGGTGTGTTTATTTATGTATTCTTATTTATTGAGATGACTTTTGGGTTTTCATTGGCTGTAAGCCATAATCATCAACATTAACAGAAATGACCATGTGAAATAGATCACTGTGTGTAACGACTATATACGAGTTTCACTTTTTGTATTGAACAACTGAAATAGAATATCATCAAAAAGTTAATTTAAGTTAGTGAGAAGCACCTGTATCTTTAAGGATGTTTGCCTACTACTGGTATTTATGCTATTGTAAATGTGATTGACCACTGGCAGCTTTATGATAGTTTAGCAGAACAATAAAACTTTCACACTCCTGATCTATGAAATGTTCCAATTACAGCCACAACCGCTTCTCCCTCTCCCATACCGATTGTTCTGCTTCACATCACTTGTCCTTCATTATTCCTGTGTTCTGTTGTGTATAAATGTGATTCTTCAGATGTTGTATTAGTCTTCGCCTGATGAAGAGTCCCGCGTCGTCTCGAACGCTTGCAATTTGTTGCCATCTCTTCAGTTAGCCAGTAAAAGGTATCAACCACTGAGGACTCTCACAATTTTAATACTTTTCAGTCTACTGGCTAACACGGTACAAAGATATATATCTTTTCAAGTTTTTGATAAAAGATTTGTGGATTCCGCTCAGGTTCTGCTCCACAAGCTCAGTGTACACACAGCGTAGCAGTTCTAAAGAACGGTGAATGGCGCAGGGTCTAAGCGCATGTGCATTTCCACTCCATTCAGACTGGATCTGCAGAGCCTTGGTCTCAGGATCCTGGGGAATCTGACAGCTGGTATATGGGGATTATTTACAATTTTTGGGAACAACTCTTTAAAAATTGACTGATCTGCAAAAGTGAAGGACTGGAGAAGAAAAAAAAAAAGAAAAAGTCCTTCTTGCCCATTGTTCCATCAAGGAAGCGAGCCAATAAACTCAACATTTTCACTGCATAGGAAATTAGTAACCTGGCACCAGATTCATGCTACCCCTCAAACTGCAGGTAGCATGAATCAGAGGGTGGCTATGCGATTGATAAACTGGCCAGCTTCTCCCAGCACAGCTAGAGGTGATAGACCAGTATCTCGCTATGGGAGAGACTTGTCAATCAGATGCCGCGGCGCTGGGAAGAGCCGGCCAGGAACAGCACCAGTCTGACTGCAGTTGTCCAGCCAGGCTTCGATTCCTGCTGCCCGTGGTTTGGGCAGCACCGATAAGGCGACGCACGTTACCTTTACAGAAAGTCTCATTGCAAGCTGTGAACATGGTGGAAATGAGGGGGCAGGCATTGCATACAATATTGTTTGTGCATTTTAATCATCTTGTTCCTGAAAATACTAGTAATAAATGAAAGACATTTCTTTTCAAAAAATGTTTTTTTATTTTTCTTAAGTTAGAAAAACAACATATATTTCTCTCACCTGTACATATTGCATAGTTTTCTGTTAAACAAGATCTACTTTAAATAACTTTTTTTTTTCAAAACAATATGTGCAAAATGAAATGGCTCTTATCACATAAAAAAAAAAAACAAACAAACATCTTAGAAAAATCTCTGAATTTCCCAGATGGACTGTCACACATGATATCAGCTCCCCACTGAAGATTAGAGAAAAATCTGATTAATAGATCCGCGTCAAGTGGCAAATTGCACGGTTTCATTACTATTAAGCTGCCTCCCCTTAGCCATGTCCCCGTCTCAAGGGGTTGTCCGATCTTTGACTCAAGACTTTTTTTTTTTTGTTGTTCTGTGACTGCAGAATTGTGACGGAGAGAAATACGCACACTGTCAGTATTCCTCTGTACGCTGTGCAGTTGGGTGGTCACGTGACTACATACCGTATATGTGACTTATGTACTCGTCATGCGCCGACTAGACTTGTACACCTCTTGAGTCTCTGCAAGTGAGAGTAGCCGGGTGAGACTAGTCTGCACGCAACTGCCCACCTGCACAGGCAATACAGGGAAGTCGCGATAGTGTGCACATCCCTCAGTCACTATTTGGCAGTGTACAGTCACAATTACTGAGACCGGACAAACCCAAAAGAAAAACCACACCTGTCATTGCCGTATTAGAGAAAAAAAAAAAAAAAGTAGTGGGAGAACCTCGATAGGTGTTCTGCCCACAAAAATGGCCACAACCAAAAACCTGACCTCCAGTTCCGCAGCGGAGAGATATCAAACCCAGAAACAAGAAATGATCAAAAAGGCACCAATATGTGATATCTGAAATGGAGCGTAATCATGGTAAGATCTTAGATGTGAGTGCAATGGTATACACAACCAGGGTTCAAATCTATATTCTAAGGGCAGGGAACGAGTGTCATAATTAGTGGGAGCTTTCAGGCAAAAAGACAAAATGACCTGTTGCTTTGCATAAATATTCACCTAGTGTAAATGCCGCTATTCTCCTCAATTAGGCGTTGCATTTCTTTTGCTCCTGTGCATCTCCGTTTCTGAGAGCGATATTATATATATATATATATATATATATAATATATATATAATATATATATATATATATATACAATATACATATAACACACACATCCAACCTGGTGTTCTCACGTACACGCCCACGAGGAGTTGATGACCACACCCAATGCCTTATTTAGGAGAAGAGCTGCTTTTACACCAGGATAAAAAATATATATACACATTTATGGAAAACAATAAGTCTTCTTTATAAGCTCACCACTTAAGAAGGTTTTTTTTTTGCATTCCAAGCTGCACATATAGACTATGGACAAGGGTGGTTTTTTTTTTTTTTCCTGGAACAAAGCAGCCATGTGTTTCTCATCCTATACAACCTTAGTAGCAGTAGATTAAAAGCATAGTTTAGATCAAAATATTGTCTCCTAAAGTGCCAATGGAGGCCTGACACACACCGTAGTACCCTCAATCACTTACAAGTTAAGTAGGGCGACATAATTCCCGGCAGAGGGTCATCATTTGTCAGCCATTGGCACCTTAGGAGCCAAACTTTGATGCACAATGTGAATTACCCGTCTGAAGAGGCGTCCATCCTCCCACCTCCCCCATTAGAAACCGTGAACATATTCCTGGAGACTAAGGGTCCCGTCACACTCTTCAATGTCCCAGCGATCCCACCAACGATACGACGTGGATGGGATCGCTGGGACATCGTTAGGTGATAGCTGGTGAGCTTTCACATGGGCAGACTCACCAGCGATCAGGACCAGCGAGCACGCTGGTATCCAGGGTAACAGCGGTAACTAAGCACCGCGCGGCACCTAGTTACCCGATATGTACCCTAGATACCGCTCTCTGCTTCTGCTGTACGCGCTGGAGCCGTATCCAATGTACACATCGGTAACGAAGCACTGCGCGGCACCTAGTTACCCCAATGTATCCTAGATACCGCTCAGCTTCTGCTGTACAGCGCTGGAAGCCGTATTCAGTGTACACACGGGTAACTAAGCACCGCGCGGCACCTTTACCCGATATGTACCCTAGATACCGGCTCTCGCTTCGCTGAGCTGGGAGCCGGTATCCAATGTACACATCGGGTAACGAAGCACTGCGCGGCACCTAGTTACCCCACATGTATCCTAGATACCGGCTCTCAGCTTCTGCTGTACAGCGCTGAAGCCGGTATTCAGTGTACACATCGGGTAACTAAGCACCGCGCGGCACCTAGTTACCCGATATGTACCCTAGATACCGGCTCTCAGCGCTCTACAGCAGAAGCTGGGAGCCGGTAACCAGGGTACATATCGGGTAACTAGGTGCCGCGCGGTGCTTAGTTACCCGATATGTACACTGGATACCAGCTCGCTGATCGTTGGTCTCCCACTGTCACACGCAGCGATGTGCGCTGGCCAGCAGGAGACCAACGACGAAAAAATGGTCCAGGACATTCAGCGACGATCAGTGATACCCAGCAGGGGGGCTGGTGTCACTGCGTGTCACACTAAGCGAGATCGCTGGCTAGGTCGCTGTTGCTTCACAAAATCGGTGACGCTTCAGCGATCTCGCTTAGTGTGACGGGGGCTTAAGGAACCAGAACCTGATGTTTAAGATATACCATCACACAAACAACGATTGCTATTGCTTAGCAGTCAATACTAAAAAAAAAAAATAAAAATAATAACAACAATAACCGGAAGCTATTTGCGTCTTGTAGATGAACTTAATGCCAACAAACCCTCCAACTGATACAGTGAACAAGTACATACATTATATGGCCATTCCAGACAAGTCATAGAAAAAAAAAAAAATAAAATACTTCTGCGGTCACTTGATATTTCACATTATGTGGCGTCTTATGTCCACTGGATTATAGAAGGCATCAAATAAGTAAAAAAAAAAAAAAAAAAAAGAAAGTTAGGGGGTAAAGTGTAAAAAAAAAAAAAAAAAGTCAATTTTTTTGTGCAGTCTTTGCCACGCTGTCAAGCAAAAAGACCCAACGTAAGCCGACTCAATCACTTCTCATAATGTAGGAGCAGAGACTCCAGTTCCAGAGATGTGTCACTTATTGGGTTGTATTTTGCGGTTTCAATACAATCAGTGTTTTATCAGCAGAAAATTATCACTACAGGACTAGGCGTCTCAGATTCCGGTCCAGCCGTGCCTCCACCGATTGGCAGTTTCTTGTGTACACTGTGCATAAGCAGAAAGCTGCCAATCAGTGGAGTGGGCGGGGTTATACACAGCTCAGCATTCTAAGCTCTGATAGGTCTGCAGCAGAGAAAACCATGATGGTTTACGGGGTACAGCAGTTGAAACAAAGTGATACATCACCGGAATCAGGATCACCGTTCCTACATTATGCTGTCATCGGATTACAAGGCAAAAACCTGCTGATATATTCCCTTTAATAAACAAAATACTCCCCGATAATCAAAGTTGATCATTGCCAAGATATATGATTTCTATCAGATGGTACACTGGGGGCACAGAAAGGGGAGAATATATCAAAATATTCATTTAAGAACTTTGATTGAACATGGGACTGAAAATGTGACCATTCTGGATTTTTTCCCCCCCAAATATGTACAAAAAAAAAATATCCCTGAATCCCGTTAGTGAACAGAAAAGGGAGGGGGAAGAAAAAAAAAAATTTCACAATTTTAGAAAAAAAAAATAAAAATTGAGAAACGAGGGACCGAAACAATGGCAAGCTCAAATTCTTTCCATGGATATAAAGCATGGGAAGGCAAGGAAGTAAAAAAAAAAAAAAAAAATTGAACTAAATGAAAATACTAAAAATCATAATAATAATAATAATAATAAACCAGTAAAATAATGGTTTGGAAACATTAGCAAGAAGAGGGCAGAAGTGTTGCAAATATTATCCAATCCAAGTAAAGTGACCGTGTAGCACACCAGACAGGAGACATTTACCCTCCCCAGCAGAAAAAAAAAATAAAAAAAATCTCTCTAGGGAATTAAGTTGTCCTAGTTACCAGAATAACGTCTCACAGTAAATTTTTTTTGCAGTAAATTGGTTCCTATGGACAACAAGCATTCCCCCGTGTATTATTTTTGTAGATCTGCCTCCATGTTTGATCCTCCACAGCACCCAAGTCTTAAAAAATTGCTACATAAAAAAGTACAGATCTTCGCAGAAGACAAGGTGAACCGACTGCCCTGTGGGCATTTACCCACAGTCCACCCCCCATAATACATTATGGTATTAAGACTACTTATAAAAAAAAAAAAAAAAAAAAGGAAAAAAAGTAATATTTGAAGGCAATAGTCACCCCATGATCAGCATTAGTCACCCCATGAGCAGCATTGATTGAGGTGAACATGTACCACTGCATTGCTTCTGTAAACATTCAACAACCCTCGTTACTGGTCGGAGGCACTGCATCTGAACGGAACGCAAGAAAACCAGTAAAGGGTAGTGTCTGTGCAAAAGTCGCGTCATCTCATGGAGTCCTTCCAGCTTTAGTAGTCCATAATGTTCTTCTAAAAAGTCAAGACATCAAGAACCAACGAGGATTCCCATGATGTTATCAAGATCATTTGGCTCCCTAAGACCTTGACCTGAGGTATAAGATGGAAAACTGCAAGAAGAAGGAAACCATAGCTCTTCTGAAAAAGATGATCGGCTGCTTAGGGCAGGAGCTTCTCTCTCAAACACTGATGTGTCTATATCTGAAAAAGGGTCATCAAAGAAGAAGTCATTAAGGTATCCGGAATTCATGATGTCGAAATTAGCAAAGGCTGCCTCCGAAACATTGAGTTCGTCGGAAAAGACTAATGAGGTATTTTGCACAGGTAAGGCCTGGGAACTTATTTCTACAGAGCTTGTAGTGTCCATATCAACGGGAACATCCGGGACACCAGAAGCCAAGGAGACTACATTAGGCACTTGCTCCGCCAAAGACGTGTCCATAGAGTCTGGGGTTTCTGAAAGGGAAGCAGCCAGAATCAACTCATTTATCAGATCTATGTCTCGTAAAGAATCAGGGTTGGAGTTGAACAACTCTTCCTTTACTATTGCACCTTGATTACACGATGGTTGAGAAAGCAATCCAGGACCAGTGTTGTTGGAGGACTCTTGCTTGATCTCTGGATCCTGGGAGCCAAGAGGTTGCTGATTTTTCTGATTATTTTGAGGGCAACTATCATCTAAAACATTCTCCAGCTCTTTTAAAATGGAAGCAATGGCTGTAGTCAGAGCAATGTCATCTTCTGTAGAAGGCAGGGTGATGTTCTCCATATCTTGAGGAAGAACAGAACCTGTTCCCTGTCCAGCCAGTGGATCACAAGCATCAGACATACTACCTTCTACATATAGGACATTATATTGATTTTCAAGGTGGATCTCCTCTTGGATGATTCTCAGAGTGTTGGCGATAAGAACGTAGCGTCGTAAACTAGGCTCCAACATCGTTCGTCCCTTGTTGAACTTCTCGAGTGACATGTTCAGTAGGATTTGACGGAAGACGATATAACTATCTGTCTGAAAGGGCAGATGCCCATTCAGTTCAGATTCCTCCCAGTCAGGAAACTTCCTCTTGATGCCTTGGGTAGGCATGGCCAACTGGAAATAAGAAAAAAACATGGTCAATATATCATAAAATACCATGCTCCGCAAACTCGAACTGCAATAGTATAATACCAAGAGTTACAAGGTTATATGTTGTACATTTAAAACAAAACCCCCACACACTTAAAAAAGAGTTTACTGGGGCCGTCAACATCAGATCGGTGGAATACAGTCTCCTGGAACCTCTATTAACCTACTGATTAAAGAGGCATGGAAAGGTGACCACATTTGTCATGCCTCCTCAAAGATGGCCACTGCAGTGGCTTTGGGAGCACAGGGGCAGGTCTAAACCATGCTTCCTCTGCCATTCCAGTGAAGTGAAGGCAAGGTGTAGACTAACCTAGGTGGTGGCCATCTTGGATGCAGAATGACCACAACACCGATCTCCGCAGAGGAAGACAAAATGGAGGACAACAGGTAGGGAGACTATACAAGACAAATGTACAGTAAATGTTCATTGCCAGGGAGGAGGATCACCTCTTAAAAAAGTGTTCTCAATTTTGAAAGTTATCCTCTAGATAAGGGATCACTTTCCAATCACTGGATGTCCGACTGCCGTGGCCCTGACCGATATCCTTTCATCTTGGTTTTCAGGAGTAGACTACTGCTCCATTCATTATTGGGAGAGGCAGAGGTTGCCGAGTACAGCGATCGGCTGATCTCTGGCATTCCCGATACTAATGGAGGGAGCAGCAGTCCGAACGATTGATCACAGCTCCGCTAATTGTCAATAGGACTGCCAGTGACAGACGAATATAGCAAAGTTTTTTTTTTTAAAGAATTACTCAACTAAGCAGAAATGGGATCCATTATTGCAATCACGATCTCCGAGGTTGTCCCAACCAGGGCACACACCTCTCAGATCAGGTGCCCATATGCCATAACAGGGATTAAAGGGGGGGGGGTGATCAATAAAGCTGCATGGTCAAAGTGTCTGATCGTGTTTATTATGGGGTGTATAAGGCTGAAAGGGGCTTGGAGAGTGTCATCCTAGACGTTTTATGCTCTACACCGGTGGTTATCCAGCCGTCCCAAGCAGAGTTCTACTACTGTGCCAGATGGGGGGCACTGCTCCAGGTACATGCAGACAAAATTGTGTCAGAACTGGGGGACAAATTTAAGGAGGCGCAGTAAGTTATCAGCATGGCGACACTTTAAATCCGCGTTATATATTGGGGGCTCTATAGGGTCCACGATTGCCTCTCGCATCCTGTGGCAGCGGGCGTCCGGACCATCCGAAAAGAACCGATGGAATAACTTTCTGCAGTGAGATATCAGCACAGAGCTCAGACACTGGAAGCTAATAGACAAGCACATTTTCTTTTTTTTCTTCCTCAGAGCTGCAAGGAGATCCTATTACAAGACAAGTCTCATCTCTAATCCTCCCCCACCTCTGTATGAAAAGCCCACCCTCCCCCTCCTTTATCGCCGGCTCCTCCCTACTCTGCTGGGATTCAGAAAAACAACCCTACCACCATTTTACAAAATACCAACATCATCCTCCTCCTGTAATGGGAGGTGGCAGCACAGGTGCATTCATATGGGCTCAGCATCTCTCCATACAGTGAGGTGGAGGCCCTGACCGGTTAGTGATCGCCCCCTGTAATCCACGGCCAACACCACGGGCGTGCCCCTTCCGTCGCACCAGGTGCCACCCAGTCGCCACTGCCCCTTCCGTCGCACCAGGTGCCACCCAGTCGCCTCTGCCCCTTCCGTCGCACCAGGTGCCACCCAGTCGCCTCTGCCCCTTCCGTCGCACCAGGTGCCACCCAGTCGCCTCTGCCCCTTCCGTCGCACCAGGTGCCACCCAGTCGCCTCTGCCCCTTCCGTCGCACCAGGTGCCACCCAGTCGCCTCTGCCCCTTCCATCGCACCAGGTGCCACCCAGTCTCCTCTGCCCCTTCCATCGCACCAGGTGCCACCCAGTCGCCTCTGCCCCTTCCATCGCACCAGGTGCCACCCAGTCGCCTCTGCCCCTTCCATCGCACCAGGTGCCACCCAGTCGCCACTGCCCCTTCCATCGCACCAGGTGCCACCCAGTCGCCACTGCCCCTTCCATCGCACCAGGTGCCACCCAGTCGCCTCTATCCCTTCCATCGCACCAGGTGCCACCCAGTCGCCTCTGCCCCTTCCATCGCACCAGGTGCCACCCAGTCGCCTCTGCCCCTTCCATCGCACCAGGTGCCACCCAGTCGCCACTGCCCCTTCCATCGCACCAGGTGCCACCCAGTCGCCTATGCCCCTTCCATCGCACCAGGTGCCACCCAGTCGCCACTGCCCCTTCCATCGCACCAGGTGCCACCCAGTCGCCACTGCCCCTTCCATCGCACCAGGTGCCACCCAGTCGCCTCTATCCCTTCCATCGCACCAGGAGCCACCCAGTCGCCTCTGCCCCTTCCATCGCACCAGGTGCCTCCCAGTCGCCTCTGCCCCTTCCATCGCACCAGGTGCCACCCAGTCGCAACTGCCCCTTCCATCGCACCAGGTGCCACCCAGTCGCCTCTGCCCCTTCCATCGCACCAGGTTCCACCCAGTCGCCTCTGCCCCTTCCATTGCACCAGGTGCCACCCAGTCGCCACTGCCCCTTCCATCGCACCAGGTGCCACCCAGTCGCCACTGCCCATTCCATCGCACCAGGTGCCACCCAGTCGCCCCTGCCCCTTCCATCGCACCAGGTGCCACTGCCCCTTCCATCGCACCAGGTGCCACCCAGTCGCCTCTGCCCCTTCCATCGCACCAGGTGCCACCCAGTCGCCTCTGCCCCTTCCATCGCACCAGGTGCCACCCAGTCGCCTCTTCCCCTTCCATCGCACCAGGTGCCAGCCAGTCGCCTCTGCCCATCAGGTGCCACCCAGTCGCCTCTGCCCATCAGGTGCCACCCAGTCGCCTCTGCCCCTTCCATCGCACCAGATGCCACCCAGTCGCCTCTGCCCCTTCCATCGCACCAGGTGCCACCCAGTCGCCTCTGCCCCTTCCATCGCACCAGGTGCCACCCAGTCGCCTCTGCCCCTTCCATCGCACCAGGTGCCACCCAATCGCCTCTGCCCCTTCCATCGCACCAGGTGCCACCCAGTCGCCTCTGCCCCTTCCATCGCACCAGGTGCCACCCAATCGCCACTGCCCCTTCCATCGCACCAGGTGCCACCCAGTCGCCTCTGCCCCTTCCATCGCACCAGATGCCACCCAGTCGCCTCTGCCCCTTCCATCGCACCAGGTGCCACCCAGTCGCCTCTGCCCCTTCCATCGCACCAGGTGCCACCCAATCGCCTCTGCCCCTTCCATCGCACCAGGTGCCACCCAGTCGCCACTGCCCCTTCCATCGCACCAGGTGCCACCCAGTCGCCACTACCCCTTCCATCGCACCAGGTGCCACCCAGTCGCCTCTGCCCCTTCCATCGCACCAGGTGCCACCCAATCGCCACTGCCCCTTCCATCGCACCAGGTGCCACCCAGTCGCCTCTGCCCCTTCCATCGCACCAGGTGCCACCCAGTCGCCACTGCCCCTTCCATCGCACCAGGTGCCACCCAGTCGCCACTGCCCCTTCCATCGCACCAGGTGCCACCCAGTCGCCTCTGCCCCTTCCATCGCACCAGGTGCCACCCAGTCGCCTCTGCCCCTTCCATCGCACCAGGTGCCACCCAGTCGCCACTGCCCCTTCCATCGCACCAGGTGCCACCCAGTCGCCTCTGCCCCTTCCATCGCAGCAGGTGCCACCCAGTCGCCTCTGCCCCTTCCATCGCAGCAGGTGCCACCCAGTCGCCTCTGCCCCTTCCATCGCAGCAGGTGCCACCCAGTCGCCTCTGCCCCTTCCATCGCAGCAGGTGCCACCCAGTCGCCTCTGCCCCTTCCATCGCAGCCAGGTGCCACCCAGTCGCCCTGCCCCTTCCATCGCACAGGTGCCACCCAGTCGCCTCTGCCCCTTCCATCGCAGCAGGTGCCACCACCCGATCAGTTTAACCCGTTGCAATGCGCAAGGCTCCACCCCTCCCCAATCAGCTGCTCGCCTTCCAGTACACGGTGGTCCAGCCGCCTAATAAATCAATAAAGGTAAATCAGCTTCCTCTAAACCGCAATAAATGGAAGTCAGAGCCGCAATGTCTGCATTACACCACAGTGCCTGCATACACTATACCAGGCGTATGACACACAGCAGAGCGCTAGTAAGCGATCACACAGGATGACTGCCGTGCGGCCACACAGCCCCGGTAACAATTACAGTGAGATACTTACACGTCCGCCGAGCGCCGGTGCGGAGCAGCTACCGTGTATCACACATTAATTACTACAAACCCTTCCCGCCGCCGCATTCAAGTTTAGTATCTACTACTACAGCAACGGTCCGCCCACCAGTGACGCAAAGCACCACGGGAATTGTAGTGTCCCAGAGCGTCCCGAGCAGTAAGGTTCAAGGCGGACGGGACTACAATTCCCGCAATGCAATTGGGCCTCGCGGGACGACGCATGCGTAAAGTGTACAGCTTGCTTAAATGAGTGGGTTTTTAATTTAAAGAGACAGCGTCCCAGGTAACCAGCGTGCAGCCAGTATGGGGGAGCGGTAAAGTTGCACGTCCTGAAGGAAGGGACTGTGAAGGTTTAGATTGGTGCTGGATTTAGTTTATGCAGATTCCTCCTGTGCTGTGGAATATGCTGGTGCTATAGAAATCAGGGCTAATGTTATAGTGATGCATGCATCAGAGATGAGCAAAAAGGTAAGTGCATGAGCAGAGGAGGCAGTGTCCTCTGCACTGGCTGAAGAGGCCCCTGTGCAAGAACAATATATGGGCCCTTTACAGGCCAGTAGCTCATAATGCACATTTGCACCTGCTTCAGATGTAAAGTGCCATGGAATAAATGGCACTATAAAAATGAATAATAATAGTAGTAGTGGCCCCTGTGACCTCCCGGGCCCCTATGTGGCTGCATAGGTTGCACCAATGATATGTCCACCCCTGGTATCATTAGCACCATGGGAGGCTTATAGGAAGGTAGCCATGGGCTAATACTGGCCACAAGGCAATAGCACAGTCCTGGCTTCTTATTTATTAAGCTTCTATATCGCCACTTGTCAAATCTCAGCCGTCATGCAGAGATTACTATAACCCCCCAGCCCGTGTGACACCTACCTGATCACGTCGTCCGCAGGGTGCGTGACACTCAATTTTTCAGCCTCCCAGTGAGGAAAAAAGTCCATGTTTTCCCCCAGGATTCATGCTGTACAGTTAGGACTTGTCCCCTGACACCCTCCTCTCAGCTGCACTCACAAACATGCCCAGCCCCGCTGCTTCTCCTCCCTTCCCATTGGCAGGGATTGCGCCCTGGCATGCAAGTCCCGGCATCAGATTGGCTGAGGATGTGTAGTCCCGCCCTCACCTCAGCTGCTCCTCCAGCCTCTACTATTGCACTGAGGCAAAAAAGTGTGGAGGGGTGGGGAGCGCTTCACCTCCATCCCAGCAGCTCCTGAGAGTCCCCAACATGCAGGGTGACAAGTGACGAAGGGGACGGCGGCCGCTGCACGCTCGCGTCTTATTAATTCTTCTCATAATGGACGTTAGATGGAATGCATCGCGTTATAACCTCCATTATAGTGGATGTCCACCCGTCACCTCCCTCCGTATTCCGTACACACAGGTCGGGGGTGGAGGTGGGGTCTGTACATTAGAAAAGACAGAGCTTCCTATTACAGGTCATAGCTACGAATCTCGAGGGCATTGATGTACAGGTGCTTCTCACTAAATTGGAATATCATCAAAAAGTTAATTAATTTCAGTTCTTCAATACAAAAGTGAATCTCATCTATTCTATAGAGTCATTACACACAGAGTGATCTATTTCATGTGTTTATTTCTGTTAATGTTGATGATTATGGCTTACAGCCAATGAAAACCCAAAAGTCATTATCTCAGTAAATTAGAAGTCTCCACAATCAGTGATGGTTTGGGGAGCCATGTCATCTGCTGGTGTAGGTCCACTGTGTTTATCGAGACCAAAGTCAGCGCAGCCGTCTACCAGGAAATGTTAGAGCACTTCATGCTTCCCTCTGCTGACAAGCTTTTTGGAGATGGAAATGTCATTCTCCAGCAGGACTTGGCCCCTGTCCACACTGCAAAAGTACCAATACCTGGTTTACACACAACAGTATCACTGTGCTTGATTGGCAGCAAACTCGCCTGACCTTAACCCCATAAAGAATCTATGGGGTATTGTCAAGAGGAAGAAGAGACACCAGACTCAACAATGCAGACGAGCTGAAGGCTGATATCAAAGCAACCTGGGCTTCCATAACCCCTCAGCAGTGCCACAGGCTGATCACCTCCATGCCGCGACGCATTGATGCGGTAATTGATGCCAAAGGAGCCCGACCAAGTACTGAGTGCATTTACTGATCATACATTTCAGTAGGACATTTCAGATTTAAAATCATTTTTCAAGCTGGTGTTATAAAGTATTCTAATTTACTGAGATAATGACTTTTGGGTTTTCATTGGCTGTAAGCCATAATCATCAACATTAACAGAAACAAACACGTGAAATAGATCACTCTGTGTGTAATGACTCTATATAATGAGTTTCACTTTTTGTATTGAAGAACGGAAATAAATTAACTTTTTGATGATATTCTAATTTTGTGAGAATAACCTGTAGATCCCGTACCATTATACACACCTAATAAGGACAGGGCGACGTGTCGGGACTTGCCGTTGCATGACTATTTTAGAGCTTTTTTTTTTTTTTTTTTTACACGTGCACCTTACACTAAATTGTACTGCAAATGAATCCTTTGCAGTCAAGAGAAAAATACCAAAACAGGTATTGGAAACCTATGCAACTCTGTTGCTCATACACAAGAATTCTTTGGCTGCAGCGTCGCAATGCGACACCATAAGAAATCAGTGGCTGTGGTGTAGCATATCCTAAGGATCCATTCACATGTCGGATTCGGCCAGTTTAGACTCTTTCAGACTATAATCCACGTCTGATAAAGTGACGATTTGCATCACAAACATATGAGTTGCCTCTGCCCCTTTCATCGCACGGAGTGAAACCCCAATCTCCTCTGCCCTTTCCATCGCACGGAGTGACCCCCAATCTCCTCTGCCCTTTCCATCGCACGGAGTGACCCCCAATCTCCTCTGCCCCTTCCATCGCACGGAGTGACCCTCAATCTCCTCTGCCCCTTCCATCGCACGGAGTGACCCCCAATCTCCTCTGCCCCTTCCATCGCACGGAGTGACCCCCAATCTCCTCTGCCCCTTCCATCGCACGGAGTGACCCTCAATCTCCTCTGCCCCTTCCATCGCACGGAGTGACCCCCAATCTCCTCTGCCCCTTCCATCACACGGAGTGATTCCAATCACCTCTGCCCCTTCCATAGCACTGAGTGACCCCAATCTCCTTTGCCCCTTCCATCGCACGGAGTGACCCTCAATCTCCTCTGCCCCTTCCATCGCATGGAGTGACCACCAATCTCCTCTGCCCCTTCCATCACACGGAGTGATTCCAATCACCTCTGCCCCTTCCATCGCACGGAGTGACCCCCAATCTCCTCTGCCCCTTCCATCGCACGGAGTGACCCCCAATCTCCTCTGCCCCTTCCATCGCACAGAGTGATCTCAATCTCCTCTGCCACTTCCATTGCACAGAGTGACCCCAATCTTCTCTGCCCCTTCCATCACACGGAGTGATTCCAATCACCTCTGCCCCTTCCATCGCACTGAGTGACCCCAATCTCCTCTGCCCCTTCCATCGCACGGAGTGACCCCAATCTCCTCTGCCCTTCCATCGCACGGAGTGACCCCAATCTCCTCTGCCCCTTCCATCGCACGGAGTGACCCCAATCTCCTCTGCCCTTCCATCGCACGGAGTGACCCCCAATTCCCTCCTCGCCCTTCCATCACACGGAGTGATTCCAATCACCTCTGCCCCTTCCATCGCACTGAGTGACCCCAATCTCCTCTGCCCTTCCATCCACGAGTGACCCTCAATCTCTCTGCCCCTTCCATGCACGGAGTGACCCTCAATCTCCTCTGCCCCTTCCATCACACGAGTGATTCCAATCACCTCTGCCCCTTCATCGCACTGAGTGACCCCCAATCTCCTCTGCCCCTTCCATCGCACGGAGTGACCCTCAATCTCCTCTGCCCTTCCATCGCACGGAGTGACCCCCAATCTCCTCTGCCCCTCCATCGCACTGAGTGACCCCAATCTCCTCTGCCCCTTCCATCGCAGGAGTGACCCCAATCTCTGCCCTTCCATCGCACGGAGTGACCCCCAATCTCCTCTGCCCCTTCCATTGCACGGAGTGACCCCAATCTCCTCTGCCCCTTCCATCGCACGGAGTGACCCCAATTCCTCTGCCCTTCCATCCACGGAGTGATTCCAATCACCTCTGCCCCTTCCATCGCACTAGTGACCCCCAATCTCCTCTGCCCTTCCATGGCACGGAGTGACCCTCAATCTCCTCTGCCACTTCCATCGCACTAAGTGACCCCAATCTCCTCTGCCCCTTCCATCGCACGGAGTGACCCCCAATCTCCTCTGCCCCTTCCATCGCACGGAGTGACCCTCAATCTCCTCTGCCCCTTCCATCGCACGGAGTGACCCCAATCTCCTCTGCCCCTTCCATCCACGGAGTGATTCCAGTCACCTCTGCCCCTTCCATCGCACTGAGTGACCCCCAATCACCTCTGCCCCTTCCATCACACGAGTGACCCTCAATCTCCTCTGCCCCTTCCATCGCACGGAGTGACCCTCAATCTCCTCTGCCCCTTCCATCACACAGAGTGACCCTCAATCTCCTCTGCCCCTTCCATTGCACGGAGTGACCCTCAATCTCCTCTGCCCTTCCATCACACAGAGTGATTCCAATCACCTCTGCCCCTTCCATCGCACTGAGTGACCCCCAATCTCCTCTGCCCCTTCCATCGCACGGAGTGACCCTCAATCTCCTCTGCCACTTCCATCGCACGGAGTGACCCCCAATCTCCTCTGCCCCCTCCATCGCACTGAGTGACCCCAATCTCCTCTGCCCCTTCCATCGCATGAGTGACCCCCAATCTCTGCCCCTTCCATCGCACGGAGTGACCCCAATCTCCTCTGCCCTTCCATTGCACGGAGTGACCCCCAATCTCCTCTGCCCCTTCCATCGCACGGAGTGACCCCCAATTTCCTCTGCCCCTTCCATCACACGGAGTGATTCCAATCACCTCTGCCCCTTCCATCGCACTAAGTGACCCCAATCTCCTCTGCCCATTCCATGGCACGGAGTGACCCTCAATCTCCTCTGCCACTTCCATCGCACGGAGTGACCCCCAATCTCCTCTGCCCCTTCCATCGCACTGAGTGACCCCAATCTCCTCTGCCCCTTCCATCGCACGGAGTGACCCCCAATCTCCACTGCCCCTTCCATCGCACGGAGTGACCCCAATCTCCTCTGCCCCTTCCATCGCACGGAGTGACCCCCAATCTCCTCTGCCCTTCCATCGCACGGAGTGACCTCAATCTCCTCTGCCCCTTCCATCGCACGGAGTGACCCCAATCTCCTCTGCCCCTTCCATCGCACGGAGTGACCCCCAATCTCCTCTGCCCCTTCCATCGCACTGAGTGACCCCAATCTCCTCTGCCCTTCCATCGCACGGAGTGACCCCAATCTCCTGCCCCTTCCATCGCACGGAGTGACCCTTAATCTCTCTGCCCCTTCCATCGCACGGAGTGACCTCAATCTCCTCTGCCCCTTCCATCGCACGGAGTGACCCCCAATCTCTCTGCCCTTCCATCACACGGAGTGATTCCAATCACTCTGCCCCTTCCATCGCACGAGTGACCCAAATCTCCTCTGCCCCTTCCATCACACGGAGTGACCCTCAATCTCTCTGCCCTTCCATCGCACGGAGTGACCCCAATCTCCTCTGCCCTTCATCACACGGAGTGACCCCCAATCTCCTCTGCCCTTCCATTGCACAGAGTGACCCCCAATCTCCTCTGCCCCTTCCATCGTACGGAGTGACCCTCAATCTCCTCTGCCCCTTCCATCGCACGGAGTGACCCCCAATCTCTTCTGCCCCTTCCATCGTACGGAGTAACCCTCAATCTCCTCTGCCCCTTCCATCGCACGGAGTAACCCTCAATCTCCTCTGCCCCTTCCATCGCACGGAGTGACCCCAATCTCTTCTGCCCCTTCCATCGCACGGAGTGACCCCCAATCTCCTCTGCCCCTTCCATCGCACGGAGTGATTCCCAAGTCGCCTCTGCCCCTTCCATCGCACGGAGTTACCCCAAGTCGCCTCTGCCCCTTCCATCGCACGGAGTGACCCCCAATCTCCTCTGCCCCTTCCATCGCACGGAGTGACCCTCAATCTCCTCTGCCCCTTCCATCACACGGAGTGACCCCCAATCTCCTCTGCCCCTTCCATCGCACGGAGTGACCCCCAATCTCCTCTGCCCCTTCCATCGCACGGAGTGACCCCCAATCTCCTCTGCCCCTTCCATCGCACGGAGTGACCCCCAAGTCGCCTCTGCCTCTTCCATCGCACGTAGTGACCCCAAGTCGCCTCTGCCCCTTCCATCGCACGGAGTGATTCCAATCACCTCTGCCCCTTCCATCGCACGGAGTGACTCCAAGTCGCCTCTGCCCCTTCCATCGCACGGAGTGACTCCAAGTCGCCTCTGCCCCTTCCATCGCACGGAGTGACTCCAAGTCGCCTCTGCCCCTTCCATCGCACGGAGTGACTCCAAGTCGCCTCTGCCCCTTCCATCGCACGGAGTGACCCCCAATCACCTCTGCCCCTTCCATCGCACAGAGTGACCCCCAATCACCTCTGCCGCTAGTTGGTTTTGGCAGGTTAAGACTCTTTCAGACCATAATCCACATCTGATTCAGTGACGATTTGCATCCCAAATATATGAGTTGGGGAAACCTTCACCCTCATTCACATGTAACAGAAAGTATCTGTACAGATTTCTGTCTACACATCAGAAAAAAAGGGAACCTGGCATTCAGGCAGCATGAATCAGACACTGGCTATGCGATTGCAACCTGGTAAGGTTTACTCTGAAACACTGCGATGTTTCATAGCAAACATGCCTTGACAAGACACCCGGAGACTACAGGGAGAGACCTGACTAGTCCGATGACATCCCTGCCCGCTCCCCATGACAGGCAGGACCCTCTATGTACAGATGTGGGGAGGGCCTGTCAATCAACTGGAGGGGAAGCTGGACTGCATTGGACTAGCCCCTGCCTGTCCCTTTAGACCCCAGACAACTTTTTTTTTTTTACTTTGATAAAGATCCCATCACCTTGTTCACATTTGAGGAGGATTTTGGAGCGGATCTATTCCAAAAACCACAGTATGAGCAGTCGGGTATATTCACACTGTTTTTTGGTGTGGATTTTGGAGCAGATTCTGCTTTAAAATCCGTGTGAAAAAAATGCTTCAAATAATCTGAATAAGCTTCCTTATATCTGCCTGTCCTGCTGCAAAGAAATCAAAACATTCTATTTTTTTTTTATCTTCTTATGCACAGAATATTGTGCAGCGCCAGTTGCAGACGCGTGTACAGAGCGATCGTACGGCGAGTATAATGCATTGCACATTCTTTACGCCCACGTTTCCTGAGAGTTTCTGTGCAGGAAGCAAGACTTCCTGAGGAACCTGTGGAGAACCCAGTCTATGACATTCGTATCTGAAGTCTATGCCCTTCTGAGCCAGGTACTACACCTGGCCAGTGAAACTGAGGTCCCCATGAAATCTAGCAGGGACCTTGTTGCTGTACATTTTGGTGCTGTGCAAACAATGGAGAACAATGTGTACATGGAGCAGCAACATTGGGTACAATAGAAAAGGTTACTGGAAGTATATACAGAAAAGAACTATAAACGCATAAGGTCTCCACCCCACCAGAGAAGAAAATCTAGAAAATGCTCCTTCCATTTCAGCTCCCTCCTCCCAGAAATCCTTACACCTTTCCTCCCCCCACACCCTCCTGCCCTACATTGAACTTTAGTCCTATACTTTCTCCCTGCACATCATGCCCCCTCTGCAAGGGTCTTCTGAACCAGTCTCCTTGTTCCACCACCAGCACCATAATAGTCAGTCGGTCTTCCACAAGCATCCTGCCCCCCCCCCCCCCCCCCCAATTTCGTCTTTGCTTCTCTCTTTTTTTTTGTATGACTTTTCTTAAAACTATTGACTTTGAGGTTAATGCTTCATAAAAATAGATAATGGGGTTGTATGATAGAAAACCATGGCGGCCTCTAGCTAAAGTGCCAGTCTTGTTAATTTCAGAATTGGCCCCTTGACTGTAAAATGGGACTTAGCTGCTATACCACGTGCAGCCCACGGGCAAAAGAGGAGTTTCTGGAAGGACACCAGTCTGGTTTACTAGCCAATGATATCTCTAAGATGGTGTTCAGGAGGCCTGATTTTTATGGGACAGTCCCATGCATCCCCACCTTTAGGGGGAATAAGTGCAGAAGAACCTCATTGTTACCTTGTGCCGTCATTCACTCCTTTAGGTTGGCATGGATTTTGGTGCACGTTTTGACGTAGAGTTTTTGGTGTCCAAGCCAATATGAAATGGTTCCCCTCTTCCAAGTTTAATTTGGGGATAATGTCTGGAGGGACTAAATATCTGACAAAATGATGAGACATTCTCACCCCTGCATCCATCATCTGTATATTGGGAGTCTATAGGTAAAGAAGACGTTATTTTAACAGACCATTTTGATATTCAGGTGAAATGGCTCAGTTCGGCTACATTGACACGACCGTATTTTCGGTCCAAGTGGTAGCTGAAAAAAACAAACAAACATAGCACTCAGACAAATGTAAGGCTATGTTCAGACTGACTTTTTTGAGGAGTTTTTAAAGCAGAATCTGAGTGGAAACTCTCCAAAAAAAACTCAAAAACGACCCAAAAACTTGGAGTTTGTGCTCCAAATTTTAATGGAAAGACTTGGCGTGAACATACCCTTATTCAATAGGGCTGTTCAGAAGTTTTCACACAGACCGAATTTCAGTATGAAAAGATCGCAGCATGCACTAATCTCTTCCGCATACTCGTCTATGGGTGCACAAAATTAAAAATCGGATCCCATACAGATCATCCATATAGCATCCAATGTTTACAGATACATTGCAGTTCCTTACCATAGGAAACTCTTATTTGTTCTTGTAAATTTTAATAACTGCTGATCAGAGTTTGATCAGTGGGATGCAATTTTCTCAGAGGAGGAGGAAAAAAAAAATCCTCCATCTTCTCCATTCTGTCAGTCTGTGACAATCAGGCAGCACTCAGATGACATCCGAGTGCAATCCCATGTTGAACATCATGCACAGCAATGTAAAAACGAGTCTCTCGTCACTTCTTTTATAACTGCTTCACGGTTTGGAAACCGTGAAACTGTTAAGTAACCTGTTCATTCTTTGAGAGGCTTCATACGGAAGCCGCCTCCTGTTCTTTAGTCGAAAGGTCGGAGAAAAGATGCAGTCAGCGGAGCCGCCACAAAAAAAATGCCACAACGCCGCTTCAGGAAGAATACTGCCAGCTTTTTTTCTGAAGACGCTTCGGAATTGAAACATGTGCACGTACCCCTAGACTGTGCAAACACAGAGGATCTGTTCCAAAAATGGCTTTAAAAATAACTTTTAGAAAACCTGTTCATTCCTAAGAGAAATCTGCTTTGCTGAGCCATGCACCCAAATGTAAGACTTTTACTAACATTAACTTATGAAGTACCAGCCCTAATGAATGTCCGAAACGATCACTTTTCAGTGGAGCAAATGTTTTTTTTTTTTTGTTTTGGTATTTTTTGGTCCATGTAAATTTTCCATTGGACTTTTCTGTGCTCCAGCCTTGTTGACCATTATTTCCATTTCAATGGGGTATAGTGTCAACCTTACCATAGGTAGACCGTGTCAGACCAGCGGGGGTCCATCACCGGCTCCACACTGTCTGGAAAGGTAAATACTAATTATTCAATTACACTAGACAAACACGACTATAGGAAAGGGGGATGGAGGTGGTGATGTAAGAGAACATCTCATATGTTTGGGCCATAAAGTCCTCCATGCACAAGATAGTTGATGGAGGGACGATCATTCGACCAACACAGCGTAAAGACCCTCGTACACATTACACCAATGGTTGACCAAGCCGAAGATGTTGATGGGTTTAGCTGAGGGTCTACTGTGTATGGGGTCCCTGATGATTACTGACTGCTGATCCTATTGTTTGTGAGATAAGCCACCTCCAGAGGAGTCCATCAGTGGCTCCCTCATATAGAACAAAGGGGCACATGATTGGGCCCTAATGTGTATGAGTGCAGCCATTGATATTGCCTATAGTCTAATGTGTATGGGGGGGCCTCCCGACTCTCCCACTGACAGATGATGTCGGAGGAGATAAGGATCTGACATGTCCGATAACGGGCTGCCAATGCTGTTTGTTTCGCTCCTGTGGATGGGTCGCACTACCGTATGTTCTCTCATCTGAGAGAATCAGGTGGAATACGCTAATCACACTCTGATCAGTGTCAGCACACAGTGATCAGATTCTGTCCTTCGAGGATAAGATGGGTGGAAAAAAAAGTCTCCGTTCTGTCAGTTGGTGACAATCGGACCGCACTCAGATGTCATCCAAGTGCAGCTCGATTTCTCTTCAGCGGATTTGCATGACCAAGTGCAATCTGATAACAGGATCCCGCTCGGACATGTTGAATTTTTTTTTTTCTTTTCTTCCTCGGACCGGAAAAACTTAAACACATGCATGGCCCCATAGACTAACATTGGTCCGAGTTGATCCCATATTTTGTTTGATCACGCTCCGACCGAAAATACGGTCATGTGAATAAGTCCTATGGAGGAGTCGGGAGAGAAAGTCACTGGCTGAAGGATGGTTGGGATGACCACTATCTATTGAGTATGGGGCCCCTTATCTAAATGTCAGACCTTCTGTCCTGACACCGACCCTTCCCCACTGTTGTCTTATTTGTCTAAGGTAGATGTATGCACATTTAGGAAAAAAAAAAGTTTACCCTGCAATAAAGCACAAAAAAGTCCACTCGCGACATTAATTCTATGTTATTATTGATTGGGACGGTAACGAATTACGGTTGGATATTTTGTATCAAAACACTTTTCTCTAAACTAATAGGGAAAAGTCAGGGCATGTTCCTGTAAATGTCACAGCGGGGAGGATGGGGTTAACCAAACACCTCACTCCGGCAGGCTAGCTGTATAATCTGGAAAATCCTGTTCTGCTGCTTCCAGCTCTGCCTCTTTGGCCTCTCACCACCCCTGCAGTAGAGGGCTGCCTGAGCGGTGGCTGCTCTGTGCACTGTGGCCGCCCTGGTGGTCACTCTCGGGGTCCTACATACCAGGGCAGCAGCTATGAGGGCCATTTCCACCTAGATATAAGGTGGTAAAATATTTGTAAGGCCGGTCTTACACCGCTGACTTTCATAATCTTAGTATGGGTCACGATGGCCGGACTGCCCGCGGGTAGGAGCCCAGCGGCCGGTCCGGACATTACGGTCTATACTTGGACCATGAAAGTTGGATGGAGGAAATCGGCCTTATGCTTCATAGGGACCCCTGCTGTTTGCCTCATCCCTTCTCTGTGCCATTATTCGTATGCATCGTGTGTACTGTGTATGATATCACTATATGACTTTTTTCTTGTGCTGGGAGCAGTGACCTTTTTTTTTGTACCGTTAACCCTGTACTCGGACATCATAGCTTATAATTCCTGTACGATATCATCACGATTATATATCCTAGGGGTGTGCCAAATAAGGTCTTTTAGTAGGAATATTCCATTAAATGGTGCAAATATGCTGTAACATCACTGTGTGCATTATCCCTGTACTGTGAGGACACTTGGTAATTATCTCTATACTGTGGCATTGTTGTGTGCATTAACCCTTCACTGTGACATCACTGTGTGCATGATCCCTGTTCTGTGACATCACTTTGTGCATTATCCCTGTACTGTGATGTCACTTGGTAATTATCTCTATACTGTGACATCGCTGTTTGTGTTATCCCTGCACTGTGACATCACTGTGTGCTTTAGCCCTGTACTGTGACGTCACTTGGTCCATTATCTCTGTACTGAGACATCACTGTGTCCATTACCCCTATACTGTGACATTGCTGTGTGCATTATCCCTGTACTGTGACGTCACTGTGTGCATTATCCCTGTACTGTGACAATGCTGTGTGTATTATCCCTGCACTGTGACATCACTGTGTGCTTTAGCCCTGTACTGTGACGTCACTTGGTCCATTATCTCTGTACTGAGACATCACTGTGTCCATTATCCCTATACTGTGACATTGCTGTGTGCATTATCCCTGTACTGTGACATCACTGTGTGTATTATCCCTGTATTGTGACATCACTGTGTTTATTATCCCTATACTGTGACATCACTGTGTGTATTATCCTGTATTGTGACATCACTGTGTTTATTATCCCTGTACTGTGACGTCACTTGGTCCATTATCTCTGTACTGAGACATCACTGTGTCCATTATCCCTATACTGTGACATTGCTGTGTGCATTATCCCTGTACTGTGACGTCACTTGGTCCATTATCCCTGTACTGTGACGTCACTTGGTCCATTATCTCTGTACTGTGACATTGCTGTGTGCATTTAATCAATATTGTAACCTCACTGTGTCCATTATTCTTGGGTTGGCCTCCTGTTTGTGAACTATCCTTATACCTTTTAAAGGTTTTGACATGGGTCATCAATAATGGATTTTTGAGGGTTGACAGCTCCTATGGCAGCGGGATGTGCACAGTGTATAGAGCTGGGGTAGCACAGTTCCGTACACGGCATAGTGGCCATTTGTGAGTAATGCAGCCTGGCCCTTATTGAAGTGGATGTGATTGGAGCTGCAGTACCCGGGATCAGCCACTACACGGTGTACGGAGCCGTGCGTTTTCAGTTTCATACACTGTGTGCATCCGGGATTTTCAACATAAAAGCTGATTGTGGGGGATCTGAGTGTTGGACCCTCCACCAATCTGATATTGATGAACTAGGACCCCTTAACAATATGATGCTGACATAGGCTAATATGACATCACTGTGAGAGCTGTCCTGTGACATCACTGTGTTCCATGGACACTGACTTTGGCTGCTACATCGCAGTATAATGCAGGTTAATGGGGTCGTGTTGCAACCCGCAGGGTACTGTGTCTGCGACAAGCAAGTCGCAAAATCAAATGTAGCTTGTTCCCGGCTGATTGCAACATGTTTTGTTGATGAGTGGGTCTGAATGCAACATCGTTCACCGGCATGTAGCCGCAGCGGCACGGCGCACTCATGGGTTGCGGCTAAAGTCGTTGTCTAGCCCCAGCCTTATTCCCTATCATTGAGAACATTATCGCTGTGCTGTGTCATCACTATGTGCATTTCCTGAACTTGCGGCTGAAAGTGGTCATGGTGGAATGGGGGTCCCACCGTGACCTGTTACACCCCTGACCGCCCTGTACGGGCTTTAAAACAGCAGGACCCACGGAGCGAGTGTAAAGTAGGCGGAAGCATTAGCTCGGCTATAATTAGCATTGGTGATGTAATGCTATTAATAAACCTCCGAATATGTTCTCAGAAAGTTATACAAGCAGGAGTAATCCCATAACAAACCTGCGGGGGCGCTGGTAATTCAGATTCCCAACGGCTGTGCTGAGAGCAGAATGTCGGCTGCTGTTTATGGCGGCCTGTATGCCGCAATGAGATTGTGGTCAGATGAGCAGCAGAGAACTGGAATTACCAGGAGCTTTCACGCTCTTCTGCTAGTAGTGGATTGCAGTAATACATAGTTTGGGGGAATTGCTCTCTGAGTCAGCTGAATGTGTTGCTTTTTTATCAATATGTAAGTCCTGAATCGCTTGCCAGACTTTGACTTCAGTACGTCGCATTCTTTCGCCCGTAATAAATTTATGGACAACTTTACTAGTGGAACTAGATCCTGGTACAAAAATAAAAATGATACCTGTCTTGGAGTAATCTGATTAGCCAGCACAGAGAAATCAAGCTTGGAAGCCACATGCAGACTAGTCTGGAAGTGCATAGACACGCCCCCAATGCACTTCCACATTAATTTGAATGTGTCTTCAAAGCTTGATTTCTCAGCACTGGTAAATGGGATTACTATTAAGATTCTGATTTGGCTTTCATCCTCAGTCATATTGCAAGACTCATTACAGGGTCGATAATGACTTTTAGGATGGCTGCTGTTAAAAATGTGCTAGAGATGGTTTCTGAGCAGAGGCTCCCTCTGGTGGTTACAGACAGTACTGAACCTTTCAGTGAGGAATGGCAATCTGGGATCACGGACTGGTCTGATATAAGGGAGGTTCCCTCCCATGATGGTTGCCGGTGATCAATTGTTCTTGTCTCAGTTGTGGTTCCTGGTTCATTTAGAGTCTTGCCTGCATCTTCTGCTATCAGATAAGACATTTTCTGCTTTTATTTTTGTGCTTGCTTTTTGCATTGTTTCCTGCACTTCTGTGGAGGTCAGCCGGGTCCCCTCCTGGGGCCTGTGCTCCTCTCAGTTTAACTGGAGCCACTGTTGTTTGTTCATTTGCTTTTTCCTGTTTTTTCAGTGGCTGCGGCCTAGTTTTGTTACACCAGAGAACTGATTTAGGTGGTAGAGGTCGTGTGATCTCAGGTGTTTTTGCAATCAGTAGTGTTGGTATTTTTTAGTTTTTTTTTTTATTGCAGTGAGTATCCTTTCCTGTACTTTTCTGTCTAGACAGATTGGGCCCCAGCGTTTGCTCATTCTATTTTCTGTCTGTGTCCGTGCTTCTTCTAGTCTAACCGTCATTACATGTTTGCGGGCTTCCTATTTTCTTTGGGGATCTGCTCCAGGGCAGATAGCTTTCATCTTTCTGCCTTTAGGTGTAGTTATCTCTCAGGCTGTGACGAGGCGTCTAGGATCAACGTAGGAACGCTCCACGGCTGCCTCTAGTTGTGGTGGTTAGTTCAGGCTACTGCAATCCAATAGGTTCCAGCCTTTCTGGTGTATTGCCGTTTTTGCTTATTCTCCTCAGCTACCAAAACATAACAGGCTGCACTATAGAGTTCTAGTCCTCATCCTCTCTGAAGAAGCAATTTGCCTATTAAATTGCCCAGAGGAGCATTGTACGGCAAATAAGCCTGCTAATATTGGCATGCCAGAGCCGGTATGTCACTCTCCACAAGGAGAAACGTTACCCCTTAGACCCCAGTCCAAGAAAGGTATAATTTGTGTCGGTATACTAAGCCCCCACTTCACCAGTACACATTGGACTACTTTGGGCCAAACCTGTCAATAATGATTAGTTCAGCCGACAGTCTAATGTGTATGGGAGCCCTGGACAAGTGATTGTCGGGGGAGTTAAGGATCCGGCTTGTCAGATTTCAGACTACTGATCCTTTTATTCTCCCTGAGATAAGCCATCGCCAAACATGTCTGGCAGCGGCTCTCTCATAGAGAACGCAGGAGCACTCAGCGGAGCTCTCTCTCGTGTGTGGATGAAATAGCTGCCAGCTGGACAGTCACTCTGCTGACCGCCACCTAGTGCGTATGAGAGGCTTAGGACCTATACAGCCGTACCGCTAAACTTACTAGTGAAATAGTTCTGACAAGAAGAGGGTGTCCTAAAATTTCTGAATGCAGAATTTCCAGAGCTGATGTAAAACAAAGGTTTATCGCTCTTCTTTTTTAATTTTTTTTTTGTAAGATTACTGCTTTGTTAGTAATTCCCTCACGTTCTGCTCTACCGGAATAACATGTTTTACAACTAGGAGCCGAGGGCGGGATTTGACTAATATTGGACAGCAGCCATGGCGGAATCAATTTGCCCCTGGCATGGTTGCTGTTTATGTAGCAGTGGTGAGAACTACAGGTCTGTCCTAGAGTGCTGCCTGCAGAATTGGGCAAGTGGGGGTTCACAGGTACAGCACAGTAGTCCAACAATGGAGACTTTGGTATATCTGTAGGATAGATTACGCCGGGGGTTTCCACCATCGGGACCACCTATTGGAGATTGACAACCCTTGTCTACATGGCCAAATAGAGTATATGGAAGCCATATCGCGGATCCTCCTAGTCTGAGATGTTGAATTTCTCAGGTAGACACAGCCTGTGGATGCATTACAGGGTTCACCCATTTTGGTTTTGCTAGATTAGCTTTAAGGTTCCTTCTGTCTAGGACCTTTTATGAGATGGGGGAAACTCCTCTAAATAAATGTCCATGCTTGACTGATCCAGAGTCAAGAGTTCTGGTCTACATCCAGCTTCAATGGACCACAGCTCTCCCAGTGGTAAGGCTTGGCAGTGGTTGCTCAATCTGCCCTCATTATTGGTAGAGTACGTGTACCGTGATTGTACCAGTGTTTATCACTTCTATAAGAAAGCTGGTGCTTCGTAGTCAGCAGAGAAAGACAATACGGCGCTCATAAGTGAGAACATGGACACCATTGAACGCCATTGAAAATACGGCTTACTACAACATCTAGCCCGAGAAATCACTAAGGACTGAACATGGCCCTTAAAAAAAGACTTGGCCATTTCTTGGGCATTCTTCATTCGACATATTAAACCCCACGTACCAATTTCTACATGTACTTCCCGTATGAAATGTTGATACCTCATATGGTGAGTACACGGACAATTTATGAAGAAACCAGACCTTTCTCTAGTCCTCCAAGGTAAAATTTTGGTAGTTTGGTGTCCATTTAAACATGTGACTACAATGTTTTGCTGGACCTCATACATCATAACTAGGGTTGAGCATTCCGATACCGAAACCCGGTTCCGATACCTGAAATCCAATGTAAGTCTATGGGAACAAAATATCGGAATTAAAAATATTCCGATATTTTGTTCCCATAGACTTACATTGGATTTCAGGTATCGGAACCGGGTTTCGGTATCGGAATGCTCAACCCTAATCATAACCCTATAGTCTGCCGGAATAGCCGATCTATACCCTGGACTGTCAAACTGTACCCCCTTGAAAAAGAAAAAACACTTGTAAACAAACCACTGTGCTATTTAGCTCAATGGTCTCCTATAAAATATGCATTATATGAGCAAACACATGCGGACAGCTGGGTACCATATATATTTGAGCCTGTGGGACATCCCAGAGCAAGGCTGTTAATCTGGACGTGGGCTTTTTGCGGCTATAACAACCTGTTGTTATCTAGGAAACCTTTTCCCCAAGATTTTGGAGTGTGTCTAGGAATTTGTACCCATTAAGCCACAATAGTGTTTGAAGGGTCAGACATAAGACAGTTGGGCACACAATTGTCCTATCTCTTCATCCTACAGGTGATGGATGGGATTGAGATCAGTGCTCTATGCCGTCCACTTGAGTTCCTCTCCACCGAACTCATCACCTTAGTTCAAGTTGAAACAGGAAAGTCCAATGATAGTTTAAGTCCATCACACAATGGTTTAAAATCTGATCATCTTTATTGTAAATTCATCAAAATACCTTCTGTACTTTCTATATTTTGGTGGATTTACAATTAAGATTATTGGATTTTAAGCCACTATGTGCTGGACTTCCAACTATCATTGGATTTATGAAGTATATCTGGAGCTTTCTTGGTGCATCGGCACTTATCACTAGCTGTATCTTACAATACTATTCATCTACATGTAACAGGAAAGGATGATTCCTACCTTGGGGACAGACAACTGCCCAAAACGTCTTTGTACACTGTAGGATTAACATTACCCAGCAATTGAAATAACCCCTAAAAAAATCAGCTCCATATCATTACATCTCCACCAATACAGAAGGCACAATACGTTGTTGGCGTTCTCCAGGTGTCCATAAGACTGACCATTAGTGAAAAGAGTTTCTTCTCAGTTCCAATGTCCAGCAATCCCATCTTTTAGACCACTCCATCCGAAAAATTGGTATTGCGCATATTGGTCTTATGGAGCACATACACATAAGTCTTCATCAATGGCCAATTTTCCATCATAATGAATAATTGTTAATTTTGACTGATGACTGAGCAACTAAGGTTCGTTATCACTCAAAACACTGGTCAGGCATGGAGGGTTGATTTTTTTTTTTTTTTTGGCTGATACAGCCCATGCTCACGTCATCATCAGCTGAAAAAATCTAATATTGGTTGATGTATTTTGGGCTGTTGATAAATGATGCTTTATCCGACCAACAAGCGATTGTTCATCAGCCCATTTCCATGTAAGCTGTAGGGGAACCCTTAGGATTGTGAGCAGCTACTTATCCATAGAAATCCATTTCATAAAGCTTTCAACACACAGTTCTTGATGCTACAGAGGCTGTTGTTTTTTTTTTTTAATATACATTCGACACTTTAGCTCTTGGAGGTAGTTCTCGGTAAGTTTGTTGTCTAGTGCTTCATGGTAGAGCAGGTGATACTTCCATGAGCAGCTGATGAGAAATTTCTGATCTGCACTAATCAGAGGTGGCATCCGATAATGTGCCGAAGTAAAAGCTACCAAGCTCTTCGTTACGACCCGTACCCATCTTTGTCTATAGAGGTTACATGGATGTGTGCTTAATTTTGAACACCTGTTTTCAATAGGCGAGTCTGAACGATTACATTATGAAGCCAAATGTTGCAAATGAAGGCCAAGCTATCTATGGGCCTCCAATTACTCAACATATAAGCCTTAGACCAAGCCGTTTTAACCACCTGAAATATCTTTTGACTATGGCCATCTTTAAGCTGGAGTCTTGCTTTGGAGTATTAACATATTCACCTCCAGACTGCTCATCTTACGTGTAAGAGACCCATGGGAGACTATGAGAAGAAAGTGCAGAACGAGAACATTAAGAAGCCCAGAGGAGTCATCAGAACATGGAGGCGAGAGGACTGTGCCATTATAGCGCATGATTTATGAGCGAGGCTGAGGGTTAGAAAGGAGGGCTGGTGACTCAGAAGGATGGGGGGCTAGAAAATAATGCATTCCATCCTTCAGGAACCAGAGAGGAAAAGCACATGGATGAGCAGAGAGGTGGGGATTACTGAAGTGAAAAAGGAGGGGGAGGCAGCGAAAGCATTTCCTGTGGAGTAATGAACCAGAGGAGCAGCTGCTAGAATATTCACTAATAATGCACCGTTACCAGCTCCCGCTCTGCAGGCCCAATAACATGCACACTCTGCACTACCCCACCATGTACAAGTACCCCGCAGCGGCGGTACACAGGGATAATTACATGCATGTACTATCTTTGTGCCACCAAACGGTCTGTTTTTGGAAGGTTTCTGATTTATTACATAAGACTCTATGAATGAGCCATCTCATTTTTTGACTTAACAGAGATTTGATCAAATCAATACACAGGACCCCGATCCAGCAGGCAGGTCAAGTGAAAGCCCTGCGAATAGCCTCCTACCCGCTGGCATCCCAGCGCCTCATCTGATTAGTAGGCCTGACAAATCATCACGCCACAGTGATAACGTCCCGAAGAGGCATCGGGGATCACGGCGGTTTGCAGGGGGCAACGTAATGCTGACTTGGCAATTGCACCAGGATTCTACAAATTATCACTCCTCTCTACGAGACATGTATTATTGGCATCTCGACCTGATGAGGCCATTTAGGCTTTGTTTGCTCGTGCAATTTTGGAAAAAAAGAGACTGCGTAATTGTCAGAAAACGGAAGTCTAGTAGCACAAACAGCAGAATGACTATTTTTTACCTGAAAAATATTAGACTTGAGAGTCCTCAGTGGTTGATACCTTTTAATGGCTAACTGAAAAGATGGTAACAAATTGCAAGCTTTCGAGACTACTCAGGTCTCTTCATCAGGCATAGACTAATACAACATCTGAAGAATCACATATTTATACACAAAATAGCACAGAAAAAATGCAATAGGTAGGACAAGTGACATGAAGCAGAACTGTCATTATGGCAGAGGGATTAACATAAATATGACTAGTTCATAGATAAGGAGTGAAGGTTTTATTACCCTCTGATTGGGGTCTGGTATTGTGTTGTGATGACCCTAAAAGGTCAGGGAGGCAGATTCCTTAATTGTTGTAGAACGACATAAAACTCTGGGATATATTCATCCCAGCACTAAGAGTGTCAAAGGTCATCATAAGTTTATATTCCCAGACTTTTCTATCCTTCTCAGATTTGAAGTTAGATTTTAATACAAGTAATTCCATATCTGTCATGCTATGACCGGGCATACAAAAGTGTTTGGCCACAGGTAAATCCATTCTTTTTTCTCTTATTGTGTGGCGATGAGAATTCATCCTTGTTCTCAGTTTTTGCCCGGTCTCCCCCACATACAGACCCCCAGTTGGACATTTAGTACATATAATTAGGTACACCACATTAGATGTGATGCAGCTGAAAGTACCTGGTATCTTGTAGTCCTGATGGGAGTTGGGGATCTTTATCCTGTCCGTGGTCATTATAGATGTACAGGTTTTTTTTACTTGTGTATTTTTTACCTGAGCAGTAATGAAGGGATGGATGATGGCGTCTTATCAGATCTACACATAGGTCCGATAAAAGGACTGACTAGCCTCCGAAAATGTTATTCTTGCACTTGAGTACGTCTCCAATCCCTAAGGAATTTTATAAAGGGATACTGTCTATGTTTTTATATAAGAAAATTATATGGATATGTATGAGCGCTTGTCCCCCCAAACAAAAATAATTATACAACTTAGTTTTTTTGCTATGAGATTGTAAAGAGCCATAATACGGTCAGTGTGAATGTCTCTTTAAGGGCCCCATTACAGCTTGATGCAGGAGCTTAGGTCTAAAGCGGTTGATTTCCTCTTTTTTTTTTTTTAAATCTAAATAAGGTTTGTATTCACCAACAGCAAAATTAAATCTTGGAATAAGCAGAGAAATAAAGGGGTTTCCCATTTTCAAAAAAAGGTATATGTTCTGCTGGAAGACCCATGACCTAGGACGCAAACCCAGATTTCTGACACTGGGCTGTACATTGTGACCCCCCAAATCCTTTGGTAATCTTCAGATTTCATGATGCCTTGCACACAGTCATTGCCAGAGGCAGAAAAACCAGGGGTGGGATTCAGCCGGTTCTCCCCGGTTCGATGGAACCGCTTGTTAAAAAAGTAGGCGGTTCCCCGAAACGGGGAGATTGAGAGGCGCGAACCGGTACCCCACTGCCTGGGTGGGCCGGCCGGCCGCACAGCAAATTGTGTGTGGCCGCCCGTGCCTGCTTTGTGTGATGTGACGCGGCCGGCAGCAGACACAGCCGCCCGCGTCACACAGTATCTGGCCGGAAGCTGTGCACGCCGTCACCTTGACGGCTGCGCAGCTCCTCCTTCCTCCCTCTCTACTTCCGGTGTCGCGTCGGGCCTGCGCGATGACGTCATCGTGCAGGCCTGACATGTACCGGACGCAGACGCTGGAAGCAGAGAGGATCTGCAGGGGATCAGCGCAGCGGTGACTGAGGTGAGTATGGAAATTTTTTTTTTTTTTTTTTATTAAATTTAATTGAACAGGGGCTGTATGGTGGAGGGGCTGCACAGGGGTTGTATGGTGGAGGGGGCTGCACAGGGGCTGTATGGTGGAGGGGCTGCACAGGGGCTGTATGGATTGGGCTGCACAGGGACTGTATGGTGGAGGGGCTGCACAGGGGCTGTATGGTGGAAGGGCTGCACAGGGGCTGTATGGATTGGGCTGCACAGGGGCTGTATGGTGGAGGGGGCTGCACAGGGGCTGTATGGATTGGGCTGCACAGGGGCTGTATGGTGGAGGGGGCTGCACAGGGGCTGTATGGTGGAGGGGGCTGCACAGGGGCTGTATGGTGGAGGGGGCTGCACAGGGGCTGTATGGTGGAGGGGCTGCACAGGGGCTGTATGGTGGAGGGGCTGCACAGGGGCTGTATGGTGGAGGGGCTGCACAGGGGCTGTATGGATTGGGCTGCACAGGGACTGTATGGTGGAGGGGGCTACATGGTGGAGGGGCTGCACAGGGGCTGTATGGTGGAGGGACTGCGCCTGCGCAAGGGCTGTACGGTGGCGGGGCTGTGGGGACTGCACATGGTGGAGGGGGCTGTATATGTGGCAGGGGCTGTATTGTGAAGGGGGCTGCGGGCGGCCTGGGCACTGCACACGGGGGGCTGTATGGTGGAGTGGTCTGCGGCCTGGGGACTGTACATGTGGCGGGGGCATTATTGTGGAGGGGGCTGTATTGTGGAGGGGGCTGCGTAAAGGCTGTACATGGTGGTGGGGCTGTATGGTTGAGGGGGCTGTACATGTTGGCGGCCGGGGGCTGTATGGTAGTGGAGAGGCTGCGCCTGCGCAAGGGCTGTACATGGTGGCTGTATGGTGGAAGGGCTGCGCATGGTGGCGGGGGCTGTGGGGACTGCACATGGTGGAGGGGGCTGTACATGTGGCGGGGGCTGTATTGTAGAGGGGGCTGCGGCCTGGGCACTGCACATGGTGGAGGGGGCTTCAGGGGGTTGTACATGTGGAGGGGTGGGATTCAGCAGGTTCTCCCTGGTTCGATGGAACCGCTTGTTAAAAAAGCAGCCGGTTCCCCATACCGGGGGGATCCAGAGCCGCAATCCGGTTCAGTGACTACTTTCTCTTTTCCCATGGACACAGGAGTACATGATGGAGCCCCGAGAAGCACTTTAAAACTCACACGTGATGTTCCACCAGAAGTGACATGCTGGAAGATGACCGGAAATTAGGTAATTTCGGGAGGAGATTGTGACGGAACCATGGAGGCACTTCAGGGAATGCTTCAGATCCATCAACGTGTCCTCGCCTTGGAATCGGGGATGTCGGCCATGTGAGCGGATCATGATATGTCCTGCATAGGGAGGCTCAGGTGGGCACTACAGTCATGGCCAAAAGTTTTGAGAATGACACAAATATTATATTTTCACATGATCTGCTGCCCTCTGGTTTTTATGTGTGTTTGACAGATGTTTTTATCACAGACAGAAATATAATTGCAAACATATGAGTAACAAAAGCTTATATTGACAGTTAGAATGAGTTAATGCAGCAAGTCAATATTTGCAGTGTTGACCCTTCTTCTTCAGGACCTCTGCAATTCTCCCTGGCATGCTCTCAATCAACTTCTGGACCAAATCCTGACTGATAGCAGTCCATTCTTGCACAATCAATGCTTTCATTTTGTCAGAATTTTTAGGTTTTTGTTTGTCCACCCGTCTCTTGATGATTGACCACAAGTTCTCAATGGGATTAAGATCTGGGGAGTTTCCAGGCCATGGACCCAAAATCTCTATGTTTTGTTCCCTGAGCCATTTAGTTATCACCTTTGCTTTATGGCAAGGTGCTCCATCATGCTGGAAAAGGCATTGTTGATCGCCAAACTGCTCTTGGAGGGTTGGGAGAAGTTGCTCTTGGAGGACATTCTGGTACCATTCTTTATTCATGGCTGTGTTTTTAGGCAAGACTGTGAGAGAGCCGATTCCCTTGGCTGAGAAGCAACCCCACACATGAATGGTTTCAGGATGCTTAACAGTTGGCATGAGACAAGACTGGTGGTAGCGCTCACCTTGTCTTCTCCGAATGAGGCGTTTTCCTGATGTCCCAAACAATCGAAAAGGGGATTCATCAGAGAAAATAACTTTACCCCAGTCCTCAGCAGTCCACTGCCTGTACCTTTTGCAGAATATCAGTCTGTCCATGATGTTTTTTCTGGAGAGAAGTGGCTTCTTTGCTGCCCTCCTTGAGACCAGGCCTTGCTCCAAGAGTCTCCGCCTCACAGTGCGTGCAGATGCACTCACACCTGCCTGCTGCCATTCCTGAGCAAGCTCTGCACTGCTGGTAGCCCGATCCCGCAGCTGAAACACTTTTAAGAGACGGTCCTGGCGCTTGCTGGTCTTTCTTGGGCGCCCTGAAGCCATTTTCGCAACAATGGAACCTCTCTCCTTGAAGTTCTTTATGATGCGATAGATTGTTGACTGAGGTGCAATCTTTCTAGCTGCGATACTCTTCCCTGTTAGGCCATTTTTGTGCATTGCAATGATGACTGCACGTGTTTCTTTAGAGATAACCATGGTTAACAGAAGAGAAACAATGATGCCAAGCACCAGCCTCCTTTTAAAGTATCCAGTGGTGTCATTCTTACTTAATCATGACAGATTGATCTCCAGCCATGTCCTCATCAACACCCACACCTGTGTTAATGGAGCAATCACTGAAAAGAGGTTAGCTGGTCCTTTTAAGGCAGGGCTGCAATGATGTTGAAATGTGTTTTGGGGGATAAAGTTCATTTTCTAGCCAAATATTGAGTTTGCAAGTAATTGCTGTTAAGCTGATCACTCTTTATAACATTCTGGAGTATATGCAAATTGCCATTAGAAAAAGTGAAGCAGTAGACTTTGTAAAAATTAATATATGTGTCATTCTCAAAACTTTTGGCCATGACTGTGCAATGGGAGCCGAGCTGCTATAGTATCTTTATAGAATCTTTCTTTCTTTCTCCCTCTGTTTCTTTCTCTCTCTCTGTTCTTTCTTTCCCCTTTTTTTCTTTCCCATCTTTCTTTCTCTCTCCCTCTCTTTTATTTTTTTCCCCTTTCTTTTTTTCTCTCTGTTCTTTTTTTCGGTCCACTCTTTCTGTTTTCTTTCTCTCTGTTCTTTTTTCCCCTCTTTCTTTCTATCTCTCTGTTCTTTCTTTCCCCTCTTTGTTTTCTTCTCTCTGTTCTATCTTTCCCCTTTCTTTATTTCTCTCTCTTTACTTTCTCTCTGTTCTTTCTTGCTTTCCCCTCTTTCTTTCTCTCTGTTTTCTTTTTTCTCTCTCTGTTCTTTCTTTTACTCAGTACCAGTGTGCCCATAGTACCAGTCACTGTGCCCTCAGTACCAGTCAGTGTGATCACCAGTGCTAAATGGGTGTGGTTGGGGCGTGAACATGGGTGTGACTAGTTGTGATAATGGGTGTGGTCGGGGCGTGGCCTTTATCACTCTTTCCCGTCTTCAAAAGTTGGGAGGTATGGTTTGACTGCTCCCCTACTTGTATACGTTTGAGGTAAATGTGTGTGTAAATGTGTGTGGCTTTAAAACTGGGTGTGGCTACCTGGGTGTGGCTAAAAAAAACGGGTGTGGTTTTCTGACGCACAAACACAGAACCTGTTGTTAAAAATTTGAATCCCACCCCTGAGAAAAACAACATCAAAACATCTTTGAACCTCCACCATATTTGACTGCAGGTATGGTGTTGACGGCACGAGCTGCTGAGCTCCGTTTTATCCACGTGACATCACAACTGCAGACAATAACAGACACTGGGATGAGGTGGACACTGGAAACGGCGAGTAATGCATGGTATTTTTTTTTTTTTAAACAAACTGCAGCCAGGGCTCCAAGGGTTTTTCAGAACTGGAAACCCCCTTTAAAATTCAAAAGGCATATTAGAAAATTGCAAAACATTTCAATATAGCATAATAAAAATTGTCACTTTCCTCCACAACCTCTGCATAAGGCCACATTCACAAGTTCAGTATTTGGTCAGTATTTTACAGCAGTATTTGTAAGCCAAAACCAGGAGTGGGTGATAAATACAGAAGTGGTGACGGGTTTCTATTATACTTTTCCTCTGATTGTTCCTCTCCTGGTTCTGTCTTACAGATACTGAACATGTGATTGTAGCCTAATGGGGTGATATCGTTAGAAGCAAGGCAGCCATTAATAATTTATTTAAATAAAAAAACCTAAAATCATGCACTTCTATCCAATAGAAAGATGTTTTATTGAGAGTTTGTCATTTATTACATCTTGAATGTTAGTTGAAATAAAAATGGTAATAAAGGATGAAGTTTTGCACTATTGTTAGCTGAAATTTTAAAAGATTGTAGAAACTTTTTATTTTTTTGGGTTACTGTAATAATATTTGAAAAAGAATGGCTGAGTTAGGAATGTTATTGCATCCCCCACCAATAGAGGGAGCCGTTACAAGCCGCTGTAGTCGCGAGATAAGGTGACGTTTTTCCCATCGTACTCGGATGTGTTCAAACAGCGAAGGAAGAAGTCGCTGAGGTCGTTGGTGGAGATCACATTCCCTCCGCGCTCGCCAACTTTCACAGTGTAATCTCCAGTGAAAGGCTTATCATCTGCACAGGTAGAGACAGGAGCAGAGTTATTATATACATGGATCGGACTGACCTCAGAGTCAGCACCGGCATATTGAAAGTGTACAGAGCCCACAAATCTGATAACGTCTAATGTGTCACCTAGAACCTCTAGGGCAGGGGTGGGCAATTAATTTTGCCAGGGGGCCGCATGAGAAATTGGGATGGTTTTAGAGGGCCGGACTAATATAATTAACTCCGTTCTACCCAATACTGTATATATACAGTATATATATATATATATATATATATATATATATATATATATACTGTATATATACATACCTGCCCATTATCATCATCTTCTCCCCATCATCATCAATGCCTCCCCATTATCAGCAATGCCTGCCCATCATCAATGCCTGCCCATTATCATCAATGCCTGCCCATTATCATCATCTTCTCCCCATCATCATCAATGCCTCCCCATTATCAGCAATGCCTGCCCATCATCATCTTCTTCCCATCATCAATGCCTGCCCATTATCATCAATACCTGCCCATTATCATCATCTTCTCCCCATCATCATCAATGCCTGCCCATCATCATCATCATCATCTTCTCCCCATCATCAATGCCTGCCCATTATCATCAATACCTGCCCATTATCATCATCTTCTCCCCATCATCATCAATGCCTCCCCATTATCAGCAATGCCTGCCCATCATCACACACAGACAGCCCATAAGCACTCTCTCACATACACACACACACACACACACACACACACAAAGCACCGCACTACATAGACACAGAAACACACAGAGACACGTCTTACCTGTCCAGCGTCCCCGCTCTCTGACACAGCCGGCCGCTGAATGATGACGTCATTCAGCGGCCGGCTGTGAGAGGAAGCGCCGGTGGAGCCCGGAGCTGCAGCAGCGGAGGCACGGGAGAGGTAAGTATTGTGCCAGCTGATGCCGGGGCCCTGAGACTGCCGGAGCGCCTCCGCGGGCCGGTCACTGACAGCCGGCGGGCCGGATGCGGCCCGCGGGCCGCCCCTTGCCCGGGTCTGCTCTAGGGTATCGCTACTTCTACCCATTATTTTTAAGAACATGACATTTATCAATAAAGATTTGTCAAAGCCAAAGTATCAAAAACGCAATAAATATGAATAAATGCACTCAAAGATGCAATGGAAAAAAAACAAGTAACCTACTGGGTGCAGCAATGCTGTAAAAATTTGCAGCATCAAAAAATCATCAAATACTAAATGTGGAAACGAAGCCTTATGGCTGCATTCACACATTCAGTATTTACATCAGTATATGCAAGTCAAAACCAGGAGTGGAACAATTAGAGAAAATTGTGGTTCAGTGGTTAGCACAGTGGCTCAGTGTTGCTTTGCAGCGTTGGGGTCCTGGGTTCAAATCCCACCAAGGACAAGATCTGCAAGGAGTTTGTATGTTCTCCCTGTGTTTGCGTGGATTTCCTCGCACACTCCAAAGACATATTGATAGGGAAGGTAGATTGTGAGTCCCAAAGGGGACAGTGATGATGTCTGTAAAGTGCTGTGGAGTTATGGGCGCTATATAAATGAGTAAAATAAATAAAAGTATAATAGAAACATTAGCTTACAAATACTGATGTAAAATACTGATCGTGGGAATGCGGCCTTAAGGTAAGTGTTACAGCCACAATTTCCGGCCCGACTCTGGGTCTCCAAATACAAACTAACATATACAGGTGTGCTCAAAAGTTTACATACCCCGGCAGAATTTTTCTTTCTTGGCCTTTTTTCAGAGAAAATGAATGATAACGCCAAAACTTTTTCTCCACTCATATGGTTAGTGGTTGGGTTGTCAAACTACTCTGTTTTCTCTTTTTAAATCATAATGACAACCCAAAACATCCAAATGACCCTGATTAAAAGTGATTTTGGCCTGGTAACATGCACAGAAGTTGACACAAACGAGTGTGAATGGCTACTAAAGGTAACATCCTCACCTGTGACCTGTTTGCTTGTAATCAGTGTGTGTGCAGAAAAGCTGAGTGAGTTTCTGGGATCCAGACAGATTCTTGAATCTTTCATCCAGCCACTGACGTTTCTGGATTGCGAGTCATGGGGAAAGGAAAAGAATTGTCAACGGATCTATGGGAAAAGGTAGTTGAACTGTGTAAAACAGGAAAGGGATACAAAAATATTATCCAAGGAATTGATAATGCCAGTCAAACTGTGATTATCAAATGGAAAATCATCGGCTCTGTAAAAACAAAACCACGGTCAAGTAGACAAAAAAAAAAATGTTGTCCACAACTGCCAGGAAAATTGTTCGGGATGCAAAGAAAAACCTACAAACAACATCAGCTGAAATACAGGACTCTGAAAACTAGTGGTGTGGATGTTTCAAGATGCACAATAAGGAGGCACTTGAAGAAAAATGGGCTGCATGGTCAAGTCACCAGAAGAAAGCCATTACTGCACAAATGCCACAAAGTATCTCGCCTACAATACGCAAAACAGCACAGAGACAAACCTCAAAACTTCTGAAACAAGGTAATTTGGAGTGATGAGACCAAATTTGAACTTTTTGTCCACAACCATAAACGTTACACTTGGAGAAAGGTCAACAAGGCATATGACGAAAGGAACACTATTCCTACTGTAAAGCACGGAGGTGGATCGCTGATGTTTTGGGGGATGTGTGAGCTACAAAGGTACAGGAAACTTGGTCACAGTTGAAGGAAAGATGAATGAAGCACGTTTTCAGCAAATACTGGAGGCAAATTTGCAATCATCAGCCCGGAAGCTGCGCATGGGTCGTACTTGGACGACAGGACAACAATCCAAAAGACAAGGCCAATTTGACCTGTCATTGGCTACAGCAGAACAAAGTGAAGGTTCTGGAGTGGCCATCTCAGTCTCCTGACCTCAATATCATTGAGCCTCTCCGGAGAAATTACAAGTGCGCAATTCATGCTAGACAGCCCAGGAATTTACAGGAATTGGAGGCTTTTTGCCAAGAAGAGTGGGCTGCTTTACTATCTGAGAAAATAAAGCACCTCATCCACAACTACCACAAAAGACTTCAAGCTGTCATTGATGTTAGAGGGGGCAATACACGGTATTAAGATATGGGGTATGTAAACTTTTGATCAGGGTCATTTGGATGTTTTGGGTTGTCATTATGATTTAAAAAGAGAAAACAAAGTAGTATGACAATAAATGGCTTCACCCAACCGCTAACCATGGGTGGAGAAAAAAGTTCTGGTGTTCTCATTCATATTCTCTGATAAAACGCCAAGAAAGCAAAAATTCTGCCAGGGTATGTACTTTTCAGCACAACTGTATGTCTATGAGGCTGTCAGGACACCAGTGGTTGGACTGAAAATACATTATGTGAACGTAGCCATACAGCCACACTTTCTGGCCTGAATGCTGTCTGAGGGGCAAGGGGGTAAAAAAAAGGTACTTATTCAATAAGGCTGTTCAGAAAATAATAATGGAAAAAATCCCGCCACATTCACTAGTCTTGATATTTCAGATGAGACTCACATATTTAAGCCTACGGGTGAGCAAAAAAAAAAAAGGAAAAATTGGATCCCATATGGATCAACAGTATAGCATCGAATTTTTATGGATACAGTTGTGTGACAGTGTTTTCTCCTTCCTGATTTCCTATTCTTTTGCATGTTTGTCACACTTAAATGTTTCAGATCACAAAACAAATGTAAATATTAGACAAAGATAAGATAACACAAGTAATCACAAAATGCCGTTTTTAAATGAAAGTCTTTATTAAGGGAAAAGAAATCCAAACCTGCAGGGCCTTATGTGAAAAAGTGATTGCCCCCTAAACCTAATAACTGGTTGGACCACCCTTAGCAGCAACAACTGCAATCAAGCGTTTGCGATAATTGGTAAGGAGTTTTTTACAACGCTCTGGAGGAATTTTGGCCCACTCATCTTTGCAGAATTTGCAAACTTACTCTCTTCTCCCTATTTCTCAATAAGGGGAAGGGAGTAAAGGGCCCGTCTCACACAACGATCTCGCTAGCGAGATCGGTGCTGAGTCACTAGTTTTGTGACGCAGCAGCGAGCTCACCAGCGATATCACTGTGTGTGACATTCAGCGACGATCAGCCCCCCTGCCGGGTATCGCTGATCGTCGCTGAAATGTCTGGACATTTTTTTGATCGCTGGTCTCCCGCTGACAGGCACGCATCGCTGCGTGTGACAGGCGGGAGACCAGCGATCCGCTGGTAACCAAGGTACACAGCGGGTTTCCAGGCGCGGGGCTGTGCCTAGAAACCCGCTGTGTACCTTGGATACCAGCGCCCTGATGCAGGGAGCTGGTAACCAAGGTACACAGCGGGTTTCCAGGCACCGCGCAGCGCTTGGAAACCCGCTGTGTACCTTGGATACCAGCTTCCTGCATCAGGGCGCTGGTATCCAAGGTACACTGCGGGTAACTAAGCGATGTTACCCGCAGTGTCCTTGTGCTGATCGCTGCCCTGAGCTGCCTGTTTGGCAGCTCAGCAGCGATAATATAGCGATACACCAGCGATCCTGACAAGTGCATATCGTTGTCGGGATCGCTGGTGTATCGCTATGTGAGACCCAGCCTTAAGTCCTTGCCAGACACTGCTAATGATAAATTATCTTCCATGGAATAAAAATGATGGGACATATTGAAAGGCAAGTGCCTGATCCCTCTCTCCCCTGCTGTTGCCATTGAGTCTGGAGGCCCCCCATACAAATTAGATGGTCTGTCGAACCCTCTGAAATCAGCAGGTTTGGATAACATTAACATGTATGACCAGGGCCGCCATAAGGGCATTACTGCCCTTACTGCTGCGTGGGGCCTAGTGAGCTGCAGTTCAGAGGGGCCCAGACCCCGCCTCTTATGCTTCTGCTCATGGGTCCCATTGTGCAATAAAGTTCTGTGCGCGGTGCACACGTCGGCTCTGGGAGCTTTTCTTGGAGCTTCACAGCAGTCTAGCCTGGACGGCTGTACAACTCTTGCTACTTCCGCCCTCTGGACTTGCAGTCAGGCGACGGTGCATAATGAAGTGGAGAGGAGGGGAACTGCAAACGATAGAGTTGGAGGGATGGGGATTGCAAATGATGAAGTGAGTGGAAGGGAAGGGAACTGCACATGATTAATGAAGGGGTGAGACGGGGCAACCATCACCGCATTGGAGGGGCTCATTCTTTTGATAGCCTCGTACACTGGAGCTAGCGGCTTGACCAAACGATACAGCAAATGATAAATTGAGGGTGAAGGAGTGCAAATGATGAATCGAAGGTAGGAACAGCAAATACTGATGAATTTTGGGGGGGGGGGGAGTAAGTGATGTATTGAAATTGGATGGGGTTCAGTAAATGATGAATTGAGGGTGGGGGACAACAAATGATGAATTGTGGGTGCGGCATCAAGTGATGGTAAATTCAGGGTGGGAGAGAAGACAGGACCATGAATTAGGGTAGAAGGGGAATGTAAATATAATGAATTGGGGGAGCGGGAGGTACATAGTGGGGGCCGTTGAGGATGCAGTGACTGGTATTGAATTAGGGTAAAGTACAGTAGCAAATTAATTTATAAGTGGCTATTTATCGTTAGTGGGGGCATAGTGGTAGATTATAATTTATATTTGGAATGGTGGGTTGCATAATAACAAAATTATATATTACTGGTGGGTGCACGTCTGTATTCAGGTGTGTAGTGTAGAAGAAAGGGAAAAAGTGGGGAATGTGCTCTGGAAGCGGCGCTCTAGATAACTTATTTTATGCAGAGACGAGTCCTGGCTGGAAGAAGTGATGGCAGACTGCGCTGCATGAAGAAGAAAGAGAAAGGACTTCAACTAGAGACGTCACTGGTAAGTCAGTGTTACCTGTACACTGACACTATACACTGTATACTAAGTACAGAGTTCCGGTGTATAAGGTCACTGGTGATCACTGTATTACCTGTACACTGACACTTTACATACACAGAGCTCCTGTGTATAATGGCACTTAGTATTGTGTTTTTATTAATGATCAGTAGTGTTCGGTCACAATGTGGTGGTAATATTTGGTATGGTCACGGTGTGACATTATTGGTCCCTTGTATGGGGTATTATTAGTCATTATAAAAAGTGTATGTGACTCATTCCCTTAAAGAAAAATATACCTAATAAGAGTATTGGATATTTTAAAGAAATGTTTAATAGGTTAGAGTAGAGTAGGTCGCTGCCAAAAGAGTCTACCTTGTCATGGTGGTGGGTTAAAAAAAAATCTTTTGGCCAAAACAAAAGCTGCTGGCTATGTATGTGATCTATTGTTCGATGGGAACTGATAATGTGTGATTGATAAGGACGTGGTCCAGAAGAGTTTTACCAAGAGTGGGCGGTGGGACTGTGGAAAGTTTGAGGGGTGGAGGCAGAGTTGGGGTGGAGCCTGAGCAGAGTCTCAAGGGGGCCCAAAATTGTTGCCAGTATGGGGCACTGAAATTCCTAGTGGCAGCCCTGTGTATGGCATGTATAATACATATGCGGCTGCCAACAGCTTCACATGGTACCAAAAAAAAAAAAAATATATATATATATATATATATATATATATATAAAATTGTGTGTGTGTGTGTATCACCAACCAATCACTAAGCATCTTTCATTTCACCAGAGCTGTTTTAAAAGAAGTTGAGCTGTGATTGGTTGCTATGAGCAACAGTTTTCTCCACAACAACAACTCAGCAGACAGTGACTGGGTGGTTCTGACCCCAGGGTCTCTTAAAGGGATCCCCGGTATGGAAGTCAGGGCAATTGCCTTCAAATGCTCTGGTACTAACCCCAGGCTTCTATTAAAGGGATCATTGGTATGGAAGTCAGGGCAAATCCATCCAGCACTTTGGTTCTGACCCCAGGCCTCTCTTAAAGGGATCCCCGGTACGGAAGTGAGGGCAAATCCACTCTGCGCTTTGGTACTGATCCCAGGCCTCTCTTAAAGGGATCATTGGTATGGAAGTCAGGGCAAATCCACTCAGCGCTCTGATTCTGACCCCAGGCTGACGGGGTGATGTGGGATATTAGGGGTAGTAGTCCGGTGGCTCTGGCAGACGGGATGATGTGGGATATTAGGGGGAGTAGTCTGGTGGCTCTGGCTGACGGGATGATGTGGGATATTAGGGGTAGTAGTCTGGCGGCTGTGATGGGATGATGTGGGATATTAGGGAGAGTAGTCCGGTGGCTCTTGCTGACGGGATGATGTGGGATATTAGGGGTAGCAGTCTGGCGGCTGTGACGGGATGATGTGGGATATTAGGGGTAGTAGTCTGGCGGCTGTGAAGGGATGATGTGGGATATTAGGGGTAGCAGTCTGGCGGCTGTGACGGGATGATGTCGGATATTAGGGGTAGCAGTCTGGCGGCTGTGACGGGATGATGTGGGATATTAGGGGTAGCAGTCTGGCGGCTGTGACGGGATGATGTGGGATATTAGGGGTAGCAGTCTGGCGGCTGTGACGGGGTGATGTGGGATATTAGGGGTAGTAGTCTGGCGGCTGTGACGGGATGATGTGGGATATTAGGGGTAGTAGTCCGGTGGCTCTGGCTGATGGGACAATGTGGGATATTAGGGGTAGTAGTCTGGTGGCTCTGGCTGATGGGACGATGTGGGATATTAGGGGTAGTAGTCCGGTGGCTCTGGCAGACGGGATGATGTGGGATATTAGGGGTAGTAGTCTGGCGGCTGTGATGGGATGATGTGGAATATTAGGGGTAGTAGTCCAGTGGCTCTGGCTGATGGGATGATGTGGGATATTAGGGGTAGTAGTCTGGCGGCTGTGATGGGATGATGTGGAATATTAGGGGTAGTAGTCCAGTGGCTCTGGCTGATGGGATAATGTGGGATATTAGGGGTAGTAGTCCAGTGGCTCTGACGGGATGATGTGGGATATTAGTAGTCCGGTGGCTCTTGCTGACGGGATGATGTGGGATATTAGGGGTAGTAGTCCGGTGGCTCTGGCTGACGGGGTGATGTGGGATATTAGGGGTAGTAGTCCGGTGGCTCTGGCTGACGGGATGATGTGGGATATTAGGGGGAGTAGTCTGGTGGCTCTGGCTGACGGGATGATGTGGGGTATTAGGGGTAGTAGTCTGGCAGCTGTGATGGGATGATGTGGAATATTAGGGGTAGTAGTCCGGTGGCTCTTGCTGATGGGATGATGTGGGATATTAGGGGTAGTAGTCCAGTGGCTCTGGCTGACGGGGTGATGTGGGATATTAGGGGTAGTAGTCCGGTGGCTCTGGCTGACTGGATGATGTGGGATATTAGGGGGAGTAGTCCGGTGGCTCTGGCTGACAGGATGATGTGGGATATTAGGGGTAGTAGTCCGGTGGCTCTTGCTGACGGGATGATGTGGGATATTAGGGGTAGTAGTCCGGTGGCTCTGGCTGACGGGATGATGTGGGATATTAGGGGGAGTAGTCCGGTGGCTCTTGCTGACGGGATGATGTGGGATATTAGGGGTAGCAGTCTGGTGGCTGTGACGGGATGATGTGGGATATTAGGGGTAGTAGTCTGGCGGCTGTGAAGGGATGATGTGGGATATTAGGGGTAGCAGTCTGGCGGCTGTGACGGGATGATGTGGGATATTAGGGGTAGCAGTCTGGTGGCTGTGACGGGATGATGTGGGATATTAGGGGTAGCAGTCTGGCGGCTGTGACGGGGTGATGTGGGATATTAGGGTAGTAGTCTGGCGGCTGTGACGGGATGATGTGGGATATTAGTAGTCCGGTGGCTCTGGCTGACAGGATGATGTGGGATATTAGGGGTAGTAGTCTGATGGCTCTGGCTGACGGGATGATGTGGGATATTAGGGGTAGTAGTCTGGCGGCTGTGACGGGATAATGTGGGATATTAGTAGTCCGGTGGCTCTTGCTGACGGGATGATGTGGGATATTAGGGGTAGTAGTCCGGTGGCTCTGGCTGATGGGACAATGTGGGATATTAGGGGTAGTAGTCTGGTGGCTCTGGCTGATGGGACGATGTGGGATATTAGGGGTAGTAGTCCGGTGGCTCTGGCAGACGGGATGATGTGGGATATTAGGGGTAGTAGTCTGGCGGCTGTGATGGGACGATGTGGAATATTAGGGGTAGTAGTCCAGTGGCTCTGGCTGATGGGATAATGTGGGATATTAGGGGTAGTAGTCCAGTGGCTCTGACGGGATGATGTGGGATATTAGTAGTCCGGTGGCTCTTGCTGACGGGATGATGTGGGATATTAGGGGTAGTAGTCCGGTGGCTCTGGCTGACGGGGTGATGTGGGATATTAGGGGTAGTAGTCCGGTGGCTCTGGCTGACGGGATGATGTGGGATATTAGGGGAGTAGTCCGGTGGCTCTTGCTGACGGGATGATGTGGGATATTAGGGGTAGTAGTCTGGCGGCTGTGACGGGGTAATGTGGCATATTAGGGTAGTAGTCTGGTGGCTGTGACCGGATGATGTGGGATATTAGTAGTCCGGTGGCTCTTGCTGACGGGATGATGTGGGATATTAGGGGTAGTAGTCCGGTGACTCTGGCTGACGGGGTGATGTGGGATATTAGGGGTAGTAGTCCGGTGGCTCTGGCTGACGGGATGATGTGGGATATTAGGGGGAGTAGTCCGGTGGCTCTTGCTGACGGGATGATGTGGGATATTAGGGTAGTAGTCTGGCGGCTGTGACGGGGTAATGTGGCATATTAGGGGTAGTAGTCTGGTGGCTGTGACCGGATGATGTGGGATATTAGTAGTCCGGTGGCTCTGGCTGACAGGATGATGTGGGATATTAGGGGTAGTAGTCTGGTGGCTCTGGCTGACGGGATGATGTGGGATATTAGGGTAGTAGTCTGGCGGCTGTGACGGAATAATGTGGGATATTAGTAGTCCAGTGGCTCTTGCTGACGGGATGATGTGGGATATTAGGGGTAGTAGTCCGGTGGCTCTGGCTGACGGAACAATGTGGGATATTAGGGGTAGTAGTCTGGTGGCTCTGGCTGATGGGACGATGTGGGATATTAGGGGTAGTAGTCCGGTGGCTCTGGCTGACGGATGATGTGGGATATTAGTGGTAGTAGTCCGGTGGCTCTGGCTGACGGGGTGATGTGGGATATTAGGGGTAGTTGTCCGGTGGCTCTGGCTGACGGGATTGTGTGGGGTATTATAGTGAATTTGGCTATGTGGAGCGGGCCGGGTTATACACTCATCTTTATATATAGAGATATAATCATTATAATTTGTTATAACTAACCGTAGTTAGTTACTATGCCCGGGCAGCGCCGGGCTCTTCAGCTAGTATTGAATATAGAAGACCTGTCAATGTCAACCATGGTGGGTTATAATGACCAAAACCTGACTGCCAGCCTCCATAAAATAAGAGATTGTACATAAAACTGTGGTATCCATGATTATTTCTGAAAACCCCAATGGTCCCGCATACCTGCAATGTGTGGAGGAAGCACAGCTACGTAGTCCAGACCAGAGTCTTGAAGGATCTTTTGCATCCGGATGTGATCCTCAGTCACTGGCAATAAGGCAGGTGGTACTTTGGCGATATCCCACAGCAGGAAAGCTTCAAAAGAAATACATTAATTACCAAGGATTTAAGGCATTACAAATATATATATATATTAAAGGAGTTCTCCAGTATTAGAAACGCACTAACTCTTCCAAAATTGGCACCGGATCTATAAACGGGTTCTGTCTCTAGTATGTTTAGCGCCGCTCAATTGATACGCATGACCTGTCACGTGAGAATCCAAAAAAGCATGGAGATCCGACTCACCTATTGGCAACAGTTTTCATTGCTAAGGGCTAGCTCATACTTATTCTAAATCACAATTTAGCTAACGTCAAAGCCTTAACATCCCAATAAGAACAATGGGAAACTCTAGTTTTAAAGGAGTTTCCCTTTAAAATTGAAATGGCTTATTTTAATAAACAATGTTATAGAGACTGCATTAAAATACTTACCGTAAGTACCGTACTTACAAAAAAAATCTCTCCAAATTCATAGAAATCACTGCACAGCATATAAAACACAGCCTATCTAATGTTTTCAGTCTAAGGCCGGGATCACATATGCGAGAAACACGGACGAGTCTCGCATGTGAATTCCTGGCACTGCCGCCGGCACTCGGGAGCGGAGCGAGCGGCATAGAAATATATGCAGCCGTACACTCCACTCCCGAGTGCCGGCGGCAGTGCTGGGAATTCACATGCGAGACTCGTCCGTGTTTCTCGCATATGTGATCCCGGCCTAAGGCCCATTATAGTATTACAGATACAACTCCGGATTTAATGACCCAAACTTACAGCTGTATAGGGATTTTTTTTTTTTTTTTTTTTAAAGCAGTCACTTTGGGTCATCAAACCTAATGTCTGTATATCGACACCCCAAATAATACAAATGAACATATCATATAACTTTATTCATCCAAATTAAATATAATGGCGATCTAAATGGAAAAAAAACAAAAAAACTTTTACTCCTTTTTGACTGGTCGATTTCAACCCCCCCAACCTTACCCTTTTTTCAAGAGCCATAACTTTTATTTTTCCCTCTATGTAGCAATATGGAGCTTGTTTTTTGTGGGACAAGTTGTAGTTTTGAAGGACACCATGTATTTTACCATACAATATACTGGAAAATGGTAAAAAAAAATCCAAGTGCACTAAAATGCAAAAAAAAAAAAAAAACTCCATAATTATTTTGGGGGTTTTGTTTTATGGCGTCATTATTCTCCAGGTTAGGCCACTTTCAGCATCTTACATCGGACGCCTGGATGTTCGGGTTCAGCCGAACAGTTACAAAAAGTTTGGGTACCAGAACAGTACCTGATCCTCATTCACTTGAATGGACGGCCCGAACATCCAGTGTTTGCCACGCTGTCATGTGCATGACAGCACAGCAAACATCGCTTCTGACAGGCGGTGAAATCATCCCCGCCGGTCAGATAGCCGCAGTTCCCACGCTGTCAAAAGACAGCTTGAGCGCTGAGCTGTGATTGGAGGTATAAAGTTTACCTCTGGTCACTGATGTCAGTGGATGAGACCACTGCTCCCATATTCCAACACCTGCTGCTAATAACAGCGAGAGCAGGAGCAGCGGATCGGATGATTCATTAGCCGCTCCTGCGCTGTAAATAATTTAAAAAACAGCGTGTTTTCCCCTGTATTTTCTATAACCAGCCAGGCAAAACTCACAGCTGGGGGCTACAACCCTCAGTTTCAGCAAGGCTGGTTGTCAAGAATAGAGGGGTCCTCACGCCGTATTTTTTAATTATTTAAATCATTGAAAAAAAACTGCGTGGGGGTCCCCCCCATTTTTGACAACCAGCCTTGCTAAAGCAGACAGCTGGGGACTGGTATTTTCAGGCTGGTAAGGGGCCATGGATATTGAAGGGAAAGTGTTTTGTTTTATTTCTAATAAAGGACTTTATTCTGGCTGTGTCTTTGTTTACCATACAACTATAGGATTAGTAATGGATAGGTGTCTCAGACACCTCTCCATTAGTAATCTGTGGGCTTGAAGTCACCTGACCATACAAAGGTGGCATGAACCACACTTGCCACCGCTACAGGGCAAGTGGGAAGAGCCGGGCAAAGCGCCAGAATTGGCGCATCTTGTAGATGTGCCTTTTCTGTGCAGCTGCTGGCTGCTATTTTTATGCTGGGGTGCCAATATCCATGTCCCCTTACCAGCCTGAAAATATCAGCTCCCAGCTGTCTGCTTTAGCAAGGCTGGTTGTCAAAAATGGGGGGGACCCCACGCAGTTTTTCTTTAAATTAATTTAAATGTAATAAAACCAGCTTGGGGACCCCTCTATTCTTGATAACCATCCTTGCTGAGAGATGTAGCCCCCAGCTGTGAGTTTTGCATGGCTGGTTATAGAAAATACAGGGGAACCCATGCAGGTTTTTTTTTTTTTTTTATTTACTTACAGCGCAGGAGCTGGCAAATGAATATTCCCATCAGCCGCTCCTGCTCTCGCCATTATTAGCAGCAGCAGGTGTCGGATGATGGGAGCAGTAGTCCCATCCGCTGACACCAGTGACTGGAGGTAAATTTTATACCTCTGATCACAGATGAGCGCTCACGCTGTCTTTTGACAGCGTTGGAACCGCGGCTATATGACCAGCTGGGATGATTTCACCGCCGATCAGAAGCGTTGTTTGCTGCGCTGTCATGCACATGACATCGTGAAAAAAAAAAAAAACACCCGGTGTTCGGGCAGCCGAACCTGAAAAGTAACACGGACTTCCTGGTGAAGTCCGTGCCCGAACAGCAGATGTTCGGTACGGACACCAAATTTAACTGTTCGGGTTTGACCATCACTAGTCACCACTTCTCTATTTTTCACCCACTCCTTATTTTGGCTTTCAAACACTTATGTAAAATACTGAACGTGTGAACGTGGCCTTACCGTGATGCCAAATTTTTTTTTTATTTATGTTCTGAAAAAAAATATTAAAAGCCTCTTACTAATGTCGCCATGTTTTGAGACCTAACGTTTTTGATTAACGAAGCTGTATGAGGGCTTGTTTATTTGCCACCGATCTACCATTTTTTAAATATACCATTTTGTGGCAGATACAACGTTTTGATTGCCTTTTTTTGTGGCGTTGCAGCGACCGGAAAAAATTGCAATTTTGGGGTTTCCATTTTTTTTTTATGCTGTTTACCAATTGGGATAATTCATTTTATTTTTTGTTAGACTGGACTATTATGGAGATGGCAAAGATGTTTATTTTAGTGTATTTTCTTTAATAGGGGCAATCTGAATATTTATACTTTTTTTTTTAAAGTCTACCTGGAACGACGCATTGTAAATGCCGGTGTCCAAAATTAACAGCGACATTTAAAAACTTAACACCTACCCGAGTGATCTGTTAGGCCGGCGTCACACTGGCGAGTTTGATGCGAGTAAGTCGCATGACTTTCTCACATCAACACCCGGCACGGCCGCCCGCTCTCGGACCCGAGTGTGCGGCTGCATAGAAATACATGCAGCCGCACACTCGGGTCCGAGAGCGGGCGGCCGTGCCGGGTGTTGATGCGAGAAAGTAGTGCGACTTACTCGCATCAAACTCGCCAGTGTGACGCCGGCCTTAGGGTAGGTCATCAATAAGTCGATGCTGGCCTACCCCTTTAATGGAGCGGTGACACCACGTGCCCCCGCACAGGATTTTGGGACCTCTATTCTTGTCATTGCTGGGGTCCCAGTGGTCGGACCTCCAGCAACCATTCATATAAACTATGTTGATCATGAAACCAAGATGGTGGTTATGGCTATTGTAAATTGCAAACGTGCCAAAAAGATGAAAAAAAGGCAAAAATATCATGGCTGGTGAGAATGGATGATATTTTCATCTACTTTGATTTTCTGAAAAATGTGCGCGATTTGCAATGTACTCTTATGACCACCATCTTGGTTCTGGATTTTAAGTACGGTACACTTAACTAAATTATACCAATATACGGTATCTATTTCGTGTGCCGTTTACTTTGGCTAGGTTATATTTATTAAAATCTAGCGCCCACTTTTTAATCTTTCATGGGAGCATGTGGTGAAGACCCGGAGAAACATGGCTCCGTCACTAGTATGGATGTTCATAGCAACAATAAATAACCAATCAGAGTTCGGCTTTCATTTCTGAAAGTTCACCGGAAAAATGAAAGCTGCACTGTGATTGGTTACTATGGGCAACAAGGCCCAGTTTCATGTTCGGATAAACAAGGCCTAAAATTTAACATTCGCTAATACAACACTCGTGTCCCACCGTCCATAAAAACTCCCACCACCACCTTAACATTGACTCCTTAGTCAATGAAGTGGATAAAAGAAAAACAAACACGAAAAACAATATACGTACAAGACATGCAGCCCACCACTTTTCGAACGCCATGCGCCTTCATTGCCTCTACGATATTTCGGGTTCCCTCTGACATCGTTGTGGTTGGTGCTGTCAGTAAATAAAAGACTTGTTATCATGAGTGCGATTTGAAGATTTGTACGAACCAATGCAGTATCTATAACACGGCCCCTCAATCAACCCATGATTTTTAGTATAGGTTTCTTTCAAAAAAGGGCCTTTTTGGTGCCAACCCCTAAGATTTTAGGGTACAGGTGTAACCACAATCCTATATGCCAGTGGGCATGAAGTAAATGTGCCATGATTTATGGGCTAGAGATACGGCAGACCACACAATATACTATATATGTCCCCTATATATGGTTTGTGTTTTCTGTATATTTACCTACATTTGTATTTCTGTCTATTTTATTTTGACACCTTGTATTAAGCTTTTATGGGGAGACTAAGGAACAAATATGGATATTTATGTAAAATAAATGGCCATTTTAAAAAGCATATTATGGCTGAAGCTTCATTAACAATCATTAGTTCCAAATATGGGATTTATAGGAACATAAAACGATGCGTTTTAAAGAAAGACACTTCAGGAAAAGCTCCTTTTTTGGGGCGCGAGGTGTTTTTTTTTTTTTTTTAGGAGTTTTGGATTGGAAACTCCTAAAAAAAAAAAAAAAAAAATACTCAGCAAAACGACTACCTTGCGATGTGAGCATACAAAGTCTTTTTCAGGCGGATTTGGCCTTCAACCCACCTGAAAGAGCATTCAAATGTTAAAAATAATGACCATAACGCACAGCAATGTCTACATGACTTGTTCCGTCTTTCTTAAGTTCTTTTAGCAGCTTCAGGCTTCAAAATCTGAAACGGCTTAAAGTAGCGACTGCTCCATCCTTCAGGCAGCTCCGCTTGGAAAATGTCACTATTTTATATGGCAAATTAAGAAAAAAAAAAAAACTCTGACAGCAAAGTAGTCCAAGAAGTCAAACTCGCCCATACAAGTCTATGGGTGTGCGAAAAACACCCCCCAAAAAAAATGAATCCCAAAAGGGACACCCGTATAGCATCTGATTTTTAACAGCTACATTGCAATTCTTTATAGGAATCTGTGAATGGTCTTGTAAGTTATTAATAACTGCTGATGTAAAATAAAGACAAATAAAAAAACAAATGGATTGCACATGGCTGACTGAGGAAAAAAAATGGAGTTTTGTGCATGAAACTGAAGATTTTTGCTCTGTATGATGCAAGGCAGAGCCGTGCTCACCGTATACTTAGCGGTGATTGAATTTCTCTTGTGGGAACGCTAAGTTTTCTGTGCGGATTTTCCCCTATAGAGTTGCATGAGATGCGGAAAATCTGCAAAAAAAAAAAAAAAACGCACGTGCATTTTTAGTGCGTTTCTGCCGTGGAAACGCATTAAAAACTCATGTGATCCATACCGAAGTACAGGAATAAGTTGTCAAAGCAAACAAAAAACAAGTATAAAAACAAAACACAGCTTTATTTAAAGCATGACACAGAAAACAGACAAAAAAATGAAACTTCAATCACGATAAAAAACACACGCAAAAAAAACACAAGTGAACTAATTTAAATAGGTGCAGAAATTCAGCAACATCAAAAACACACCAAAATCTCATAGTGGGAACGAAGACTAAGAAGAGTTTTCCAATCCTTTTTTAAAGCGTTTTTTTTTTTTTTGGAAGAGGACTTTGGAGTAGATTTACTTAGAAAAATTTAATGTGAACTTCGCCTCCAACTCCTGGAGCAAAACCAACTCTACAAAACCTATTAGTCAGTGGCTCCCCCTAGTGGACATAATGTAATATGACAAATTAACACCACTTATGAACTGTATCCAAAGATCAATCTAGGTGTCCAAAAAAGCCTGATCACAGAAAGATATGCACGAAGACACATAAAGAGCACCCGAATAATAACCAAGTACATGACGAAAACAAAGACAAATGATATGATCTCAGTGCTGATTCCCATTATGCACCACTAGTAGGCAGTCTGCACAACCTTGGCCAGAACGCTGTGACCTTTGTACATGTTTTCTTCAATGTCGTCAATGACAAGATTTTTTTTTTTTCCCCTGTAGGGCCAAAGAGTTTGGAAGCTCTGCAGATTTCTGCTCGGAGAGCAAATCAATGTGAAAGTCTGAGACATCCTGAAGGAGAGTCGTGGTGCTCCATTTACCATAAGTTTTAGAAAAAAAAAGTTGCTAAATTTAAAGACCAGAGATTGACACGGCACTGATCCCATGCAGATATCTTCTATGGGAATAGGAGTGTATGCCGGATCACTGCTTCATACTTGCTCATACTGTAGCCCTGTCGGTGGTCACCGTAGGGAGGCTGAGGTCCTTCATACTAGAGCTCAGACACCACACTTATCTAACATTTACTTCAAGGCTAGCTCCAGGTTTGTGTAGGCCCCTGGGCAACATAGTCGCTGTGGACCCCACTTTGCTTTGATTTCATCTGAGGAGACCACCTTCTTCCACATGCATGCTTACAGAAGGTGCTCTAGTCACAGACCAAAAGTATAACTTTTTGGGCTAAACGCTATGTGTGGCAGAAAACTAACATGCACATCAAAATCATATATCAACCCTAACCAAACTACTTTATTAATAAAATACCTCAATGGGTAGCACCAAAAAAAACGTGACAAACAAAAAATGTAAATGTAGTGTTCCGAATTAAAACATTGGGCACACCTGGATGTCCCTAGTAGGTAACTAGGCTTACACCTGCCTGGCTGCGGAGGTTGGCACCCTAGGGGGGAGCGTTGTGGCGCCCCCGCTCCACTATGGCTATCCCTAGTGGCCCTGATGCTGTTAACAACTAGGCTTTACTGAGCAAAGAGCTCTTTATATTTCATTGTTTATCTTACTAAAACAAATCAGCTAATATACTGACATTTATCTATCCATTGTATGTCGATAACAACCATCTAGAGCCACCACTCTATACCATCTGTGTTCAATTGTTTTTACTCCATTGGGGCATAGGGTTGTATTAGCATAGTTGGTCTCTGTCTAGACATATGGGTAGAGTGATTCCCTAGGGCTGCAGGGTGCATCAGGGCCACTAAGGATAGCCATCGTGGAGCGGGGGCGTCACAACGCTCCCCCCTAGGGTGCCAACCTCCGCAGCCAGGCAGGTGTAAGCCTAGTTACCTACTAGGGACATCCAGGTGTGCCCAATGTTTTAATTCGGAACACTACATTTACATTTTTTTGTTTGTCACGTTTTTTTTGGTGCTACCCATTGAGGTATTTTATTAATAAAGTATTTTGGTTAGGGTTGATATATGATTTTGGCTTTGAAGCCCTATGGATTATTATTTATTATTATTTAACACTGCACATCACCCTGAAAACACCATCCCCACCGTCAAACATAGTGGCGGCAGCTTTATGCCATGGGGAGGCTTTTCTTCAGCAGGGTCAGGGAAGCTGGCCAGAGTTGAGTGCTCGGATCTCCTCTGCATATATCTGCAACTAGTGATGAACCCGTTCTACGCCCGGGTGGCAAGCATTTTTATAGGTACATGGTCTCCCATTCTGGTATGTGCTTCCCCCCTCCTATTCTGGTATGCATGGCACCCCTCATCCCTATCCTGGTATGTATGGTCCCCTCACCCCACCCAAATCTACTATGAATGGCACCCATTCCTCATCCTGGTATGCAAGGTCACCTCCTGCCCAATCCTGGAATGCATGGTCCCCTCACCCCCCAATTCTGGTATGAATGGTCCCGTCACCCCCAATTCTGGTATGAATGGTCCCCTCACCCCCCAATCCTGGTTTGAATGGTCCCCTCACCCCCCAATCCTGGTCGCCCAATCCTAATGTGCATGGTCCGCTCACCCTCCAATCCTGATGTGCATGGTCCCCTCACCCCCCAATCCTGATGTGCATGGTCCCCTCACCCCCCAACCCTGATGTGCATGGTCCTCTCACCCCCCAACCCTGATGTGCATGGTCCATTCACCCCCAATCCTGATGTGCATGGTCCCCTCATCCCCAATCCTGATGTGCATGGCCCCCTCACCCCCCCAATCCTGATATGCACGGTCCCCTCACCCCCCAATCCCGGTATGCACGGTCCCCTCACCCACCAATCCGATGTGCACGGTCCCCTCACCCCCCAATCCTGATGTGCACGGTCCCCTCACCCCCAATCCTGATGTGCATGGTCCCCTCACCCCCCAATCCTGATGTGCATGGTCCCCTCACCCCCCCAATCCTGATGTGCATGGTCCCCTCACCCCCCAATCCTGATGTGCATGGTCCCCTCACCCCCCAATCCTGATGTGCATGGTCCCCCCCCAACCTGATGTGCATGTCCTCACCCCCCAACCCTGATGTGCATGGTCCCCTCACCCCCAATCCTGATGTGCATGGTCCCCTCACCCCCCAACCCTGATGTGCATGGTCCCCTCACCCCAACCGATTCTTCCTCCCCCCAATCCTGATGTGCATGGTCCCCTCACCCCCCAATCCTGATGTGCATGGTCCCTCACCCCCCAATCCTGATGTGCATGGTCCGCTCACCCCCCCAATCCTGATGTGCATGGTCCCTCACCCCCCAATCCTGATGTGCATGGTCCCCTCACCCCCCAATCCTGATGTGCATGGTCCCCTCACCCCCAATCCTGATGTGCATGGTCCCCTCACCCCCCAATCCTGATGTGCATGGTCCCCTCACCCCCCCAATCCTGATGTGCATGGTCCCTCTCAACCACCCCCAATCCTGATGTGCATGGTCCCCTCACCCCCCAATCCTGATGTGCATGGTCCCTCACCCCCCAATCCTGATGTGCATGGTCCCCTACACCCCCCAATCCTGATGTGCATGGTCCCCTCACACCCCCATACCTGATGTGCATGGGCCCTCACCCCCCATCCTGATGTCATGTCCCCACCCCCAATCCTGATGTGCATGGTCCCCTCACCCCCCCAATCCTGATGTGCATGGTCCCTCACATCACCCCCCCAATCCTGATGTGCATGGTCCCCTCACCCCCCAATCCTGATGTGCATGGTCCCCTCACCCCCCCAATCCTGATGTGCTGGTCCCCTCACCCCCCAATCCTGATGTGCATGGTCCCTCACCCCCCAATCCTGATGTGCATGGCTCCCCCACCACCCCCAATCCTGATGTGCATGGTCCCCTCACCCCCCAATCCTGATGTGCATGGTCCCCTCACCCCCCCAATCCTGATGTGCATGGTCCCCTCACCCCCCAATCCTGATGTGCATGGTCCCCTCACCCCCCCAATCCTGATGTGCATGGTCCCCTCACCCCCCCAATCCTGATTGCATGGTCCCTCACCCCCACCCTGATGTGCATGGTCCCTCACCCCAACCTGATGTGCATGGTCCCTCACCCCCCAACCCTGATGTGCATGGTCCCCTCACCCCCCCATCCTGATGTGCATGGTCCCCTCACCCCCCAATCCTGATGTGCATGGTCCCCTCACCTACCCCCCAATCCTGATGTCATGGTCACCCCCCAATCCTGATGTGCATGGTCCCTCACCCCCCACCTGATGTGCATGGTCCCTCACCCCCCAACCTGATGTGATGTTCATCCCCCATCCTATCTGCCCTCAATCCTGATGTGCATGGTCCCCCTCATCCCCCCCAATCCTGATGTGCATGGTCCCCTCACCCCCCCTATCCTGATGTGCATGGTCCCCTCACCCCCCCAATCCTGATGTGCATGGTCCCTCACCCCCCCTATCCTGATGTGCATGGTCCCCTCACCCCCCCTATCCTGATGTGCATGGTCCCTCACCCCCCAATCCTGATGTGCATGGTCCCCTCACCCCCCAATCCTGATGTGCATGGTCCCTCACCCCCCATCCTGAAAGTGCATGGTCCCCTCACCCCCCTATCCTGATGTGCATGGTCCCCTCACCCCCCAATCCTGATGTGCATGGTCCCCTCACCCCCCATCCTGATGTGCATGGTCCCTCACCCCCCAAACCTGATGTGCATGGTCCCCTCACCCCCCCTATCCTGATGTGCATGGTCCCCTCACCCCCCCATCCTGATGTGCATGGTCCCTCACCCCACCTGACATCCCTACCCCTATCCTGATGTGCATGGTCCCCTCACCCCCCCAATCCTGATGTGCATGGTCCCCTCACCCCCCCTATCCTGATGTGCATGGTCCCCTCACCCCCCCAATCCTATATGCATGGTCCTCACCCCCATCGATGGCATGGTCCCTCACCCCCTATCCTGATGTGCATGGTCCCTCACCCCCCCTATCCTGATGTGCATGGTGCCCTCACCCCCCCTATCCTGATGTGCATGGTGCCCTCACCCCCCCATCCTGATTGCATGTCCCTCACCCCCTATCCTGATGTGCATGGTCCCTCACCCCATCCTGATGGCATGGTCCCTCACCCCCCTATCCTGATGTGCATGGTCCCTCACCCCCCCTATCCTGATGTGCATGGTCCCTCACCCCCCCTATCCTGATGTGCATGGTCCCTCACCCCCCTATCCTGATGTGCATGGTCTCCCCTCACCGTCTCCCCTATCCTGATGTGCATGGTCCCCCTCCACCCCCATCCTGATGTGCATGGTCCCCCACCCCCCATCCTATTGCATGGTCCCCTCACCCCACAATCCTGATGTGCATGGTCCCTCACCCCCAATCCTATGTGCATGTCCCTCACCCCCCCTATCCTGATGTGCATGTCCCTCACCCCCCAATCCTAGTGCATGGTCCCCTCACCCCCCCATCCTGATGTGCATGGTCCCCTCACCCCCCCTATCCTGATATGCATGGTCCCTCCCAGCAGGCCCCACCCCCCTATCCTGATGTGCATGGTGCCCTCACCCCACCCTATCCTGATGTGCATGGTCCCTCACCCCCCTATCCTATGTGCATGTCCCTCACCCCCCTATCCTGAATGCATGGTGCCCTCACCCCCCTATCCTGATGTGCATGGTGCCCTCACCCCCCCATCCTGATGTGCATGGTGCCCTCACCCCCCCCTATCCTGATGTGCATGGTGCCCTCACCCCCCCTATCCTGATGTGCATGGTCCCCTCACCCCCCTATCCTGATGTGCATGGTCCCCTCACCCCCCTATCCTAATGTGCATGGCCCCCTCACCGCTATTAAACTGCACAGATACCCCCCAAAAAAAAAAAACATTTATACTCACCTTTCATCCCTGTGCTCCAGCGCTGTTCCGTTCAGCTGGACGCCGGGGGGGGAGAGCGGCGCCGGAGTACGCGCATGCCCGTACCGCGCGGTCCGGCGCCATATTGCTGAAGACACACTGTAAATGTGTCTTCAGCAAAATGGCGCCGGATAGTGCTATTGTGCATGCGCGATCCGACGCGCATTCCTGTCTCCTGCCCCGGGAGAAGAGAAGCGCCGCGGCAACGCTCCTCCCGGTCAGGTAAGTATGTGAGTATGGCGCCGGAGATCGCGGTATGCATCCAGTACGCATACCGCGATCTCCGGCGCCATACATAGTACTCACCGCTCTGGCATACCTCCCAACTGTCCCGGATTGAGCGGGACAGTCCCGATTCTGACCCGCCAGTCCCGCTGAGGACACTGTGTCCCGCAGTGAGATGAGCCGCCACGCCCCCATGCACCCCTTCCTGCCCTGTCTCTTACATAGCCTCACAGCAGCTAGCAATGACGCTGCTATTGCTGTAGTCTTCTGTGCCCACAGGACCTGTGATGAGGTCACAGGAGGGGAGGAGTCAGGGGTCACATGATCAGTGTCCTCTGCTGTGATGTTGTCATGGTGTTGGATGAGGGTAAGTGTGTGTGTGTGGGGTCGGGACTCGGGTTTACAGTGTGGATGTAGCAGAGCCATGTGTGTACGAGGTGTACAGAGCGGAGCCGTGTGTGTACGAGGTGTGCGGAGCCGTGTACGGAGCGGAGCCGTGTGTGTACGAGGTGTGTGGAGCCGTGTGTGTACGAGGTGTACGGAGCAGAGCCGTGTGTGTACGAGGTGTACGTACGGAGCGGAGCTTCGGGTGTACACGAGGTGTACGGAGCGGAGCCATGTGTGTACGAAGTGTACGGAGCGGAGCCATGTGTGTACGAGGTGTACATACGGAGCGGAGCCGTGTGTGTATGAGGTGTACGTATGGAGCGGAGCCGTGTGTGTACGAGGTGTACGGAGCGGAGCTGTGTGTGTACGAGGTGTACGTACGGAGCGGAGCCGTGTGTGTACGAGGTGTACATACGGAGCGGAGCCGTGTGTGTACGAGGTGTACGGAGCGGAGCCGTGTGTGTACGAGGTGTACGGAGTGGAGCCGTTTGTGTACGAGGTGGTTGTAGCAGTGATGTAGTGTACGAGGTGTACAGAGCAGAGCCGTGTGTGTACGAGGTGGATGTAGCAGTGCTGTAGTGTGTACGAGGTGTACGGAGCAGAGCCGTGTGTGTACGAGTTGGATGTAGCGGAGCCGTGCGTGTACGAGTTGAATGGAGCGGAGCCGTGTGTGTACGAGGTGTACGCACGGAGCGGAGCCGTGTGTGTACGAGGTGTACGGAGCGGAGCCGTGTGTGTACGAGGTGTGTACGTACGGAGCGGAGTAGCCGTGTGTACGAGGTGTACAGAGCGGAGCCGTGTGTGTACGAGGTGTACGGAGTGGAGCCGTTTGTGTACGAGGTGGTTGTAGCAGTGATGTAGTGTACGAGGTGTACAGAGCAGAGCCGTGTGTGTACGAGGTGGATGTAGCAGTGCTGTAGTGTGTACGAGGTGTACGGAGCAGAGCCGTGTGTGTACGAGGTGGATGTAGCAGTGATGTAGTGTATGAGGTGTACGGAGCAGAGCCGTGTGTGTACGAGTTGGATGTAGCGGTGCCGTGCGTATACGAGTTGGATGGAGCGGAGCCGTGTGTGTACGAGGTGTACGTACGGAGCGGAGCCGTGTGTGTACGAGGTGTACGGAGCGGAGCCGTGTGTGTACGAGGTGTACGACGGAGCGGGTAGCGCGTGTGTGTACGAGGTGTACGAACGGAGCGGAGCCGTGTGTGTACGAGGTATACGGAGCGGAGCCGTATGTGTACGAGGTGTACGGAGTGGAGCCGTTTGTGTACGAGGTGGTTGTAGCAGTGATGTAGTTTACGAGGTGTACAGAGCAGAGCCGTGTGTGTACGAGGTGGATGTAGCAGTGCTGTAGTGTGTACGAGGTTTACGGAGCGGAGCCGTGTGAACGAGATGGATGTAGCAGTGCTGTGTGTGTACGAAACGGAGCCCTGTGTGTGTGTGAAGTGTACGGAGCTGAGCCGCTCAGCTCCGTACACACAGGGCTCCGTGCTTGAGCCGTGTGTGTACAGAGCGGAGCAGAGCCGTGTGTGTATGGAGTGGAGCCTTGTGTGTATGTAGCGGAGCCGCGTGTGTACGAGATGTACGGAGCAGAACTGCGTGTGTACGAGGTGTATGCTGCAAAGCCGCATGTGTACAAGGTTTACGGAGTGGAGTCGTATGTGTACAAGGTGTACAAAGCGTGGCTGCGTGTGTACAAGGTGTACGGAGTGGAGCCTCGTGTATACTGAATGGAGCCTTGTGTGTGCGAGGTGGACGGAGCTGAGCTGTGTGTGTACGAGGCATACAAAGCGGAACCGTGTGTGTATGAGGTGTGCAGAGCCGTGCGTGTACAAGGTGTATGGTGGGGAGCATTCATACCTCCCAACCGTCCTGAATTCAGCGGGACACTCCCGATTTTGGGAGTCTGCCCCGCTGTCCCGGCCGGGAGATTTTCCCGTGAACACAGGAGTACATGCCGGAGCCCCGAGGAGCACTTTAAAATTTGCACGTGATGTTCCACCAGAAGTGACGTGCTGGAAGATGACTGGAAATGAGGTAATTTCGGGAGGAGATTGTGACGGAACCATAGAGGCACTTCAGGGAATGCTTCAGATCCATCACCGTGTCCTCGCCTTGGAATCGGGGATGTCGGCCATGTGAGCGGATCATGATATGTCCTGCACCGGGAGGCTCAGGTGGGCACTACAATGGGAGCCGGGCTGCTATAGTATCTTTATAGAATCTTTCTTTCTCTGTTTCTTTCTCTGTCTCTGTTCTTTCTTTCTTTCTCTCTGTTCTTTCTTTCCCATCTTTCTTTCTCTCTGTTCTTTTTCTTTCTTTCTCTTTGTTCTTTCTTTCCCCTCTTTCTTTCTATCTCTGTTCTTTCTTTCCTTTCTTTCTTTCTCTCTGTTTCTTTCTTTTTCTCTATCTCTCTGTTCTTTCTTTCCCCTCTTTCTTTTTCTCTCTCTGTTCTTTCCCCTTTCTTTCTTTCTTCCTTTCTCTCTGTTCTTTTTTTCTTTCTCTCTCTTTCCCCTCTCTTTCTCTCTCTCTGTTCTTTCTTTCCCATCTTTCTTTCTCTCTGTTCTTTTTCTTTCTTTCTTTCCCCTCTTTCTTTCTTTCCCCTTTCTTTTTCTCTTTCTTTCTCTTCTTCTTCTCTTTCTCTCTGTTCTTTCTTTCCCCTCTTTCTTTCTCTCTGTTCTTTCTTTCCCATCTTTCTTTCTCTCTCTGTTCTTTTTCTTTCTTTCTCTGTTCTTTCTTTCTCTCTCGGTTCTTTCTCTTTCTTTCCCCTCTTTCTGTTCTTTCTTTCTCTTTCTTCCTCTCTCTTTGTTCTTTCTTTCCCATCTTTCTCTCTCTCTGTTCTTTCTTTCTCTCTTTGTTCTTTCTTTCCTTCTTTCTCTCTCTCCCTGTTGTTCTTTACCCTCTTTCTTTTTTTCTCTCTGTTCTTTTTTTCTGTCCCCTCTTTCTTTCTCTCTTTGTTTCTTTTTCTCTATCTCTCTGTTCTTTCTTTCCCCTCTTTCTTTCTTTCTCTCTCTGTTCTTTCCCCTCTTTCTTTCTCTGTTCTTTTTTTCTTCTCTCTCTCTGTTCTTTCTTTCCCCTCTTTCTTTCTCTGTTCTTTCTTTCCCCACTTTCTTTCTCTCTCTATTCTTTCTTTCTTTTTCTCTCTGTTCTTTCTTTCTCTGTTCTGCCTTTCCTCTTTCTTTCTCATCTGTCTTTCTTTCTCTCTGTTCTTTCTTTCCCCTCTTTCTTTCTCTCTCCCTCTCTGTTCTTTCTTTCCCCTTTCTTTTTTTCTCTGTTCTTTTTTTCTGTCCCCTCTTTCTCTGTTCTTTCTTTCTCGTCTTTCTTTCTCTCTCTGTCCCTTCTTTCCCGTCTTTCTCTCTCTGTCTCTTTCCTTTCTTTCCCCCTCCCTCTCTGTTCTTTCTTTCCCCTCTTTCTTTCTCCATCTCTGTTCTTTCTTTCCCCTTTCTTTGTTTATTTCTCTTCTCTCTGTTCTTTCTTGCTTTCCCCTCTTTCTTTCTCTCTCTCCTTTCTGTTTTCTTTTTCTCTCTCTGTTCTTTTACTCAGTACCAGTGTGCCCACAGTACCAGTCACTGTGCCCTCAGTACCAGTCAGTGTGATCACCAGTGCTGAATGGGTGTGGTTGGGGCGTGAACATGGGTGTGACTAGTTGGGAAATGGGTGTGGTCAGGGTGTGGCCTAAAATATGCCGCGCCACAACCTTTATCCCTCTTTCCCATCTTCAAAAGTTGGGAGGTATGCTCTGGATGCCTCACTCTGTCTGGAGCCAGACTGCGCAGGCGTGTCGCGCTTGCGCAGTCTATAAAGGCTTCAGACAGAGTGACGCTCCCACCGTTATATTATAGATGTTCATGTTGGAGAAAATAAATTTTAAATTGTTGTTTTCCCCCCTACACCTATAAGACATTATCAACTACATATTAACATCTGTTACAAGGGCATTATTATTTATATAGTGGTATTATGTGGTGCCATATAATGCAATATGAAACAGACTAAAATATATTGGGCAACTGAACAAAAAGATTCTTTTAGGTAGTTTTTTTTTTTTTTATAAATCTGCCCAATTCTGTAATGTAGAACAGAGCACCAGATCGTACAATATAGTAGAGTCTAATTTATAGGAAAGAAGAGAATTTGTGTACATTACCAAGGTCATTCCTGGTCCCCAGTAAAATAATGACAGCGTCCTGTCCCTCCACAGCCTTAGAGACATCCGACTTGTTCAGCACATCACCAACAATGACCCTTGGAGGCTTCTTGCTAGCAGGGAGGCGAGCTGGGTCCCTCACCAGGACAGTCACATTGTTCCCTGTAGATGACAGATTTTTATAGTGCTAAGCATATTATATATGGCATCTTACCAGATAAAAGCTCAAAAAGCACTCCAAAAACCCGAACGGATCTGTATAAAGTAGAGTTGTCTTGCCACCATAGTTTAGGGGCTGCTCAGATACCCTTGAATTTCCATGCAGCAGGATTTTCCTATCCCATCTGAAAGCAGCATGATGTAGGAGCAGAGACCCTGATTCCAGCGATGTGTCACTTACTGGGCTGCTTGCTGACTTGATAAAATCACTGTTTATCTGCTGCAGATCTAACAGTTCTCTAAATGCTGAGCACTGTATAACCCCACCCACACCACTGAATGTCAGCTTTCTGCCTATGCACAGTGTACACAGAAAGCTACCAATCAATGGTGGGGGCAGGGTTATTTTGCGCTCATGAATATGGAGGACCACATGGCAGCAGGCTTACTAGTCCTCATTTTTTAAAAAAACAAAACAATATATATTTATTATACACTGCCGATTTTGCAAGTTTTCCCGCCTACAAAGAATGGAGAGGTCTGTCATTTTTATCATAGGTACACTTCACCTGTGAGAGACAGAATCTAAAAATAAAAAACAGAAAATGCATTGTATGATTTTTAAATAAAAAATTGCATTTTATTGCATGAAATAAGTATTTAATCACCTACCAATCAGAAAGAATTCTGGCTCTCACAGACCTGTTAGTTTTTCTTTAAGAATCCTCCTACTCTGCACTCATTACCTGTATTAATTGCACCTGATTGAACTTGTTACCTGTATTAAAGACATCTGTCCACACACAATCACACTCCAACCTCTCCACCATGGCCAAGACCAAAGAGCTGTCTAAGGACACCAGCGACAATTGTAGACCTGCACAAGTCTGGGCTACAGAACAATAGGCAAGCAGCTTGGTGAGAAGGTAACAACTGTTGGCACAATAATTAGAAAATGGAAGAAACACAAGAGGACTGTAAATCTTCCTCGGTCTGGGGCTCCATGTAAAATCTGGCTTTGTGGGCTAAGGATGATTCTGAGAAAGGTCAGGAATCAGCCCAGAACTACACGGTAGGACCTGGTCAATGACCTAAAGAGAGCTGGGAGCACAGTTCAAACATTACCGTTAGTAACACACTACGTCGTCATGGATCAAAATCCTGCAGGGCACACAAGGTCCCCTCCTCACGCCAGCACATGTCCAGGCCCATTTGAAGTTTGCCAATGACCATCTGAATGTTCCAGAGGAGGTATTGGAGAAGGTGATGTGGTCAGATGAGACCAAAATAGAACTTTTTAGTATCGACTACACTCGCTGTATTTAGAGGAAGAAGGAGGAGTACAACCTCAAGAACACCTTCCCAACTGTGAAGCATGGTGAGGGCAACATCATACTTTGGGGGTGATTTTCTGCAAAGGGGACAGGATGACTGCATCGTATTGAAGGGAGGATGGATGAGATCATGTATTGCAAGATTTTGGCCAACAACCTCCTTCTCTCGGTAAGAGCATTGAAGATGGGTCGTGGCTGGGTCTTCCAGAATGACAATGACCCGAAACACACAGCCAGGACAACTAAGGAGTGGCTCTGTAAGAATCATTTCAAGGTACTGGAGTGGCCTAGCCAATCTCCAGACCTCAACACAATAGAAACTCTGTGGAGGGAACTGAAACTCAATGTTTCCCAAAGACAGCCCCGAAACCGGAAAGATCTAGAGAAGATCTGTATGGAGGAGTGGGCCAAAATCCCTGCTGCAGTGTGTGAAAACTTGGTCAAGAACTACAGGAAATGTCTGACCTCTGTAATTGCAAACAAGGTTTCGGTACCAAATATTAAGTTCTGTTTTTCTATTGTATCAAATACTTATTTCATGCAATAAAATGCAAATTAATTATGTAAAAACCATACAATGTGATTATCTGGATTTTATTTTTAGATTCTGTCTCACAATTGAAGTGTACCTACGATAAAAATTCCAATACTTATTTTACTCACTGATCTAGATAGAATATAATGTGTGTGTTGCCATTTTATAGGATGCATAACTTTATTTTTCCCATTCATGGACCTGTAGGAGAGCTTGTGTTTTGCATGCCAAGCTGTAGTGTTAAATGGTACCATTTCATACAATATTTTGATTATTTTTTGGGGGATGTGTGGCAACCCCAAAGAATGACAATTCTGGCTTTTCAATTTTTTCTTTAAGACGTTTACCTTTAGGAGTTAAATGATTTAGTATTTTGATTGAGCTTTTTCCAATGCAGCAGTACAGTTGTTTTCTTTTTGTTCAAAAAGGAGAAAACAGAGTGATAGCAATGTATGTTTTTTTATTTAATATCTTTTCTTCTAATATTTTTTTCTACGGGCTCAGCTGATGAGTCCGCACCATGATGTCATACTTTGTCATGGTGTGGGAAGGGGTTAAAGGGTTATACCAAAACAACTTTGGATGTTGCGCAGGTGGATCTGGAATCACTATGCTACGATCCGGGGAAAGCCTGGAGGGGCGTACCTAAACAAACACCTGATTCTTCACTAAAGCCCCAGATGGTGTGGTTAGACATGAACTCAGGTGGATGTCAGGTGCTTTTCTAGTACGGATCCCGGAGCCGAGGCAGCTGACTCCCAAAGGGACAGGGAAGCAGGACTAGCTAGGAACTGGTTAGCAGCATATATGCAACAGGTAGATAGAAGCGGGATTAGGCACAAGCAGGACTGAAATAGGAACACAGAATGGCCACAGGTGCTTGTTCACTAATATGCAGGAGTTGGTTCAGGAGGATCAGGAACAACACTAGTCACAGGCAGGACGGGTTCGGATATAGCTACAGCAGGATGGACAGGATCAGATGCAGACAGGATCAGATACAGAGAGCACAGGTACAGGGACTTTACAACTAGGTAACAGGATATAGACTGATAACTGAAGTTACTAAGGCATCTCCCAATACGGGAGGGTGCCTTAAATACTGGATGTCTCCCAGCGACTGGCTGGACACACATTTAGCAGCGCGTGCGCTGGCCCAATTAGGGGCCGGGAGCGAGCGCATGTCCTATGTTGTGAATGGGTTTGAGATGAGTTCTGAGCAGAGACTCCCTCTGGTGGTTACAAGCGGTACTGGTCTGTTCAGTGAAGATTGTGAGGACTGGGAATCAGGTGTTACTGACTGGTCTTATATAAGGGAGTCACCTTCCCATCAGGGTTGCCGGTGATCAATTGTTCTGGTCTGAATCCTTCATTCCTGTTTCCCTTGTAGCCTGCTGTGTCGTGTCTGCATCTCCTGCTAACAGATAAGACATTTTCTTCTTTTTGTTTTTGTGCTATATTTTTGCATTTTGTCCTGCACTTCTGTTGGGGCCTTCTGGGTCCCCTCCGGGGGCTTTTGCCCTCTCAGTTTAGTTCAGCCACTGATGTTTGTACTTTTGCTTTTTCCAGTTTTTTCAGTGGCTGCTGTTTTGATTTTGTTACACCAGAGAACTAATTTAGGTGGTAGAGGTCGAGTGATCTCAGGTGTTTTTGAAATTAGTAGAGTTGGTGCTTTTCAGGGTTTTTGGGATTGCAGTAAGTCCCTTCCTATCCTTTTCTATTTATTTAAGTTTGGGCCCCACGTTTGCTCATACTATTTTCTTCTGTGTCAGTATTTCTTCTTGTCTAACCGCCATTACTTGTTTGGGGGCTTTCTATTATCTTTGGGGTTCTGCTCCGGGGCAGATAGCTTTCCTATTTCTATCTTTAGGTGTAGTTAGTTTCTTAGGCTGTGACGAGGCGTCTAGGACCAACGTAGGAACGCTCCACGGCTGCCTCTAGTTGTGGTGGTTAGTCAGGGTACTGCAATCTCATAGATTCCAACTGCTCTGGTGTATTGCCTTTTTTACCTGCACTCCTCAGCTACCGAAACACAACAGTCCTAAGCACTCTCCCAAGAGACTTGTGTGCCGTGCGCAGGACCTGGGAGGAAACAGAAGCTGAGGGAGAGTGAACGGGTAAGTGAACACGCTGGCATCCCTGCAGGAGGGAGGAAGGGGACATGTGCAGGGGTGCCTTTAGAAAATAAACTTGGCACTCAACTTAGTAGAATATGAAGATTTTTTATTGCAGTCACAAATATACAATGTTTCGGTCCCACTTGGACCTTTGTCAAGGCACTGCAATGAATACACATAAAGTCAAAACAAAACTATGTACAAATTCTGAATGAGCAAACATTGGAGTAAGTAAAGAAAAATTGAAGGTGAGAGGTAGACCTCCAGGGTGAACAATGTCCAGAGTTAATGGAAGTGAAATCTTTTGAGAACAATAATAAGAAAAAAAGAAAAGAAACGAAAAAAAAAAAAAAAAAGGAAATTAATTTTGTGGTAAGTTCACGTGCTGTAGAGACCTTTATCAACTTTGTAGACACAGCTTTCCAGAAGCTAAGACGTGACATGGAGACAGGTAAACTTCATTACCAGTCAAATTTGTCCTCACTCGATTTTCAGGCACTTCAGACCTTACGGCAAGATGACCAAATCATAATTAAACCTGCCGACAAAGGGGGTGCCATCGTGGTGATGGACAAAACTGCTTACAATTCTGAGGTCACACGCCAACTCAATGATGACAGTGTCTATACTCTATTGGACTCTAATCCAACGAGTGAACTGAAACTACTTATCACACAGACCCTGACACATTATGTCTCCCTTGGGGTAATTGATTCCAAGACACAGGAGTTTCTTACCAAAAAAGATCCTATAACTCCTGTGTTTTACATATTGCCCAAGATCCATAAAAGCTCAGAAAATCCCCCGGTAGACCAATAGTTGCATCCACAGAATCCATATTATTGCCGCTTTCAATTTTTCTTGAGAAAGTTTTAACACCTTTGACACGACAGGCTCCTTCCTACATTCTTGACACAGGACATTTCCTGCAGACAATTCACAACTTAGGCCCAATACCAGATAACGCCATCCTTGTTTCATAGGATGTAAAAGATTTATACACCTCTATTCCTCATCAAAAGGGCATCTCCTGCACTAGACACCTCCTCTCTCAATCCAACAAACCATCGGAGATAGTGGAATTTTGTACACAACTACTCACGATAGTTATCACAAAAAACTTTTTCATATTTGAGGACAAGTTCTACTTGCAGATAAAAGGGACCACCATGGGCTCAAATGTAGCTCCGCCATATGCGAACAGCTTTATGGCCTTCTTTGAGGAAGAGGTTGTCTACCCCAATACCCTGTGTGGTGTAGTGACAACTGATGTAGCTAGGGGGCACTGTGTATGCTCCTCGAGGTATGCATGGAAGCATGGTTTATGTGTATTAAAAGGACCTGTGATGAGGTCATGATCAGGTGACCTAACCATGTGATCCTGACCTCATCTGTGGGTGGAGTTACACCTATGTAATGGAGTTTGTTTTGCACCTGTGTGGGAGTGTGTGGGAGTCTGCCAGTGTGGACAGGCTTCCATGTGTCCAAGGCAGGACATTACAGAGAGGTCTCTGTGAATGAAGAGTGAGGCTCCAGGCAGGAGCTGAAGCATTGAAGAGTGTATTGTATGTTACCATATGGTTTATGATGCAATAAACCTAAAGACTTTTTGCATAAGAAAAGTGTCTCCTGATTACCTCTGAAGCAGCCGAGTGAGTAAAACCTTACAATTGGTGGATGGAATGCTGGCAGCGGCCCAAGGACCACATGTTCCAGGACTGAGAATCAGGAATCAGAGGAGGAACGGACGGTCTGTGAAAACCGTGAGTGTGACCAGTGGTCACGAATAAACTGCATTGATGTTTATATGTGGTGCCTCTGAAGATAAGAGGTATCTGAAGAAACTGTTAAGCAGTGGTGACAGACAGGAGTCTGTGTTATGTGACCGGGGTCATTGAGAAGTAAGCAAAAAGCATGCTGAGAGGATACCTCAGAGGAGGTGTCCGGAAACCTGCGTGGCCAACAGGTAACAGACAGGAGTCTGTGGTGTACTGACGGGTCAGTGAGACTGTTTTTTTCCTTTGTGGGATATCTCTGCGAGAAGAGGTGTCCGGAAAATCTCTCTGGCTGAGAGTGGTGACAGACAGGAGTCTGTGTTGTGCTGACGGGTCAGTGAGAAACTGTTTTTTTTCTGGGACACGTGTGAGGTGTTTGCTGTGGCTCGTGGAGTCATGAAGGTGACAAGCGGCTGGCTGTGACTCGTGGGGTCACGAAGGTGACAAGCGGCAAGACAGCGCAGCGTGCAGAGACTTGTGGTGGCAGGAGCTACAGTGACTGTTGCAGCAAGAGGTTCTGCAGCAGCCGGAGCTGCAGTGGCAGCCACAGCAGCTTGGGAGTAGCATCTGGAGGTGCTGGTTGTTGGTGGCTGCAACGGAAGCGGTAGCAGTACCACCAGGAGCTGGTGTGGTAAAGAGGACAGTGTGAACCGAGGCACACGGACTCTTAAAGGGCCGGTACACGCCCTGGGTGGAAGACACTGTCTGAGGGTACTGTGTGGACTGGGGCCTGTAAGAGCCGTGGTGTGTTCCCCAGTGATGGGTGGTGTCCCTAAAAGGGGAGGAGTCCCAAAAGGGGAGCGGAAACCTAAAACAGGGATGGTTACCCAAAAGGGGTGGAGTCCCAAAAGGGGGCGGTAACCCAAAAAAAAATTAGATTGTGGCCCGAAAGGGGGTGGAGTCTCAAAAGGGGGTGGTAGCCCAAATCAGTAAAGTGGCCCAAAAGGGGGCGGAGTCCCAAAAGGGGGTGGCACCGGTTTCCTCAGTGGACATATCTGAGGAACAGCGGTGTGGGTGTTATACGTATTCCGCATGTGGCATAGACTTCCCGTTTGATAACAGCCCACAGGTGTGTACGGTAATGTTACATAGGGAAGGAGTCTCTGGACAGTTGGACTCAAAGAGTCAGGTGACTCTGAAAGGAACTCCGCTAGTTCTCTGACCGAGAAAAAGGTCCAGGTGTGCTGCATCCACGGGCTCATTGTGGACTATTTGGTAGACAGGGTGACGCTTGAGATGTCCACAAGTGTCGAGGATCAAGATGGCGGTATACCACCGAACGTATTGTACCCCTATGAGAGGGCACGGGACTTTGTATTTTTTGAAAATGCATGGGAACTTGATAAAGTGTGGTGTTGTTTAGAGGAGGGAGCCCCATCACAGCAGGCGGCTGTAGTGGTTCCTTGCCGTGTGAAGTGTGAAAAGGAGGTAAACCCTAATAGCGATAGTCCCGAGCCCCAGGTGACCAGAAGAAAGTGTGGGTCAGACCAACTCGGGGACTTGGAGGTGACGAGACGTGTGACCGTGGGAAACGGTTTAGCTCTAGCGCAGGGGTCTGACACCTGTCTAGGTGGGGACGTGCTGTTCCAGGATGACAGGGGGAGTGGGAGTGACTCCTGTGCAGACTGTGACTCGACCGCAAGGGAAAGCGAGTGCAGTAAGGTGGAGCCAAGTAAAAATGGTAGATCTTCCTCTCGCCGCAGGGGCCGCGGAAAGGCGGGACAGGCTACAGCCTCTTAGAAGAGAAATGATGAGGAAGAGTCAGGGTCAGGTACCGGTCAGGTTACTGTCCTTGATAAAGAGGCCACGTTATCTCTGACAAATTCCAGCACAGAGGTAGGGCTGGAGGTAGAACAGACCTGTAGTAGATCCACATCTGCAATGCCCGGAAAGGGTGAAATGGCTCAGTATGATGAAGGCTCCAGGGTACCGGAGGTAGAGCTGTTGAAAGAAACAGTAAAAGAGGCAGTTGAGCAAGAAAGGGTCCTGAGACGAATAATTGAGCACAGAATGGAGGAGCTGGAGAAGGAAGTCTCTAAGCTCAGAGATCATCTGTCAGCGTGTCATAATATGAACAAGGCCCTATGGAAAGATATGGGGGTGCTCAGAGAGGCCCAGGAGAAGCATCAGCAGGAACTTCTCCGGAGGGAGGATGAGTGTCGCGGCTTGGCAGAGGAGCGAGATAAAGTTCTTCGTAAGCTCAAGATGGAGAAAGAGACTAATGCCCAGCTCCAGAAATCCACGGGAGACGAAGTACAGCAAGCAAAGTGCCATACAGATGGCCACACAAGAAATGCTGAGGTCTTGGAGAACTGCGCTGATGCTCAGGAGGAGGAGGTCAAACAGCATGTTCAGGAAAAGGAGACATCGCTTTTCAAGTGTATGATAGAGGTACCCGAAGACATGCAAGAAGCTTGTGCCAGTGAGGATGTACATGAGGCCTTTAGAAAAGCGGTAGAAGCATGTAGTGTGAACTGGGTGCCAGAGATGAAACAGTTAGTCATACTGTCGACTAAGGAAGTCACACTGAAGCGAGTGGCTGTCCTGAGACACATGCACCTACATTGTCTCCGCACAAAGCAACTGATCCTGTTGAGAAATCACGAAGCCACTCGACGTTTGGAGCAAGCAAGAAAGGCTCAAAGCCAGCTTGGATTAATGGAGGACATCGTTCAAGTGCCCAGAGGTCTGGTGAAGAAAGTCATCGGAAGACTTGGGAAAATGATGCAGGAGATGGTGAATAAGTCCGGTGTGACGAGAGTCAGGATTCCGGCTGATGACGAAGTCCAGGTCGTGGGTGAAGACGGGATGGTTCCGTTCCTCGTTGTCGGATCCAGGGAGAGCCTTGGGAATATCCGGATGCTCCTGGAGTATCGTGTGTCCTACCTGAGAGAAGTAGAGCAACTACGACTTGAGAGGGACCAGGTCAACAGGAACCTGCAGAAAATAGAAAGAAGATGGCCTCCACCTTCAACCCGTGGTATTGAGAGGAGAAGAGATAGAAGTAGTGATGCCTCAGTTAGCTCAGTGATGAGTGACTTAAGCAGGAGAACCTATAGTGGAAAAAATGAAAAGGACGCAGACCAGACAGGACGTATGGGTGCAAGTGAATTGCGAAGCCGTACTGACCGCTGGGGAGGCGGGTGGTCTGACAGAGGGCCCGACTTAGCCAGACGGTTTGACTGGTAGAGACGACCGAGAAGGATCTCTGGTCGGGTAATAAGTGTTCAACCCCACAAGTTTGAACAGAGGGGGGAGGTATGTGGTGTAGTGACACCTGATGCAGCTAGGGGGCACTGTGTATGCTCCTCGAGGTATGCATGGAAGCATGGTTTATGTGTATTAAAAGGACCTGTGATGAGGTCATGATCAGGTGACCTAACCATGTGATCCTGACCTCATCTGTGGGTGGAGTTACACCTATGTAATGGAGTTTGTTTTGCACCTGTGTGGGAGTGTGTGGGAGTCTGCCAGTGTGGACAGGCTTCCATGTGTCCAAGGCAGGACATTACAGAGAGGTCTCTGTGAATGAAGAGTGAGGCTCCAGGCAGGAGCTGAAGCATTGAAGAGTGTATTGTATGTTACCATATGGTTTATGATGCAATAAACCTAAAGACTTTTTGCATAAGAAAAGTGTCTCCTGATTACCTCTGAAGCAGCCGAGTGAGTAAAACCTTACACCTGTTTAAGTCACACTGTCTAGTTTGGAGAAGATTCATAGACGACGTTTTCTGTATTTGGACGGGTTCCGTGGATTCATTGACTAGCTTCTTTGATACACTTAACCTTGCTTGGCCTGAATTGTCATTTACAATTACTTACAGTCATGAAAAGGTTAATTTCCTGGACACTCTAGTTATAAAAAATGCCAATGGGTCAATCTCCACAGACCTATACAGGAAACCCACTTATCATAATAGCATCTTGCATTATGATAGCCTCCATCCCCCGGCAACCAAAAGATCAATACCCCATTCACAGTTCCAGAGGGTTCATAAAATTGTTTCAGATCCTACTCAGAGCAAATTAAGATTGACGAGATGCACCAAAAATTTAGAGAAAGGGGCTATCCTACTGCTTTATTAACAGAAGCTTTGAAACCAGTCACAAGGCCCCCGTAGACCAGTGACTAACCGTTTACCTCTAGTACATGTCTATCATCCGTATGTACAAATCTTACATCACACAATACGGAAACACTGGAATATCCTCAGAACTGCACATCCGAATATAGAGGAGTTCAATAACCCCTTCTTACCGTTACAAACGTCCACATAATATCTGTGATTCATTGGTGAGAGCAGACATGGGCACACAAAAACGGGTATCAACACAGAGATTCCTACACAAACCAAAACTTGGCACATACCCCTGCCTACACTGCAATCAGTGTAATAACGTACTCAAAGGTGACTCCTTTTATCACCCACATTCGGGTAAAAAATACCAGATCAAGGACTACTCCACTTGTGATTCAGCTTATGCTATCTATCTAATCAAGTGCCCATGCGGCCTATTGTACATAGGTGAAACTACCCAACCGATTAAGGATCGGATTTCGAAACACAAATCCACCATGCGATGCAACAATATCCTCTTGCCAATCCCCTTTCATTTCACCACTTAGGGACACTCCATAGCCCAAATTAAGTTCCAAATAATAGAATTGATCACTCCCTCACGTCGAGGAGGAGATCGCATCCAATATATGAAAAAAAGAGAATCCTATTGGATCCATGAGCTACAGACCCTCACCCCCCGCAGTATGAACAGGGAGTATGACCTACACTCCTTTATTTGAAAAGCAGAATAGGGAGTTTTTGTGGTTGTCTTTATAATTGTATTGCATGAATCTTTTGTATATTGTTTCCATATGTTTCACTATGAGGCCATAATATTTTTCTTCGGATACATGATCTATATTACTCTGAGATACTTTGGCATTTGTCCCGGATTTTAATGTCTTTTTTCCTTTCACAGAGTCGTTTATATTGATCTGGAAACATGACTTCCAATTTCCCACTCTGGATCCTCTCTCCTACTCGACTGCTAAATATACTCCCTTCAACCCATAAAAACTGGTATTCTATGCTTATGAATAATATTGTATGAACTATCGCTACCTTAAATTAGTGTTCATAACCTTACTGATCACATATGCCATCAGATACAGCAGACACCGCTCCATTCAGCCTTAATATGGCGCCTGGAACGCAAGCTTTAGTTAGGTGCCGCCCACTTCCTGTGACCTACTTCCGCCTTGTGCACAGACGCTAAGCCTGCCCTCCATGCACATAATGGCGCTCACACTAGCAAAACGCTCACACCAACAAGCGGTGGACACCGCGTTGGGAGCAAAGCTGCACCATCCACTACATCACCAACAAAAAGGAGCACTTTTTAGCCAGTTTTCAACTTCACTCTAAAACGGAGGACCAATATATTGGCCCTTATCTAACAGCAGTTCTAATCTTGGGCCCAAATTTTGTCCCCCTCAGGGCATCTCTTTGTTTCCTACATTTTTTAAGGGTATGCCACACTAAGCGAGTCACTAGCGAGATCGCTAACGAGATCGCACCTGCGTCCCCAAAGACGAAATTTAGCGATCTCGTTAGCGACTTAGTTGTGTGATTCCAAACACAACTCATCAGCGATCTGGGTTTCCCCAAACACTCTCATCAGCGATCTGTATAACGCCCTCTGCGGTTTTGGGGGAAAAAACCCATCCCACCCTGCGAGGGTGGTGAAGTCGTTCCCCCTTTAAAAAGGTGTCACACTCACGATTCAGGCTCCCCGCGGGACCCCCAACGCCCAAAAAAAACGGTCAGAACGTTCATGAGCGATCAACGACATCTCAGCAGGGGCCCCCATCGCGGGTTTCATGTCACAAAACAGTTAAAGTCGCAAACCGAGATCGTACTGCGTCCTAAATGGTGACGTAGGTAAGGGACACAATACTAGCCACCATGGACGTGGTCTCTCTATTCCCCCATTCCCCATGAGGATGGAAACACCGCATTTTAAAAAATTTTTCCCTTTAAAAGAACCCAAACCCAGCCCCAGAACCAAAACCCGCCCAATTTATCAGGTTTGTGCT
>JARQOD010000008.1:34887939-34946463 GCA_033576555.1 Oophaga sylvatica
CAGAGAAAGACGCAGCAACTCATCTTCCGTTATTACTGGTGGCCTACCATGGGCAAGGATATCCAGGACTTCGTCGCAGCCTGTCCTTCATGTGCCCGTAACAAAACTGTTAAACATCTACCAGCCGGCAGGCTTCTGCCTCTGCCGATTCCGTCCGCTCCCTGGCAGCACATCGCAATGGATTTCATCACGGATCTTCCCATTTCTTCTGGCTGCTCAGTGGTATGGGTTGTGGTGGACCGCTTCTCTAAAATGGCCCACTTCGTTCCGCTATCTGGCCTCCCGTCTGCTCCAGAACTGGCCACTCACTTCATTCAGCACATCTTCCGTCTTCATGGATTTCCTCTCCACATCGTGTCCGACAGGGGCGTCCAGTTCACCTCTAAGTTCTGGAGAGGACTCTGTAAAATGGTAAAAATTGAACTAGATTTTTCTTCTGCATATCATCCCCAGTCTAATGGGCAAGTGGAGAGGATCAATCAAATCCTGGCTGGATACCTGCGTCACTTCGTCAACGCTCATCATAATGACTGGGTAGAATTACTGCCCTGGGCGGAATTCTCCTACAACAACCAAGTAAGTGAATCTTCTGGAAAGTCTCCCTTTCAGATTGTGTTTGGACTGCAACCCGGAATTCCTCTTCCTGTCTCGGGATTGTCTGATGTTCCGGCAGTCGATACCTTGTCTAAGAATTTCTCGGACATTTGGAGAGAGACCAGGTCGGCTTTGGAGAAAGCTTCTCAACGTATGAAAACGCATGCGGACAAAAGACGTTTGGAGGCTCCCATCTTTCGTCCAGGAGACAAGGTATGGCTCTCCTCCAAGTACATCCGTCTGAAGTTACCATCGTACAAATTGGGTCCCCGTTTCATTGGTCCCTTTGAAGTCTTGAGACAAATCAACCCGGTCTCTTATAAACTGAAATTGCCTAATTCTCTACGAGTACCTAACTCCTTTCATGTTTCCTTCCTCAAACCAGTAGTGTTGAGCTCCTTCTTTAAGGACCCGGGTACCACTCCTGATCCAGTCTCTGAGGATGATGTTTTTGAGGTAAAACATATCTTGGCCTCTAAGAGAGTAAGAGGTAGGATCTATTACCTGGTGGACTGGAAAGGTTTTGGTCCTGAGGAGAGATCTTGGGAGCCTAAAGAGAACATCCAGGCTCCTCTTCTTCTTAAAAGATTTCACGCAGGCTTGAAAAAGAGGGGGAGTAAAGAGGGGGATACTGTTACACTCGGTCCCAGCGATGGCTCTGCACTCCGTTCTGCTCACTCACCTGCCCCAGCTGCTCTTCGGCATCCTGTGTCCTCCTCCACTTCCTGGCACGCTGCTGGCAGGCCTCCAGATAGTCTGCTTAGGACGCGAGGCCGCGCCCACCGTCTCTCTTAAAGGGGCAGCGTGCATTTTTTGAAATAGCTAATTAACCAATGGCTGCGCACTCAGTACTATATCTGGTCACTCCACCATTAGGGGAGTGCTGGAGCAACGTGTTCTATCATTGCTATTTCCGGTTCTGTTCCTGATCTGTATGCGCTGCGTCTGCAGTCTCTGTGCTTCGCTGATACTGTTTGTCTCCTCAGAGCATTGCTAACCTGTATCTGGCTATCTTGGACAATCTCGGCTATTACTGGCGCAAGTGTCATCCCGTTCCGCCATCAGCCATCCGTACCGTGGACCGTGACAAGGTCACTGAAGCCAGCCTTCTACCATCCATTCTGGACCAGGACCTTACCCTTCTCCGTCAAGAACTTTCCACGGACTCTGTAAATATCTGTTACCCTTTTGGTCCCTCTGGGACAGCTGCCACGTGTCCGGGGTCTAACTGGAGGTAGCACCTGTGTCCTCCGGGTATTCCATTCTGGTCCTGTTCGAGGGACCTTACTACGGGTACCCGGGGCTCACTAGTTACGCCCCCTTCGGAGCCCCCCGGACCGCGGTCTCGAGGTTCCACATTAAAAAATAAAAACGAATGTGAACTTCACCACCTCTGCCTCCGCTTCCATTCGTTACAGAAGTGATAGCTTGTTTCTCCTCACGGGAGACATTTGAGTGAGTGGGAAAGAATCCCAGTTTTTGCTGATGTACCAGTGACTTGACCTCACGGTCCACTAAAGAAATGAAAGTTTCCACCAGATATAACTATATTAGCCCGACAGACCACACTTTCATACTCACTTGTTACAACAATTTCCTCCCCCCCACCCGGCTTTTTATTTTATTTTCCATATTATCCCCAGTCTGGTAGCTTTTCTTCATTTTCTAAAAACACTCCCTTAATATGTCCCATTTGTATGTCACCCCATTTTTTGCTCAGATATATTTATTAATTATACATTTGGCAAACCGTTTTTTTTCATTTATACATTTATACCTATGCAGCCATACTAAACGCCAGCAGATTTTTCTCCCCCAGCGTCCCGGACAACCAGGACGCAGGCGCTGTTCTTCTCACATGATCGGCTATGGCACTTCCGGTCCGGATGACGTATTTCCGGTCCGGCGGTGACCGCCGACTATTAAAACTCCCTGACTCACACTGGCAGCACGCCACCATAGAGCAAGGCGCGGGAGCGCCGCTCAGGACATCTTTCTCTCGTACTAGGTAACAGCAGAGAATTATTCACTTTGTTACATACTTCCTATCTATAGCTGGCATTGCTTTTAGCTTGCATCTTATCTCATTTACCTTCATTCAGGTTCATTGCACAATTGGCGCTTTTTTTCATTATCCAGTACTCATAGAAACAACCTAATAGGTAATTATATTGTGCTACCATCTCCTATTCCATTGCGCCAATCTTGCACTGTTGGACTTACCTCATTAATTTGTGTGCCATAAATACTTCTGTCTTTTTAGGTCTGATACCTATGCATACATTAAATATATGGCCATATTATTTCTCATACAATTCTACAGGTATTTTTTCTACTTTCTCATTTACAGGTGTCTCTCAGTGGGCTAATAATCACAATAATAATCATTATAAGGCTAATGACCTTCTCTTTCATTTCTCATTATATAGCCTTGTCAAAAATTTCCTTTTTTTATGACTCACTAAATTGCAGTTAATTTGTTTAGAATAAACTTTTTTACTTTTTCTTCTTACTTTTTCCTGGTACTGATCTTTTTACTCTAGTATTGGGCTTGGTTCTTTATCACCATTACTTCCCTATATAAATTTTCACCTTTTTACATACTTTTGTGCGACCAGTTGGTGCTTGTTAGTCTCTATGGTGTTACATAATTTTTGTTATTTTGGTGTTTTGTTTGTTTATTATTTTTCCTGTATATATTCTTCATTATAACATGCAATCAATGCTTTGTTACTTTGTTATTTTTATCTTGTAGCGACTTATGATTAAGACTCGGGAGAGTCGAAACGTCAAATGATTTGCCTGTCGCTTATATTTACTGTATGCCTCTTTTCTCATTGGTTGTGTTAATACATTTCTGAAATTTTGCATAGAATTCCTACAGATTGTGCAGTGCATTATATTACTTTATAAACAAGAAGAAAAGGTAGCACACTGTAGCGCTATAGCTTGCAAACACGAAATATGAAAAATATGAAAAATGAATTACATCATTAACTTAGAAATATGAAAAATTGAGAAGTCTTAGCGCATTAGTTAGGGACCTGATATACGAGAAGAGCCTTGACGTGGCTATCAGGCTCACATAATTTGGCCATCTTATGCGCTAAGACTTCTCAATTTTTCATATTTCTAAGGTAATGATGTAATTCATTTTTCATATTTTTCATATTTCGTGTTTGCAAGCTATAGCGCTACAGTGTGCTACCTTTTCTTCTTGTTTGTATATGAGTTGGTGACTCTAGGTTTAGCACCTGTTCACACTGAATCTAAGTTTGGATGTGTCGGTCAGTTTTTTGATATGATTTATATTACTTTATGTCAGGACCAGTTCCGTTGCACTTGCACCTCGACTCTTTGACCGTGTGCACACCATTTTTTCATTACTCCAGTATCATTCTTGGTGTTTGCACCGGCCTCCCAAATGTCAAGCGATACTTTTGCATACGACATAGAGACCAGTAATAATATTCTTTCCCAAGTCACGAGCTCTACTGAGTTCCTTAAGACACCATCCTTGGACTTAAGGACAAGAGATTACGAAAAAAATAGACGTAAATTAGTGTCTTTTGACCTACATTGCACCACTCTAGCCGAATATCTTCGACAGAGCAAAATCCCGAGGGGTTTACGGTGCCACCTACGCCCCACTCTGTTCTTAGAAAACAAGGAATTCTGTGAAAAATATAAAAAAATTCTGAACAAATGTTCGCTTGATATTATTATCCTCACGGTAGAATATCTCCAGAAGGAGATTGCGGATACCAAAAAATCTATTCAATCTATTGAAACCCAGCTTACAAGTACCTTACCTTCCACCGAATGGACTGCTCTTAAAAACAAGACGGACAAAATTATTGCGGAACACCAGAAGGTACTTCAAGAACGGAAAAGACTTAAATTCCAGAGAGACAACGAGGACTACACCAACAATAGAATCTATAAATGGAGCGATTCTACCGGTTCTGGAAATTGGCAAAGACAATCATCCCGTCGAAGATTTGGATCGTTCAGTTCCGGCAGCGATTCGTCAGTGGGTACAAGCAGGCCCCATTTTTTATCCAAAAGCCGCAAGGGAGGCCAAAGCAATACAAACGGACAAGACGATCGCGGAGAAAAAATGACCACACACTCACAGGTAGGCTACCAAACTTGGTAGTTAATATCTCGGGATACTCCCTTTCACCTACGGAACTTTCCATCCTACAAAAAGGACTGTCTTTTTGCCCAACCCCTAACTGGAACCCCTTCCAGTTGGAACAGGATCTCCACTACTTTTACCGTAATGTTAAAGACACATTTTGCTGTTTCTCCATATACGTGTACACCCTCTCTGGATACTCCTTCGGAATTATCTATCCTCAACCTGGGTCTCCGTAACCCTAGTTCTTTCTCTCCACCTCACACCTATCATCCGGTGGAAACTTTCATTTCTTTAGTGGACCGTGCGGTCAAGTCACTGGTACATCAGCAAAAACTGGGATTCTTTCCCACTCACTCAAATGTCTCCCGTGAGGAGAAACAAGCTATCACTTCTCTACGCAATAACTCTGAGATTATCATCAAGCCAGCCGACAAGGGTGGCGCCATCGTGGTGATGGACCACACCCAATATTGCCAAGAAATTGGCAGACAACTTTCAGACCCAGACACGTATAGGATCATTCCAGGGGATCCCACCCCTACTATCAAAAGGAAAATTAACGATCTGGTCAAACTCGCTCTGGATAAACATATTATCGATACCAAAACTGCTACTTTTCTACAGAACCCTCATCCAATTACTCCTGTATTTTAAATCCTGCCCAAAATCCGCAAGGATCTCCACAATCCCCCCGGTAGGCCAATTGTGGCTTCTACCGATTCTATACTTGCTCCTCTTTCTGTGTATCTTGAAAAGATACTCACACCTTTAATTAAGGACACAAGATCCTTTCTACTCGACACATGTCTGTGCCCTTGAAGCGTTCCAGATAGTGCAAAGACATACGCGTTCGCCCTGTCAGGTCTCTCATCCTGTAAAAATGTCCCCGATCCTGGTCCCTGCCTGTAATAATGTCTCCCATCCTGGGCCTCTTCCAAGTTTAATTTTTTCCTTCCTGGTCCTTTTCCTGGTATAATGTTCCCCATCCTGAACCACTTGCAATAATATGTGTCTCCCATCCTGGTATAATGTCTCCCATCCGGGGCCTCTTCCAAGTTTAATTTCCTCTTTCCTGGCCCTTTTCCTGGTATGTTCCCCATCCTGGGCATCTTTATGGTATAATGTTCCCCATCCTGAACCACTTGCAATAATATGTGTCTCCCATCCTGGTATAATGTCTCCATCCTGGGCCCCTTTCTGGTATGTTTGCCTTTCCTGTATAATGTCCTCCATCCAGGTCCCTCTCAGTAATAATATGAAAAATAAGCGTGTGCACAGCCGTGGGGAGATGCCAGAGTAGGTTCCCACACCGTAGAATATATAGCAAAGACTTGGCACTCAACGTGATCAAGTGAGATTTTTAATGGTATCCACAAAGTAGTAACTACTTTGTGGATACCATTAAAAATCTCACTTGATCACGTTGAGTGCCGAGTCTTTCCTTTCTGTAATAATATCCCCATCCTGGGCCTCTTCCAAGTATAACTTCCTCCTTTCTGGCCCTTTTCCTGGTATAATATCTCCATCCTAGTCCCCTTCCTGTATAATGTCTCCATCCTAGTCCCCTTCCGGTATAATGTCTCCATCCTATACCCCTTCCTGGTATAATGTCTCCATCCTAGGCCCCTTCCTGGTGTAATGTCTCCATCCTAGGCCCCTTTCTGGCATAATGTCTCCATCCTAGGCCCCTTCCTGGTATAATGTCTCCATCCTAGTCCCCTTCCGGGTAGAATGTCTCCGTCTTAGTCCCCTTCCGGGTATAATGTCTCCATCCTAGTCCCCTTCCGGGTATAATGTCTCCATCCTATACCCCTTCCTGGTATAATGTCTCCATCCAGAAAACCCCTTGAAAATAAAAACAAAAGCTTTGGATCTTGGAATATGGTAACACAATCAAACTGTTTATGTAGGGGATAACGTCCTGATCTTCGGGGAGTGGGACCTCCAAGGATGGGGGATAACTTCCAGACTTCAGAATACCCCCTTTAAAACTATAGTGCTATTTGAAAATGCTGCAATACTGCCCACTAGTGGTTAGACTGCACAGCGTCTCCTATTCACTTCCAACATAAAACCTAGTCCTATGTCCTTCCTACCTGGGGTCTGCAGATATAGGGTGGGCTCACCATACCCAGCAGGTGCAGGCTGCGCTACACAGACCACATCTGCCTGCAAAGCAGGAACCGCGGCTTCCTCCCAGTTTAATAAAAAAAATATATATATAAATTAATTAAAAAAAATATTCCTATGTGATGTTGCTGCTTCTGTAAAAGTCCAATTTCTGAAACTATAACGCTGGTTTTGGTCACTGCACCTTCTAATAAAATTAAAATGCAACTGAAACGTCGTCTGTACCCCACAATGAGATCAATAAAAAATAAGAGTTTGGCAAATCAATTTACGGGGTCAGGACCGGAGATCGTGAGTGAGGTCGGACATTACGGTATGTATATGGACCATCAAATACAAACGCCGTAAAAATGTCAGAAATTTTGCGATCTCCTAGGAATTGCTGACAGATATCAGCCGACGCGAGAGGGTGCGGACCACCCTGATCTCATAGTGCTATGCCCTGTGCTACCGATAGGTCATCCTTTCTTATGTCTGGACAACCCCTTTAAATTTGGGAACATTCAAGCACCGCCCCTGAAGAGCCCAGTATGGGCGTGGTCTCACTAACCCCACCCTCTTGTTTGTGTCCTGTATTGCGCTGAGAAAATGTCTTCTTTGAAAATCTCTTCTCAAAAACGGTCAAGTCTGCTACCATCTGAGACTGTCTCACTACTGGAGAACTACAAATCGCAGCAAGTACACTACACACGCAGACTGGTGCCCTGCTATCACATCGTTACTGCTGCAGAAAGGACAAGTTCTGAGACTTCTCTGCGCGCATGCGTAGCTCTCTTCTTCCTGGTCACCTAGAGGTTTCACTAAAACAGTCGTTAATACGCATGCGCAAATCTTCCGTCTCCGCTGTTTCTAGCTGCTATCTGATGCGGGATCCGTCTGCTTTCAACTGCGCCTGCGCAACCCTTTAGCTGTCTTCTAAGCGCCCCCTGCAGGAATTCACCGGCACTTACTGCGCCTGCGCTGGCCGAACTGGTCCATGAGATGATTTTCTGAAAGGGATTCTGCAGCATCCTCTCCCCGGATCGTTATCTGCAGATGCTCCTGCTGCACACCGGTGTCCAGGGCCTGGTAAGAGGGCCCGGGGCATAATGACCTCTACATTGCTGCACAGCAGAGGGACCAGGAGGGGAGCAGAAGAAAGTGGGTGATATTGTATGGCCTTATCATGGTGAAGGTAGGACCATGCCCTGCTGGTTGGGGTACAACTGTAATGGGGGGTCTGTGCTGAGGTAGGACAGCGGGATTGTCATAGTGCAGGCAATAGTGATGTGCAGGAGATTGTGTGTGTATATACTGTATATAATTGTGTGTGTATATACTGTATATAATTGTGTGGGTGTGAGATATATATTATCCTGTATATGTGCAATATATCAACATGCTGACACACCTACATACACATACTGTATATACAAACAAATGCATGCAGCATACTTATATATACATACATACGCAGACAAAAACATACAATATATACACGTGCACACATACATATAGATATATATATATATATATACACACATACAAAATATACACACAAATCCATACACATCAATGCACATACAATATATAGTATTTATATACACATACACATATTTCTACTTACACACATATATCCACACACCCACCCACACATATATATACTAGATGGTGGCCCGATTCTAACGCATCGGGTATTCTAGAATATGTAGGTAGTTTATTTATGAAGGTTTAAGAATAATGCAATGAATACACAGGATTTTCCGGGTAAAATTTTCTGGGGTGTATATAGAGGCTGCTGGGGTGTACGTGGAGGCTGCTGCTGGGGTATATGTGGAGGTTGCTGCTGCTGGGGTATATGTGGAGGCTGCTGCTGCTAGGGTATATAGAGGCTGCTGCTGGTGGGGTGTATATAGAGGCTGCTGCTGGGGTATATAGAGGCTGCTGCTGGTGGGGTGTATATAGAGGCTGCTGCTGGGGTATATAGAGCCTGCTGCTGGGGTATATAGAGGCTACTGCTAGTGGGGTGTATATAGAGGCTGCTGCTGGGGTATATAGAGGCTGCTGCTGCTGGGGTATATGTGGAGGCTGCTGCTGCTGGGGTATATAGATGCTGCTGCTGGTGGGGTATATGTGGAGGCTGCTGGGGTATATGTGGAGGCTGCTGCTGCTGGGGTATATGTGGAGGCTGTTGCTGGGGTATTTAGAGGCTGCTGCTGGTGGGGTATATGTGGAGGCTGCTGCTGCTGGGGTATATAGAGGCTGCTGCTGGTGGGGTGTATATAGAGGCTGCTGCTGGGGTATATAGAGGCTGCTGCTGGTGGGGTATATGTGGAGGCTTCTGGGGTATATGTGGAGGCTGCTGCTGCTGGGTTATATGTGGAGGCTGCTGCTGGTGGGGTATATGTGGAGGCTGCTGCTGCTGGGGTATATAGAGGCTGCTGCTGGTGGGGTGTATATAGAGGCTGCTGCTGGTGGGGTATATGTGGAGGCTGCTGGGGTATATGTGGAGGCTGCTGCTGCTGCTGCTGGGTATATGTGGAGGCTGCTGGGGTATATAGAGGCTGCTGCTGGTGGGGTGTATATAGAGGCTGCTGCTGGTGGGGTATATGTGGAGGCTGCTGGGGTATATGTGGAGGCTGCTGCTGCTGGGGTATATGTGGAGGCTGCCGCTGCAGGGCTATATGTGGAGGTTGCTTCTGGGGTATATAGAGGCTGCTGCTGGTGGGGTGTATATAGAGGCTGCTGCTGGGGTATATAGAGGCTGCTGCTGGTGGGGTATATGTGGAGGCTGCTGGGGTATATGTGGAGGCTGCTGCTGCTGGGGTACATGTGGAGGCTGCTGCTGGTGGGGTATATGTGGAGGCTGCTGCTGGGGAATATAGAGGCTGCTGCTGGTGGGGTGTATATAGAGGCTGCTGCTGGTGGGGTATATGTGGAGGCTGCTGGGGTATATGTGGAGGCTGCTGGGGTATATGTGGAAGCTGCTGCTGCTGGGGTATTTAGAGGCTTCTGCTGGTGGGGTATATGTGGAGGCTGCTGCTGCTGGGGTATTTAGAGGCTGCTGCTGCTGGGGTATATGTGGAGGCTGCTGCTGGGGTGTACGTGGAGGCTGCTGCTGGGGTTTACATGGAGGCCGCCGGCCGGGGTACTTCCGCTGTCATCTCCCGGCTGCGTCGCCGCTGACCTCCATGCGGCAGGAGATGACCCACGGCTACCGTCGGGAGATCGGCGATAGCAGTGGTGTGCGTGGTTCAAATCCTGCGCCTGTCACTGATTGGTCGCGTCCAGCCGGGCGCGACTAATCAGTAACGCGGGATTTCCGTTACAGACAGACAGAATTAGAAGATTATATAGTAGATGTGTACACAAATACTTACACACCCATACAGATACAATATATACACACACATATACAGTGCCTACAAGTAGTATTCAACCCCCTGCAGATTTAGCTGGTTGACACATGCGGAATTAACTTGGCATTGTGACATTTGTACTGTAGATCAGCCTGGAAGTGGGAAATGCACTGCAGCAAAAATTTTTGTTGTAATTTTTTTTTTTTTTAAAAACGTTAAACGTTAATTCAGAGTGTCATTTATTATTCAACCCCTCAAACCACAAGAATTCTGTTTGGTCCCCCTAAAGTATTAAGAAGTAGTTCAGGCACCAAGAATAATGAGCTTCACATGTGTGGATTAATGATCTCTTTTGCCAGCCTTTTCTGACTATTTAAGACCCTCCCCAAACTTGTGAACAGCACTCATACATGGTCAACATGGGAAAGACAAAGGAGCATTCCAAGGCCATCAGAGACAAGATCGTGGAGGGTCACAAGACTGGCAAGGGGTACAAAACCCTTTCCAAGGAGTTGGCCCTACCTGTCTCCACTGTTGGGAGCATCATCCGTAAGTGGAAGGCTTATGGAACTACTGTTAGCCTTCCACGGCCTGGACAGCCTTTGAAAGTTTCCTCCCGTGCCGAGGCCAGGCTTGTCCGAAGAGTCAAGGCTAACCCAAGGACAACAAGGAAGGAGCTCCGGGAAGATCTCATGGCAGTGGGGACATTGGTTTCAGTCAATACTATAAGTAACATACTCCACCGCAATGGTCTCCGTTCCAGACGAGCCCGTAAGGTACCTTTACTTTCAAAGCGTCATGTCAAGGCTCGTCTACAGTTTGCTCATGATCACTTGGAGGACTCTGAGACAGACTGGTTCAAGGTTCTATGGTCTGATGAGACCAAGATCGAGATCTTTGGTGCCAACCACACACGTGACGTTTGGAGACTGGATGGCACTGCATACGACCCCAAGAATACCATCCCTACAGTCAAGCATGGTGGTGGCAGCATCATGTTGTGGGGCTGTTTCTCAGCCAAGGGGCCTGGCCATCTGGTCCGCATCCATGGGAGGATGGATAGCACGGCCTACCTGGAGATTTTGGCCAAGAACCTCCGCTCCTCCATCAAGGATCTTAAGATGGGTCGTAATTTCATCTTCCAACAAGACAACGACCCAAAGCACACAGCCAAGAAAACCAAGGCCTGGTTCAAGAGGGAAAAAGTCAAGGTGTTGGAGTGGCCTAGTCAGTCTCCTGACCTTAACCCAATTGAAAACTTGTGGAAGGAGCTCAAGATTAAAGTCCACATGAGACACCCAAAGAACCTAGATAACTTGGAGAAGATCTGCATGGAGGAGTGGGCCAAGATAACTCCACAGACCTGTGCCGGCCTGATCAGGTCTTATAAAAGACAATTATTAGCTGTAATTGCAAACAAGGGTTATTCCACGAAATATTAAACATAGGGGTTGTATAATAATTGACCCACACTTTTATGTTTAAAATTTATTAAAATTCAACTAAGCAACATAACTTTTTGTTTTGTAAGATTTATGCTTCTGTTAATAAATCCTACTCTCGTTTGCAGTTTGAAGGCTCTAACTTATTTGCATCTTATCAAACCAGCTAAATCTGCAGGGGGTTGAATACTACTTGTAGGCACTGTATTTATATACACACATACATACATATTTATACATACACACCCATACACATATACAGTCATGGCCAAAAGTTTTGAGAATGACACAAATATTAATTTTTACAAAGTCTACTGCTTCACTTTTTCTAATGGCAATTTGCATATACTCCAGAATGTTATAAAGAGTGATCAGCTTAACAGCAATTACTTGCAAAGTCAATATTTGGCTAGAAAATGAACTTTATCCCCCAAAACACATTTCAACATCATTGCAGCCCTGCCTTTAAAGGACCAGCTAACCTCTTTTCAGTGATTGCTCCATTAACACAGGTGTGGGTGTTGATGAGGACATGGCTGGAGATCAATCTGTCATGATTAAGTAAGAATGAGACCACTGGACACTTTAAAAGGAGGCTGGTGCTTGGCATCATTGTTTCTCTTCTGTTAACCATGGTTATCTCTAAAGAAACACGTGCAGTCATCATTGCAATGCACAAAAATGGCCTAACAGGGAAGAGTATCGCAGCTAGAAAGATTGCACCTCAGTCAACAATCTATCGCATCATCAAGAACTTCAAGGAAAGAGGTTCCATTGTTGCCAAAAAGGCTCCAGGGCGCCCAAGAAAGACCAGCAAGCGCCAGGACCGTCTCTTAAAAGTGTTTCAGCTGCGGGATCAGGCTACCAGCAGTGCAGAGCTTGCTCAGGAATGGCAGCAGGCAGGTGTGAGTGCATCTGCACGCACTGTAAGGCGGAGACTCTTGGAGCAAGGCCTGGTCTCAAGGAGGGCAGCAAAGAAGCCACTTCTCCCAGAAAAAACATCATGGACAGACTGATATTCTGCAAAAGGTACAGGCAGTGGACTGCTGAGGACTGAGGTAAAGTTATTTTCTCTGATGAATCCCCTTTTCGATTGTTTGGGACATCAGGAAAACGCCTCATTCGGAGAACACAAGGTGAGCGCTACCACCAGTCTTGTCTCATGCCAACTGTTAAGCATCCTGAAACCATTCATGTGTGGGGTTGCTTCTCAGCCAAGGGAATCTGCTCTCTCACAGTCTTGCCTAAAAAACAGCCATGAATAAAGAATGGTACCAGAATGTCCTCCAAGAGCAACTTCTCCCAACCCTCCAAGAGCAGTTTGGCGATCAACAATGCCTTTTCCAGCATGATGGAGCACCTTGCCATAAAGCAAAGGTGATAACTAAATGGCTCAGGGAACAAAACATAGAGATTTTGGGTCCATGGCCTGGAAACTCCCCAGATCTTAATCCCATTGAGAACTTGTGGTCAATCATCAAGAGACGGGTGGACAAACAAAAACCTAAAAATTCTGACAAAATGAAAGCATTGATTGTGCAAGAATGGACTGCTATCAGTCAGGATTTGGTCCAGAAGTTGATTGAGAGCATGCCAGGGAGAATTGCAGAGGTCCTGAAGAAGAAGGGTCAACACTGCAAATATTGACTTGCTGCATTAACTCATTCTAACTGTCAATATAAGCTTTTGTTACTCATATGTTTGCAATTATATTTCTGTCTGTGATAAAAACATCTGTCAAACACACACATAAAAACCAGAGGGCAGCAGATCATGTGAAAATATAATATTTGTGTCATTCTCAAAACTTTTGGCCATGACTGTACTCACGTACAATGTTTATATAGACACATATATACATATACAGACATACAGACACATTTATAAATGCACAGACATACACATATTTTATACTTGCACATATATACTCATGCAAACACACACATATATACAATATGTACACACACACCCATATTTATACTTACACTTATATACACATACAAAATATAAACACAAATACATACACATCCATGCACATATGCATACATACATACATACAATATATACACACATATCGTGTTTATATGTATACAAACACACACATACATACTGTACATGCATATTTACATATAGATATACAGTACAGACCAAAAGTTTGGACACACCTTCTCATTTAAAGATTTTTCTGTATTTTCATCACTATGAAAATTGTACATTCACACTGAAGGCATCAAAACTATGAATTAACATGTGGAATTATACACTTAACAAAAAAGTGTGTAACAACTGAAATTATGTCTTATATTCTAGGTTCTTCAAAGTAGCCACCTTTTGCTTTGATGACTGCTTTGCACACTCTTGGCATTCTCTTGATGAGATGCAAGAGGTGGTCACCGGAATTGTGTCCTGTCAGGTTTAATAAGTGGGATTTCTGGCCTTATAAATGGGGTTGGGACCATCAGTTGTGTTGTGCAGAAGTCTGGTGGATACACAGCTGATAGTCCTACTGAATAGACTGTTAGAATTTGTATTATGGCAAGAAAAAAGCAGCTAAGTAAAGAAAAACGAGTGGCCATCATTACTTTAAGAAATGAAGGTCAGTCAGTCCGAAAAATTGGGAAAACTTTGAAAGTGTCCCCAAGTGCAGTTGCAAAAATCATCAAGCCCTACAAAGAAACTGGCTCACATGAGGACCGCCCCAGGAAAGGAAGACCAAGAGTCACCTCTGCTTCTGAGGATAAGTTTATCCGAGTCACCAGCCTCAGAAATCGCAGGTTTACAGCAGCTCAGATTAGAGACCAGGTCAATGCCACACAGAGTTCTAGCAGCAGACACATCTCTACAACAACTGTTAAGTGGAGATTTTGTGCAGCAGGCCTTCATGGTAAAATGGCTGCTAGGAAACCACTGCTAAGGACAGGCAACAAGCAGAAGAGACTTGTTTGGGCTAAAGAACACAAGGAATGGACATTAGACCAGTGGAAATCTGTGCTTTGGTCTGATGAGTCCAAATTTGAGATCTTTGGTTCCAACCACCGTGTCTTTGTGCGATGCAGAAAAGGTGAACGGATGGACTCTACATGCCTGGTTCCCACCGTGAAGCATGGAGGAGGTGTGATGATGTGGGGGTGCTTTGCTGGTGACACTGTTGGGGATTTATTCAAAATTGAAGGCATACTGAACCAGCATGGCTACCACAGCATCTTGCAGCGGCATGCTATTCCATCCGGTTTGCGCTTAGTTGGACCATCATTTATTTTTCAACAGGACAATGACCCCAAACACACCTCCAGGCTGTGTAAGGGCTATGTGACCAAGAGGGAGAGTGATGGGATGACCTGGCCTCCACAGTCACCAGACCTGAACCCAATCGAGATGGTTTGGGGTGAGCTGGACCTCAGAGTGAAGGCAAAAGGGCCAACAAGTGCTAAGCATCTCTGGGAACTCCTTCAAGACTGTTGGAAGACCATTTCTGGTGACTACCTCTTGAAGCTCATCAAGAGAATGCCAAGAGTGTGCAAAGCAGTCATCAAAGCAAAAGGTGGCTACTTTGAAGAACCTAGAATATAAGACATATTTTCAGCTGTTTCACACTTTTTTGTTAAGTCTATAATTCCACATGTGTTAATTCATAGTTTTGATGCCTTCAGTGTGAATGTACAATTTTCATAGTGATGAAAATACAGAAAAATCTTTAAATGAGAAGGTGTGTCCAAACTTTTGGTCTATACTGTATATATATATACATATACAGGCATATACACATACAGACACATTTATAAATACGCACACACATATATATATATTATTCATAAATGCACACTTCTATACATGTATACACAATTCTAGGGCTGCTCTGGTTGCAGTCGCCCATTTTGCTAACGTACAATCACAGTATTCCGGCAGATGGTATCTATATGGGCATAATCCCATGCTATTTAATCCGTAGACTTGACTGAACTGCCATATTGAGTGCACATATGTACTCCCTGGGCATGTAGCCGTGTTCATGCGATTATTAGCCACAGTGTGGGGCTTTTAATGCTGGTTATGGGCGGACCGCGGGCACCATGTATATAGAATAACAAGAGATTAGATATTATATATCTAGAGGGTTATACAGAACGTGGCAGGGATGAGAATAGTGTGGCGCGTGCAGAACAGTAGACGTGGTACTGTGCAGCGTGTTACAGTGGGTATACAGGACGATAGTAATGTGCGGCCGCCCCTAGGTCATTTCATATCTCTTTTATCAGAAAGTTGTGGTATAGTCAATATGGACACTGTGTAAGGACGGCTGTCCTGTCCTGGCCTGCAGATCTGGAGTGGACGAGGTATCAGTGAATAACACATAATAGTGGTCCTATATTTTATCACCCAGCTGTCCCCAGTGCCCTAAGAGATGATTTACCCCTTGTATGATCAGGGGTCCGATCACTGAGATATAATTAGACTTATATATTGGAGTGTTCCTTAAAAAAAGATGGAGCAGAGAGGGTTTTCTGTCCTTTTAGGATCTCATTTCCCAATGCTTCTCTCCTAACCTGGCCATTAGCTAGCTGTCATGGCCCACAGCTGTTTCTTCCACCCCAGTCCTCCTCCCTTTATATGCATGCTTGGCTGAGCACGCATGTATTCCCAATAGTAAGAGGGAGTTCACAGATGAAAGTCAGCTGAACCTGATGATTCTGTTGGGATCAGTAGACCATCTACTGTATATGAGGGTCCCCAGACTCTTGCCCCAACAGATTATGTGGATAGGGAGCAGGATTGGGCTATAGGGACTTCAGCGCCCGATCCTTTTGTTTTTCGAGGGAGATAAGCAGCTGCCAGACGCCTTCTCCTCTCTTCCTTGTTATAAAAACATGAAGGCTTGGCCTAGCACTAGTTAAATGATTATGGGGGGCATCAGGTGGGATTTACAGAATAGGGATTGGTTCTACCAACAGTTATCTCAGGTGTTTCGGCCAGTCACATACCCCTCTGGTGCCGCTTGTCTTCCTTAATGGGTTATTCCCAAGATTAAAGATTATTACCTATGCAAAAAAAAATAGTTGATAACTTGTAGATCTGTAGAGGTCCGATCTCTCCATACATTCTCTACAGGACTGACGGAAAAAGCCAAGCACCGTTCTTAGCCATTGCCAGCAGTCCCATAGAGAATGAATGGAGTAGCGACACGTTCTAGAACTTCAGTTTTGGGATCGGTCCCCTCTAATCTGCAGGATATCATGTTTCCTGTGCTTTGGGGATTATTTTGTAATGTTGGGAATAGCCCTTTAAAATCAAGAATATCCAAATTGCCTGACCCCATCCTTGGTGATTCCTGTATCTTACATGCACTTTAAGGTGGATGGCGTTCTCATTCTGGGGGTCCGAACATTTGTGATGTCCGATTGCAAAGTCAGAGCTAAATTTGATAAAATGAAAAATCCTTTTAGATAATAGAAAATAAATGAGGCCTTATATGAACTGATATCATTTAATCAACCCCTATAGAGTCCGTCCAAAATCAATGGTGGTCCGACTTCACCAGTGTTTTGCAAAATAAAAGCACTGCCCCTGGCAGAAGATAACATTCCTATAGTCATTTTGCCTTTTTTTTTTCCCTGCTCTCGTTTTTCACATGATGCTTAATGTCCTTTATGGCCACTACAGATGTGTCTGTAGATTTTCAATCCCCCCATATAAACAAGTGCGCCTTTACACATCGGCTCCGCTGACGCTGCAGTGTGCCCGCCTGTTTACTGTTCGCTTTCCATATGGGTGGGGGAAAGCTGCAGAGATCAGGACTCTCCAGACGTGATCCTGCAGCATTAATGCAATAGCCTTAATGCTTGATACAGACTCCAGTAATTCCTCGGGACTTAGTGACCATGTCACGGAGACAAATGCACTAATAAAAGTAAGTTAATGGGTGCGATGGCATCCACCATACTTCCCAACGAGCTCCTGATCGGGGTCACTAAAGGAAAATCTCACTCGCTGCATGTAAAGCTGCACATCTGTCCTCGTTGTTGATGATTTACGCAATGAATGGGTGTAAGGTGAGCCGGCTGGAAATTAGCTCTGCTGGTTTCCTGAATGTCGGGCCAGACGCTTATGAGGGTCCCGAAGATTTATTTCCAGTATTGTCTTAGAAATGCCCAATAAGTGTCTTGAACCAAACTCAAAAAGTGCACATTTTACTTATAAGACAGTAATGGATCAGAAGAGAGGAGCAAGATGGCGCCAATGTATACTGGTAATGTCCCATGGGGGGTCTTTACAGCTGGCCAACAGAGTTATACAAAGATGGCTCTAGAAGCATGAGGGGTTAGACCTATTCGGATGTAGAGATGGCTAACCAATATTTCCCAGAAAGAAGGATAGGAAGGGAAGGAGAAAGTTTGGGAGATGGACGAGACTGGGAGGATGTACGGATCCAAGTGGAAAGTTGAAGAATATGAGGCACATCCCAAGGTATGGTACGATACTGAGGGTGGTGAGCACACAAAAAGTGGTCTTATAGGGTTGTTCCCAAAATATCAAATTATCCCCTGTCCATAGGATTGGAAATTATATGCTTATTGCTGGGGGGGTCCCTCCTATCCATGCAAGACTGATCTCTGAAGAACCCCGTTCTTGGAGTGTCAGAACCACATTCTTGGGGTCCCAGCAATCGTCAAGTTATTCCCTCTACTGAGGATAACTTGCTATTTTGGGAATAACCCTTTAAACTCTGGGTGAACAAGGCAAACAATCGTAGAGTTCCTCTGGAGGAAAGAAGGTTTAGTCATAATCACAGACGCAGATTCTTTACTGTAAGAGCAGTGAGACTATGGAACTCTCTGCCGTCTAATGTTGTAATGAGTGATTCCTTACTAAAATTTAAGAAAGGACTGGATGCCTTTCTTGAAAAGTATAATATTACAGGCTATATTCACTAGTTTCCTAGATATTGCGTTGATCCAGGGAGCTAGTCTGATTGCCGTATGTGGAGTCGGGAAGGAATTTTTTTTCCCCAATGTGAACCTTACTGTTTGCCACTTGGGTTTTTTTTTTGCCTTCCTCTGGATCAACATGTTAGGGCAGGTTAGGATAGGATATGGGTTGAACTAGATGGACTTAAAGTCTTCCTTCAACCTTAATAACTATGTTACTATGTTACTATTAGGGAAGCTGACAAAATTTAGAGGGAGGTTTTTCTGTGTGCTTCATTCTATCTGTAACCAAAAAACTAAAAAAAACTACATTGTACATTTGGTGGAGATTGATAAAGAGAAGTAACTGGAAGCTATGAACACCTCATCTTCACACAGGACCCATGGGCAGTGGTACAAGCTTCCTCACCACCATACCTGGCAAAGATTGGGTGGAAGGCTTGACCATGAGGATGCTTCCTGGTGTATGGTGGGTGGCATACCCTGGGTGGCCATTGTAAAATAATTTGAAAAGTAGGAGCCAAATTACAGACAACACGTAGAAAATGGCAAATGTGACAGGTGATTGGGATATTGCCTGGCAGCGCCAATACACATATACAATTCTTGGCCAATTGTGGGCCTGTCTCTATTTCTGCCATTTATCCACTTCTTGAACCCAAAAAATTAGACATTGACAGTGTATCTAATCAATATTCCATTATTTTCAATGCTGGACGTTGTTATACCTATTTTGTTTCCATTTTTCTGGTAGTTGTGATGGCAAATGTGAGCCCAGAACTTGACAACATGGAGGTGCAGACTCCCCCGAATAACAACAATCGCTGGGATCAGACTGAGCGTCCGTGGGATGAACCTGCAGCTTCTGGCAAACTGTTTGAGTGCTCCAGGATCAAAGCTTTGGCCGGTAAGAGTGATGCTGTCTTCTGCACAATGGCAGCAAATCTTGAACCTTTCTTGGAAAGCCATAATTCATGGTGGAATACAGGAGATAAAATATTGTAGGATTTTATTTACTACCTCCTCTCTTACACCAATTCCCTTATTCATATGCTTTCTTAGGATGTCACGGGGATACTGTGACATAGAGGGGTTAGAAGATCTCGGCGTCTGGTTACACAAACTTCTCCACTTATTAGAACTGTTAAACCAGTCTATTAAACAGTACAGGGCTTTTTTTGCTCTGTCATGGCAAGTGTTACTCAGTTAAGTTGATTTCCTGCAGCTCTCCCATCTTGAATTGCCTCAGCTGTTCTGTGTTGGCCACTCCTCTCTGGTATATATGTTCCTCACTGGCAGTTGGGAGTTGCCAGTGATCGTTCTACTTCCTGGTTTGGTGTTGAAGCAGAAAGTTTAGTGGTTGGAGTTTTGCGGTTGGAGAATTTTTCTGGAGATTGCTGCATGGAGTTGGTTTGCGTGTTTATCCTTATCCTCTCACAATTGGTTTCCCTTTCCTATACCTCTCCTGTTTCCAACTCTGTTGTGTTTTGAGTGTATTTGTATAATTGAAGTTTTCTTTTATCCCTGTCTGTTTACCCCTGTCTGTCTGGTTAGTGTTTTCCTATACACTTTGACCCCCTCATCTCCCTTGGTGAGGAAGAGATCAGATAAGGGTTGGAGCATAACTAGTCTACACCATCTGGGGTAATGCTGTCGACAGGGATAAACTAGGGCGGCCCTAGATTTATGAATCGGGTAGGTTCCCACAGTCCCTTGACAGTATGTGACACTGGCCCAACCATTTTGGATCAATTATGGATTCTGTGGCTGCTCTGGCTGGAAGTGGCAGACTTCCGCTCCGTGACTTTACAGCTCTCACCGACTCCAGGCTCAGGACCCGTGGCTGCCTGACAACCCATGGTGGAACCCAAGATCGCTTTGCTGGATAGGTTCTCTGGGGGTTGGGATAAGTTTGTGGTTATCAGGGAGACCTGCAAACTTTATTTTAGATTGCGTCCTCATTCCTTGAGTACCGGAAAGCAGCGGGTGGGGATCGCAATCTTTCTTCTCCAGAGTGGCACTTTCTGTCCCGTCTGATTCCCAGTCGCTTCAGACAGTTGAGGAATTGTTTCTGTTTCTGGGTCTTATCTGTGACGACCCCGACCGTGTTTCTCTAACTGAGTCCAATCTACGACAGTTGCAGCAGGGACATCAGCCAGTGGAGGAGTATTGCTCTGAGTTCTGTAGGTGATCTACAGATACTAGGTGGAATGACCCCGCGCTCCATAGTCAGTTCTGACAGGGGCTTTCTGAGAGGGTAAAGGATTACTTTGCGCTGTATGAGACCCTTGTTTCTCTTGAGGCGACCATCTCTCTAGCTATCCGAGTGGACCGCCGTCTACGTCAGAGACATAAAGAAACATTACAGTTTTAGGAGGTCAATGGAACGTGGGCTGAGTCTACTGAGGAACCCATGCAGTTGGGGGGGGGGACTACTCGTTTTGCCGTCCTCCTGCAGTGAGGCGCAAAGAGGGAGTATGGTTTTTCTGTGATAAGAAGGGTCATTTTATTTGTACTTGTCCATGTATACATAATCGCAAAGAGCGGTTTAATCTGATTGTCGCTTGGTTCGTCCAAGATCAGTGTCTTGATCCTCACAAAATGTCTACAGGTATTTTACTCAGGTTATTTGATGGAAACATGTGTTACGTGCTCTTGTGGTCCTTGGACTACCTTGGCTGTTTTTGCACACTCCTGTGGTGGACTGGCTGAGTCGGGAGATAGTAAGGTGGAGCGAGTATTGTCAGAGACACTGCTTGGGAAACCATTTAGCCAGGGTTGATACCCAGTCTCTGCCAGAATACCTATCTGATTTTGAGGATGTGTTCTCGGAAAGGTAGTGTCAGGAACTTTCTCCTCATTGTCCTTATAATTGCACCATTAATTTAATTTCTGGGGCCAAATTGCCTAAGAACAGGTTGTATAATATTTCAGTTCCAGGGAGGCTGGCCATGAAGGACTATATCTGAGAAATTCTGTCTAATTGTCATACTAGACCTTCCTTGTCTCCCGTTCCAGCAGGGTTTTTCTTTGTTAAGAAAAAAGATGAAGGGTTACACCCCTGCCTAGATCTCCGTAAACTAAATCAGATCATGGTTCAGAATCCTTATCCTCTCCCTCTCATTCCTGACCTCTTTAACCAGATCTTATGAACTAAGTTGTTTTCTAAACTGTACCTCAGGGGACTTATAATCTCATCCATATAAGGGAGGGAGATGAGTGGAAGAATGCTTTTAATACACCAGAGGGACACTACGAAAACCTCCTTATGCCATTTGGGTTGACTAATACTTCTACCGGTTTTCAGCACTTTGTAAATTAAATTTTTTGCTGTCTGGCAGGTAGATTTGTGGTAGTCTATCTGAATGACATACTGATTTATTTGCCGGACCTCAAGTCACATCAGGTACATGGTAGGCAAGTCTTACAGTTACAAATACTCAGGGTCAATAAATTATATGTCAAACTAGAGAAATGTATGTTTTTGATTCCGAACGTCCCTTTTCTGCGATATTTCTTATCGTCCACTGGTTTTTGAATGGATCAGGCGAAAGTCCGGGAGGTACTGGTTTGCGATCATCCGAGGACTTAAAAGCTTTACAAAGGTTTTTAGGGTTCGCCAATTATTACTGTAAATTCATCAAGATCTTTTCATTAGCGGTCAAACCACTGACGGATATGACCAGGAAAGGGACAGACTTTTCTAAAGAGTCCAGTCTGGCCTGTGAGGCATTTGATGCTTTAAAGAAATGTTTCCCTTCTGTGCTGATTCTTATACAGCCTGATATCATTGTAGAGGTTGACGCATCGGAGGTTGGGGTTGGGGCTGTCTTGTCGCAGGGTTCGTCTACAAGTAAATGGCGTCCATGTGCATACTTCTCCAAGAAACTGTCGACTGCCAAGAGAAACTATGACATTGCTAATAGGGATCTCTTGGCAATAAAGTGGACCTTTGAGTAGTGGCGTCATTTTTTGGAAGGGGGCAGTTCATCCGGTCATGGTAATCGCCAATCATAAAAATATTTTGTATTAGGAATCTGCCAAACGTCTGACACCTAGACAGGCAAGATTGTCATTCTTTTTTTTTACCAGATTCAACTTTTTTGTGATTTGTAGGCCGAGGGATAAGAAAGTTCAGGCGGATGCTTTATCTCAGAAGAAGTAATTTTAGTCCTGTTCCTATATTACAGAAAGGTGTAGTTATTGCTACTATATGTTATGATCTTGAGAAGGAGGTCGTAGCTGCTCAAGGGGACGCCCCTGCTGCCTGTCCTTCAGGGAAACTGTTCGTCCATGTGAACCTCCATCTTAAAATTTTGAGTGAGCATCATGATTCGGTCCTGACTGGACATCCTGGTAGTAAAGCCACCACAGATCTTCTTACTCATAGTTTTTGGTGGTCTAGAATGCACCAGGATGTTTGGGAACGTGTAGCTGCCTGCAGTATTTGTGTGCGTTCCAAGACCCCACATACTCATCCGTCCAGGGCTCTTCAACTTTTGGCAATTCCCTGTAGACCATGGACTCATTAGTCTGTAGATTTAATCACTGATCTATCTCTATCAGAAGGGAACACTGTAATATTGGCGGTGGTGGATAGATTCAGCAAGACGGCTCATTTCATTGTGCTGCCTACTTTACCAAATGCCAAGACTTTGGTGCAAATTTTTATTAAAGAAATCATGAAATTACATGGGATTCCATATGACATTGTGTCCGACTGGTGGGTTCAATTTATTTACAAATTTTGGAAAGCATTTTGTGCCCTGTTAGGGATTCATCTTTCATTTTTATCCGCCTTTCATCCACAGTCTAATGACCAATCTGGATGAATGAACCAGAATCTTGAAACATATCTTAGGTGTTTTGTGTCTGAGAATCAGGAGACTCTTATTTACCTCTAGCTGAGTTTGCTGTGAATAACCGTTGTCATAAATCTACTGGCAAGTCCCTTTCTTCAGGTATACGGTTTTCATCCGCAATTCTGCTCCTTCAATAGGAATCATTCTTCAGGAGAACCTGAGGAGGAACGGTTTTCTTCATCCATTACATCAGCGTGGCAATGTGTTCTTAATAATTTGAGAAAGATGTGGTCCAAATATAAGAGTATGTCTGATCGGAGACACTTGGTGGGTCTGGACCTGTGTTTTGGTGATTTGGTGTGGTTGTCCTCGAAGAACATTAAGCTGAAGGTTCCTTCTTGGAAACAGGTTAATTGAACCCTATAAGATAGTTGCTGTCATTAATCCTGTAGCGTTTCGCCTTGCTTTACCACCCACTTTGAGATACATAATGTGTTTCACTGATCACTTGTCAAAAAAATGTAAGCTTGTGTCCCTGTTGGAGGAAAAGTTGCAAAATCTAGAAGAGAGGTTATCTACATTGAAAACCATTAAGGAAGGTGAAGAGTTCTTAGAGCAGAATTATCTCTTCATGTTACAGAAAGAGAAGAAATTCGAAGTGCACCTGAAGAAACAGAGGAATGGAAGAATGTGACCCAGAAAAGCAGGAGGATCAGGAGGCAGTCAGCACCCATACTGCTCAGGAACCAGTACCAGGCTCTTACACAGGAGAACGATGAAGAAATACATCAAGATAAGACTTTGGCCACAAACAATAACCTTGTACGCCCTCAGAGTCCTCCTGAATGGAGAAAGAAAACTGTTGTGAAGAAGAAACGGAGAGTTGTGGTCATGGGGATTCCCTGTTGAGAGGAACAGAGGCCGCTATCTGCAGACCGGATTTAACCTCAAGAGAAATGTGCTGTCTTCCAGGTGCAAAAATTAAAGATGCGTCTGACAGGATATCAGGACTCTTCAGACCTACGGATGACTACCCATTCCTGCTAATACATGTGGGGACAAATGACACCGCAAGAAACGACCTGGAAACCATCTGCAGTGACTTTGAAAACTTAGGTAAGAAAGTGAAAGAACTGGGAGCGCAGGTGGTCTTCTCTTCCATCCTCCCAGTGGATGTACATGGAACAAGGAGGTGGAAGAAGATTCTGCAGGTGAACAACTGGCTACGTCGATGGTGCCGTCAGCAAGGATTTGGTTTTCTGGATCACGGAGTGAATTACCTATACGATGGACTACTGGCTAGAGATGGGGTGCACCTTACGAAGACTGGAAAACATGTATTTGGAAGTCGCCTTGCTACACTCATCAGGAGAGCTTTAAACTAGAACAATGTGGGAAGGGAAGCAAAACGCCAGCAAAAGCCATACACTTAACAAATACTATTGAGATTTCTGCTATTAGAAGTGAAGGGGAAGAACAAAGACAAAAAAATCTACATAATAAAAATATTGAAGAAAGAGAAATCAATCACAAACTAAAATGTTTCTATACGAATGCACAAAGCATGGGCAACAAACAAGGAGAACTGGAACTACTAACGCAGGAAAATAAATATAATGTCATTGGAATCACTGAAACTTGGTGGGACGACACACATGATTGGAATACAAGGCTAGAAGGATGCAACTTATTTGCAAGAAACAGACTTGATAAACGAGGAGGAGGTGTCGCATTGTATGTTAGAAAAGCGTATATCTGCACAGAGATTGACTCTTCACAGACTGGGAGTTCTGTGGAAACTGTTTGGGTAAGAATACAAGGACAGAACAATGGAAAGGACACCATTGTAGGCATTTACTACAGGCCACCTATGCAAGCTGAAGATATGGATGAACTCTTTATGCATCAAATGGCCAAGTTCTCCAAAAAATATGACATAGTGGTCATGGGAGATTTCAACTATCGAGACATTTGTTGGGAATCTCTCTCAGGCAAAACTACCAGGTCAAGGAAATTCTTATCCTCTCTTGCTGACAACTTTATCTTCCAAAAGGTAGGGGAGAAAACAAGGGGATCTGCTACCTTGGATCTAATCCTTATAAACAGGGAGGAAATGGTTGAGGAGGTAAGAGTGGCTGGGACCCTAGGAGGTAGTGACCATGCTATTTTAGAATTTTGGATAACAAGAGGAGGAAGACCTGTGACATCAAGATTAGATTTCAGAAAGGCAGATTTTAAGGGACTCAGAAAGAGAATTGGAGGGATCCAATGGCTGGATATCCTTAAGGACAAAAATGTCCAGGAAGGATGGAAAATCTTGAAAAATGAGATTCTCAAGGCACAATCGTTAACAATTCCGAAAAGAGGGAAGAATGGGAAGCATTTAAGGAAACCAGGATGGATGAACACAGAACTTAAACACATGCTAAAAAGGAAGAAAGAAATGTTTATCAAATGGAAAGAGGGAGGCATATCTAAAGAAGAATATTGTGCCGTCTGCAGAACCTGCAGGGCACAAATCAGATTATCTAAAGCTGACAATGAATTAAGGCTTGCAAGTGACGTCAAAAGCAACAAAAAAGGATTTTGGGGATACGTCAAAAGTAAAAGAAAAGTCAAAGATGCTATAGGATTTTTACAGGATGAAAATGATGAAATGGTAAGACAGGATGTTGAGAAGGCTGAACTTTTAAATTCCTATTTTGTATCTGTTTTCTCTCAGAAAGGAAATGTAACATCAACTGATCTTCACTGTCCTATTAAAGGAATAGATGAATCCAGGATATCTATAAACAGAAAGACAGTGAGGAAACACTTAGCTAACCTAAATGAATTCAAGTCTCCAGGTCCAGATGAATTACACCCCATAGTACTGAAGGAGATAGCAGAAGAAATTCTTGAACCACTGTCCATAATCTTTGAAAATACTTGGAGAACAGGAGAAGTCCCAGAAGACTGGAGAAGAGCAAATGTTGTTCCTATCTTCTAAAAGGGGAAGAAGGTGGACCCAGGGAACTACAGGCCGGTGAGTCTGACTTCTATACCAGGAAAGATCTTTGAATAAATTATTAAAGAACATGTATGCAAGTACCTGGATAAGAATGAAGTGATTAAACAGAGTCAGCATGGGTTTGTAACTAATAAGTCATGTCAGACTAACTTAATTTCCTTCTATGACAGAATCACTGACTGGGTGGATCAGGGAAATGCTGTAGGTATAGTATATCTTGACTTCAGCAAAGCATTTGACAAAGTATCTCACACAATCCTTATTGAAAAAATGACTAAGTATGGAATGGACAAGGCAACTGTTAGGTGGATTCATAACTGGCTTAGTGATCGGACCCAAAGAGTGGTCGTAAATGGCTGCACATCCAGTTGGAAGAATGTCTCAAGTGGGGTACCACAAGGCTCTGTTTTGGGCCCTGTATTGTTCAACATCTTTATCAATGATTTAGATGAAGGAATTGAGGGTAAACTGATCAAATTTGCTGATGACACAAAGCTAGGAGGGGTAGTTAATACTAGAGAAGAGAGAGAGAGGATTCAAAAAGATATAAATAAACTGGAGCAGTGGGCAGCAACTAACAGAATGTATTTTATCAGGGAAAAATGCAAAGTACTACATCTGGGCAATAAAAATGAAAAAAGCATATACAAAATGGGAGGAATAGGGCTAAGTAACAGCACATGTGAAAAAGACTTGGGTATACTAATTGATCACAGACTGAACATGAGTCAACAGTGTGATGAAGCAGCAAAAAAGGCAAATGCAATTCTAGGATGTCTCAACAGAAGCATACAGTCTAGATCACGTGAGGTCATTATTGCCCTCTACTCCTCTTTGGTCAGACCTCATCTGGAATACTGTGTCCAGTTTTGGGCACCACATTTTAAAAAAGACATCAACAAACTGGAGCAAGTTCAGAGAAGAGCGACCAGAATGGTGTCCGGTCTGCAAACCATGTCCTATGAGGAACGGTTGCAGGATTTGGGAATGTTTTGCTTGCAAAAAAGAAGACTGAGAGGAGACTTAATAGCTGTCTACAAATATCTCAAGGGCTGTCACATTGTAGAAGGATCATCTTTATTCTCATTTGCACAAGGAAAGACTAGAATCAATGTGATGAAACTGAATGGGAGGAGACACAGATTAGATATTAGAAAAAACTTTTTGATAGTTAGGGTGATCAATGAGTGGAACAGGCTGCCATGAGAAGTGGTGAGTTCTCCTTCAATGGAAGTCTTCAAACAGAGGCTGGTCAGACATCTGTCTGGGATGATTTAGAGAATCCTGCTTTGAGCAGGGAGATGGACCAGATGGCCCAGGAGGTCCCTTCCAACTCTACCATTCTATGATTTTATGATTCTATGATTCTATTGCTTCCTCTGAACCATCTCCAACACCACCTTCCCCAGTCAGTGCTGATAGGAATCTGGAATTTCAAATAACGAAGATTATCGATTCTTGCTTGTTACGCCGGTTTCTTCAATATTTGATTTATTGGAAGGGTTACGGTCCTGAGGAGAGACTGTGGCTACCAGCGTCTAACATTCATGTGATCAGGTTGGTCCAGTCTTTTCATGCTGCACATCCAGATAAAACTGGTTTTGAGGTTCCGGAGGTCCCTCTTGGGAGGAAAGTTTGTACTGTCATGGGGATACTGTGACAGAGATGGGCCAGAAGATTGCGGCATCTGGTTACACAAACTCGTGCTCTTATTAGAATTGTTTCACCATCCTGTTAAACAGTTCAGGATTTCCTTGCTCTGTCATGGCAAGGGTTAATTAGTTCAGTTGATCTCCTGGAGGTCTCCATTCTGAATTGCCTCAGCTGTTCTGTGTTGGCCACTCCCTCTGGTATATATGCTCATCACTGGCACTTGGGAATTGCCAGTGATGGTTCTACTTCCTGGTTTGGTGTTGAAGGAGAAAGTTCAATGTTTGGAGTTGGCGGTTGGAGAGTTTTTCTAGAAATTGCTGCTTGGCGTTGGTTTGCGTATTTATCTTTATCCTCTTATATTTGGTTTCCCCTTCCTATAACTCTCTGGTTTCCCACTCTGTTGTTTTGTGATTGTTTTTGTATGATTGTAGTTTTCTTTTATCTCTGTCTGTTTACCCCTGTCTGTCTGGTTAGTGTTTTCCTATACACTTCGGCTCCTCACCTCCCTGGGTGGGGGAGGGATCAGATAAGGGTTAAGCTAGGAGAATAGCTAGGTACAAGACACCTGCATCTCCACCATATGGGGTAATCCGGGAGACAGGGATAGAATAGGTCACCCCTAGTTTATGGGATCGAGTAGTTTCTTGACACTACGTGACATAGGGCTTATGGAAATTGCAGAAAGGGATCTTCTTGGAACCCACTTCTAACCCAAAGCGGCCCAGGCCCTTACATTGTACTACTTGGATGGCCACGAATTTGACCATGCAACTTCCACAACGAATGGCCGGCAGCAACTTCCCTCTATTACGATTCTTGATCATAGTGGGGTTTCAGAAGAATAAAGCTTGTGTGGAGAAAGTCTTGGTCAGACATCTCGTCTAATAATTACATACGTTCTCTGCTTCTTTTCCTCTTTTAATCCGTAGATGAACGGGATGCCGTGCAGAAGAAAACATTTACCAAGTGGATGAATTCTCATCTCTCCAAAGTTCCCTGTCGTGTGAATGACCTGTACAGTGACTTGCGAGATGGGTACATCATCACCAAACTGCTGGAAGTGCTCTCTGGGGAACAGCTGGTATGACTGTGTGATGAGGGATATAGAAATAGTGGTGTAATTGTTTTTTTAATGGATATTAGAAGCTCAAAAGGAACCTAACACCACGGGCAGCATGACTCTGAGCCCAGCTCCATTGTTGCAGCCGTGTATGTTTTACATAGATCTATGTAGTAGTTCTTAAATGGTCTTGATTGCATGAAGTATAATATTTTTTTGAGTCTGCAGATAAAGTTTTTAAGTCCAGTGAATTAATGTAATTTTCCCTCAGCCGAAACCCACACGAGGCCGGATGAGGATTCACTCTTTGGAAAACGTGGACAAGGCCCTTCAGTTTCTTAAGGAGCAGCGAGTGCATCTAGAGAATGTAGGATCCCATGATATTGTAGACGGGAATCACCGGCTAACGCTCGGCCTCGTCTGGACCATTATTCTTCGTTTTCAGGTAATTTGCACATTTCAGAAGAACACAAATTGCGTTGATTGTCAGTATTGCATATGTCTAAAGAGCCTTCTGGACAGTCCACATTGTGCAGTCCCTCTGTTATTTCTCCTGAAAATTTGTGAATTAATTAACACATGGGTGTAGCCATTCCCCCTTTTTTTCAGTATTGTGTGTATGTGCTTTCCCATGTGCCATTTTGATGCATTTAATGGGGAAAAGAAGAAAGAACATGTCACTTTTTTGAAGCAGTTCCTGATGGAATTTGCTCTAAACTAGACACTAAATGGGAAAAACTCCACAAAGAAACCATTTTCACATGAAAAACTCAATATCTGAAAAAACTGTGTCCACATAGACATACCTAAGCACTCATAATCTTTAAACTGTGGCTCTCCAGCTCTTGCAACTCTACAAAAATGACTGTCAATTTGCCGGAAATGAAGATCCACAGAGTTAAGACTTCAGTTCTGCTGGAACAATTAATACTATGACTCTGTGCATTGTTTCCTTTTTATGAACATTTTCTTTATTTCTACATTTCTGGAAGATCCAAGTGATAAAGATTGAAACTGAAGATAACCGAGAGACGAGGTCAGCCAAGGACGCCCTTCTCTTGTGGTGCCAGATGAAGACAGCAGGGTAGGTTTTGGATTTTTTTGTCCAACTGATAAGTGACCTATTACAAGATCCCGTAGTATTGTATTATTCTTTCTATCTACAGCTATCCTGAGGTCAATATCCAGAACTTTACCACCAGCTGGAGAGATGGGCTGGCATTCAGCGCTCTGATCCACAGGCATCGGTAGAAACATATTTTAACTTATGTTATAACTTTTCTCAAGATGAAAAGTTATAGATAGGGGGAGAACCTGCTGATCTTTGGGGGTCCAACTTCTGGGACTGTCAGCAATCCCAACGATGGGTGGAGCTGAGGTCGAGCATGTGCACCTCCGCTCCATTTATCAGCAGAGGTGAAACCCCAGTACAGGGATTGGCTTTTTTTTTGTAGTCTACCCCTACTTGGAGGAATGTCTGACCATTCTTGATCTGGAGCAAGAAAATGGCCCAAAAGTGGTAGAATAGGTACAAAAAAAATGGAGAAGGCTTTATTAAATATTCATCGGAAATAAATGCAAATACAAAAATGCAACACTTATGATCCTTCCTCATAGCTACCAGAAAAGCGTTGGATTTTTGTACTTGCACCTTCTTCTGTTTCTGTGGAATATTTAATAAAGCCTTCTCCATTTTTTTACCGGATCGTGAGAGCTGGATTCTTTCGTTCCTTCTCATTGTTGTACACAGACGATATGATCCATGCACCTACTAGTGAGTTAGCTGGACTTTTCTTTTTCTATTAAGTAATAAGATAGTTCAAAACTTTTTTCCTAGTTAGCAAGTATGAGCTAGAGTAGGTACTAGTGCAGACTGCCATGCATGCAACCATGCAGATTTTCCTGCAATATTTTACTCTGCATTGAAAATCCCACAACAGGAATTCTCATGGCCCCTATTTGAGAAACTGCACCACAGGTCTGTTTTCATCCTGTGGCATGTGGATGAGAGTCATAAACCTCTTCTTATATCGTGAGCACCATTGGGACCGGGACTGACGTCAGTGGTGGCGAGCTTTGTACAGCACTACTGCTGCTGTATACCGTTTTGCTATATGAGAAGTGTGCGACGTGAGCCTAACCAAATGTGTTCTTGTCATCAGACCAGATACCATTGACTTCAGCAGGCTGGCCAAGTCGAATGCTACTCATAACCTTCAACAAGCCTTTAATGCAGCGGAACAACAGCTGGGACTGATCAAACTGCTGGACCCCGAAGGTGAGAGCTGTATATGGTATGTCTCATCTGGTGAAGTGAGTCCTCGAAGCCCTTAGTTCGGAAGAGCCATTGTTGTGCAGCTCAGACAGATGACGTTGGTGCAGCGAGATGAACAGTTTGGAGCAATGGAGGCTGTGAAGGTTGGGTGGCAATTTTAGAAGTAAACTACAAGGATGGTGGAGATCCAGCAAAAGGAGACCTAAAAAGCAGAATCGAATAAACAGCACAGTAAAGAGGAGTTGATGATGTGGCTGAGCTGAAAAGATCAGGAGACTCGCTGCAGTGATGTAGCAGAGCCCAGAGATATAGCAAAGTGGAGCAGTGAAGCAGAGCCCAGTGGTGTAGAAATGCTGTGTATGTCTGGAGACTTATTGTAGCAATGTAGCAGAATTGTGTAGATTAGGAGACTCACTGTAGAGATATAACAGAGCCCAGCGAGGTAGCAAAAGAAAGGGTTGTAGCAGAGCCCAGTGAAGTAACAGAGCTGGATATATCTGGAGAATTATTGTAGCAATGTAGCAGAGTTGAGTAGGTTAGGAGACTCACTGTAGTGATATAGCAAAGCCCAGCGATGTAGCAAAAGAAAGGGTTGTAGCAGAGCCCAGTGGGGTAGCAGAGCTGGGTGTGTCTGGAAACATCATCCCTGTAGGAAAGAACTGCAAAGTGGACCAGCAGAACAATCATATGAAGCCGTGGTTTGTGTGTCAACTACCTGAACGCTCTGGTTGCATGCCGCTGCCAGTGCTAACCTATATTGCTGGGGGACTGTAACCTCAGAGATGCGTGCCAAGTTACTATGGTAAACCAAAGTGTAGGAGACAGGCAGGAGAGCCTGTACACGTAAGTGCACGTGCCAGTCTCTTTCCTCCTTTGTTCTTGGCTTTCATTATTTTTGTACTAGATATGTATCCTTCTGCCATAAGGAGGATCCTGGGAAACTGAGAGATTTAAAGGGTTTTCCCAAGATACTAAAGTTATCTCCTATCCATAGAAAAGGGGATAACTTACTGATTTATGGGGGATCCAACTGCATGAATACTTTGAAAAAGCAGAGTACCTCTGGTGGTGTGTATGCTCGGCCACTTCTCCATTCAGATATCACTCTGCAAAGCCCAGTTTTCTAACCGCTGGGGGTTGCAATCGTTGGACCCCTAGTGATCAGTAATGTATCTTCCATCTTATAATAAAGGGAGTGAAAACCTTTTAAAGAACGCATTTCTGGCTATAGGCTTCATGTGTAGACACGATCAGTCATCATGCTATATCCTTTCTTTTCCTGTAGACGTTAACACAGAGAATCCAGATGAGAAATCCATTATCACATACGTAGTGTCTTTTTATCATTACTTCTCCAAGATGAAGGCGTTAGCGGTGGAGGGGAAGCGCATAGGAAAGGTGAGTTATACGTCCTCACAAGTGTGACCGCAGCAAAATGGGGACGGGATAAGATGGTGCATGGATGGGATACACCTCCGGGATACAGCTGTTCTCTTGCTCATTCCTGTCCATGAATTAGCTTTGTAGAGAATAGCAACACAACCCAAATCAGTTCCTACATTTGCACCTTGGAAGTAAATGGAGCTGTTTGGGAACAAAAACCAGAGAGGCAGCGAGGCCTCACCGACCACTGGAGCCCAGCGGGTCCTGACTTTGTTGTCACCATTGGTTAGACCTTCGATTATTACAAGGTCATTGAATATAAATAATCCATTAATGTCTGGTGTAACAAAAAGCCCAAATATAATGATAATCATGTTGTTGGCGTTTTGGAATGAGAAGTAATGTTTGTCCGTGTATCTGTCCAAATAGAAGCAGCTCTTGCTATTCTGCCAGTCTTCCAGCCCCTCGGCATTGCCACAAATCTTGCACTGAGATTGAGTTCAAAACAACCCATAAAATAGTCATAGACGGCTAATATTTCTATATCACTACCGCCGATCACACTCTGCTTAGTAATATCCAAAGTTTGTGATAAACTCAAGATACAGGTGCTTCTCACAAAATTAGAATATCATCAAAAAGTTAATTTATTTTAGTTTTTCAATACAAAAAGTGAAACTCATATTATATAGCGTCATTACACACAGAGTGATTATTTCATGTGTTTATTTCTGTTAATGTTGATGATTATGGCTTACAGCCAATGAAAACCCAAAAGTCATTATCTCAGTAAATTAGAATAATTAACAAACACCTGGAAAGGCTTCCTAAGCGTTTTAAAAGGTCCCTTATTCTGTTTCAGTAGCTCCACAATCATGGGGAAGACTGCTGACTTGTCAGATGTCCAGAAGGCAGTCACTGACACACTCCACAAGGAGGTGAAGCCACAAAAGGTCATTGCTAAAGTAGCTGGCTGTTCAGAGTGCTGTATCCAAGCATATTAATGGAAAGTTGAGTGGAAGGAAAAAGTTTGGTAGAAAAAGGTGCACAAGCAACCGGGATAACTGCAGCCTTGAAAGGATTGTTAAGAAAAGGCCATTAAAAAATTTGGTGCAGATTCACAAGGTGTGGACTGCTGCTGGAGTCATTGCTTCAAGAGCCTCCACACACAGACGTATCCAGGACATGGGCTACAAGTGTCACATTCCTTGTGTCAAGCCACTCATGATCTATAGACAACGCCAGAAGCGTCTTACCTGGGCCAAGGAGAAAAAGGGAGACAACGGACTGTTGTCAGTGCTCCAAGGTGATGTTTTCAGATGAAAGGAAATTTTTCATTTCATTTGGAAATCAAGGTCCCAGAGTCTGGAGGAAGAGTGGAGAGGCCACAATCCAAGCTGCTGGAGGTCTAGTGTGAAGTGTCCACAATCAGTGATGGTTTAGGAGCCATGTCATATGCTGGTGTAGATCTGTGAGGGGATGGTTGAAGATTCCCACTCCACACCTGTTTATCTGTGTAGACACAAAAGATGTTATTGGTGTTTGAGCCACTAGATGGCAGCGCCTTGCAGATTCATACGAATGTCCCCTGTATGTCAGTTGGCACACTGAACCAGTTTGAGCCGCCCCCAGCGACAGTTGGGAAAACTGAGGGATGACTGAGAGTTGCAGGCGGCCATCTTGGATTGCAGTTAGTAAGAGACAGATGTGACAGGAACACATGATAGTTAGGAAGAACGGGTGTGTGCAGTGTGCTACTGTTCCTGTGATTCCTGTCAGAGAAGAATAATCACGTTGGGGAGACGACTATGGTTGGATACAGAGTTAAGATTCCACCCAAAGCATCGGCTGTGACATGAATGGCCTTCTGCTAGCCTGTCAGGCAAAAACTGCGCTCCAGGTGACAAGCCCAGGATCCACTCTACGGTCTCCCAGCTAAATGGCCGTTCAGACGATTAGACAGCCACTTCTGTGTTCAGTTAACGGCCCGTAGGTCCTGAGCTCAGGCCCCACCACTGGGATCCCGGTGGGAGTGTGTGGCCCAGCTGCGCTTGGTACACATGTTCCCAGGAGTATGCACAAAAAGGTAATTACAAAACCTGATATTCATTCACATCTCACACTTCCCAGGAGCCACCAGAGGGAGCCCTTTAGATTCAGGTATTTAGGGGTGTGGAGAAATGCAGCAGTAGGCATTCTAGCTAGACAGTCATGCTAGTTGTTGGTTGTACCTCAGACAGATCAGATCTCCTCAAGACACCTGTCAGAGTTGATTCCTGTCAGACGAGACAGAGGACGAAAGATTGCAAGCTGTTATCTCAGAACATCTTGACTGTTAGTACCGTACGAAGGTGGAAAGTGACTCTCGGAGCGGGCTTGTATTCAGTCTGACGAAAGGTCCTGAAAGCTGCTCTGGACAGAGTCTAGGAAGGAAAAGAAGGAAGGGGACTACAGTTATTACAACAACGAGTCAACTGAGAGACGGTCCGTGAGCTGTGGAAGGAAGAAAGCTGACGACTACGCCTACTGCTACCCGTGCTTATGTTAAGGGTGAGAGTAGGGCGACGGGCGAGTGGTGACCAAAGTGAAAGAGTGACTGAGGCGTTACAGCAACAATTGCTGCCTCCACTCTGCTTACCGGTCGCCGGGTCCGAAGCCTTGCTAGAACCTTCACGGCTAGTAGGAGAAAACCGGAATCCCTGCTGGACTTCAAGTCGCAGAGGGGCCCTATAGTGCTGATACGTAACCGGGGTCAGGGAGAACAGGAGTCTAGCGGGACGCTGCATATAAAGACTTAGTTCTTGCCAAAAGAAGGCTCCACCACAATGTCGGCCGGGCGTAGCTGTTCTATACAGAGTTGAACTTAGCTTCATGCAGGTTGGAAACTCACACACATTAAAGAGAAAGGAGGCCTTAAACCTACTCAGTGATTACCTGGATGTGCATCCTCCACCCTGAGCAGCTTCCCGGGACATACCTGCAACCATCACCAGTAAAGGTATGGAAAGAGACTGATTTGTGTGTGTCTGCCTTATTGCCTGCACCCTGCACCGCCATATACTTTGAGGGATCTAGTCTTACCTGTGGAAGACTTAACATCTTGCTGCCCAGTAACATCCCCTCAGAAGATTAACCCTGCAGCGCTGGTCTACCTGATCAGAAACCACAGGTGGCGTCACAAACTATTATTAAAATCCCCTGTAAATATCCCCCTTTGAATGAGCGCCCAGGGCAACGGACCGAGCTGTGCTACTTGTGTCATTACCCATAGACTTCAACGGGCTCGGTGCCGAGTACCCCATAAGCCCTGGTACTGTACGTGCGACTCATCTTTGGCGTCACGAACAGGATACGAAGCTTACTAAATGTGAGTCCTGTGTGCCTAGAATTGGACTGTTTTTGTGCAAAAAGACTGTGTTGCTGTTTGGTGATTTTTGGCGCCATTTTCCGCCATTTTGCCGCCATATTCGTGCCCTGAGGCGCTGGTGAAGAAGGAGGGCGTGCATTCGTGAGCGTGCCCCCCCCCCCTGTGGCGCGAAAGAGATGTCCGCCTACCCTAAATGTGACTGCCTTAACCGGACACACCCATCAGCAAGGGAAGTCCGCCTCCTGATCCCAAAGGGAGTGAAGAGGAGGAAAAGGAAACCCCGCCCCTGTACTAAAGAACGGGACCCCCCGGATGAAGAAGGGACGGGTGACCGGAAAAAGATGGCTGCCGGTTGTGAGCTGTCACGGGAGGGAATGAAGGAGCTCACCCTCCCCAGCGATGAAGTGGAGCAAAGCTGTCGCACTCTAAAGCTGCAGCTGCAGCAGAATCAATCGCTCCCTGCCCAGAGCGCGCGACTGACACCCGCGCCATCACCTGAGCTAGTGGCTGAAATCTGTCCGGAGGCTAATCCTGGAAGAGCTGTACCTGACCCCACCGACGACGCGGCGGGAGGAGAGGAGGCTGAGGAAGCCCTGCCCGGACCGGAGTGCCAGCCAGGCCTGGAGGCCGCAGCGGAATGCAGTCCCCCGGTAGGGACGCCGGAGGAGACCCAGCGTCCGTGATGGAGATCGACTGGGAGGAGATGGAGTACCTGGATGACGTAGAATACGCCGCCCAGCTGGAGAACGAGTGGCGACGCCGTGAGCATGAGCAGCGACAGCAGCAGGAGCAGAGAGAGGCGCAGCAGCTTCGCCAGAGGTACCGGGAAAAGGATCTCGCTGATAAAGAAAACGTCAGGAGAGATAAAGGTACGCTCCGGGAACCGCAGCGCCAGGGGGCCATTAGAGACTTTAAACTCCGGGGAGGCTGGGGGTTCATCCATGAGCCAGGCCTGTACCAGGAGGTATTTGTCAACCGCAGGGATGTGGAGTCTCACCTGCCAGAGGGACACCCGGGAAGGGATCTCTTAATAGGGGATTTTGTCACCTACACGCGACACTGGGGTCTTAAGGGGTGGTATGCCCTGAATGTCTCCCGAGTCAGCGACCCCGTCCCTGAAGCCGGCAATGTACCCTGTGTCTCAGTGTCCCAAGTCACAACCCCATCAGCGCCAGGCCGCGCACCTGCATCGTGCCCTGCATCGTATACTGCATCCTACTCTGCATCGCAAAAGCCTTGTGCACTTCCAACTGAGCCACTGCGCGCACCTGCTTCCTGTCCAGCATCTTATTCTACAACGCAACAGGCTAGTGCGACCTCCATGGATCCAAATCTATATTCAGAAGAGGCACCTGTTAGGCCTCCAGGAAGTCGCAAAGCCAATCGCAAAAGTGAAACAAGGACTGTGGCTACCCAGACACAGGTAGCAGGACATGATCTACTAGTGATGCGTTCCAGAGCGCACCGCATACTTCCAGCCCCAGGTATGGAAGAAGTCATCGCAATTTACAAAGAAGAACAGTAGGACCCAGACAGGGTTTACTGCAACTGTACAAAGTTAAAGAGAATTGCACTTTATTGTGAATGTGATAATATGTGAAGTAGTATACCCCCGTTGGGTAATGTGAAATATTGTGTATAATGTGAAATGTTCTTATGCGAAGGACTGCGTGCTGAGGAGTCTTGCAGCACAAAAACTTTAGTTGTAAATAGTTAGCACTTCGGTGCTCCATCTTGGTTTTACATAAAGCCATACTACCTCAGAAGAAAAACCCGTATGGTGTGGCCTTGAGTGAGGTCTGCAGCAAGGAAGTCCTGCAGCCCACCCAGGACCACCGTGGGAGGTTTTTGGTGCGGGTCCTCCACAAGAATATTGTATTTATTGTGAAAAGTATTTTGATATTTTTCTGATTGCAATTTGTACACATTGTAACGTTAAAGTGTCCTTACCTCCCACAAGGGATGAGTTATGTTGTTAATGTTATTATAAAAATTGTTTTTTCTATTTCAGCCCGGGAGTGCTGACGATAACTAGGGGGGATGTGTGGCCCAGCTGCGCTTGGTACACATGTTCCCAGGAGTATGCACAAAAAGGTAATTACAAAACCTGATATTCATTCACATCTCACACTTCCCAGGAGCCACCAGAGGGAGCCCTTTAGATTCAGGTATTTAGGGGTGTGGAGAAATGCAGCAGTAGGCATTCTAGCTAGACAGTCATGCTAGTTGTTGGTTGTACCTCAGACAGATCAGATCTCCTCAGGACACCAGAGAGAGAGGATTCCTGTCAGAGCTAGTTCCTGTCAGAGTTGATTCCTGTGAGACGAGACAGAGGACGAAAGATTGCAAGCTGTTATCTCAGAACATCTTGACTGTTAGTACCCTACGAAGGTGGAAAGTGACTCTCGGAGCGGGCTTGTATTCAGTCTGACGAAAGGTCCTGAAACCTGCTCTGGACAGAGTCTAGGAAGGAAAAGAAGGAAGGGGACTACAGTTATTACAACAACGAGTCAACTGAGATACGGTCAGTGAGCTGTGGAAGGAAGAAAGCTGACGACTACGCCTACTGCTACCCGTGCTTATGTTAAGGGTGAGAGTAGGGCGACGGGCGAGTGGTGACCAAAGGGAAAGAGTGACCGAGGCGTTACAGCAACAATTGCTGCCTCCACTCTGCTTACCGGACGCCGGGTCCGAAGCCTTGCTAGAACCTTCACGGCTAGTAGGAGAAAACCGGAATCCCTGCTGGACTTCAAGTCGCAGAGGGGCCCTATAGTGCTGATACGTAACCGGGGTCAGGGAGAACAGGAGTCTAGCGGGACGCTGCATATAAAGACTTAGTTCTTGCCAAAAGAAGACTCCACCACAATGTCGGCCGGGCGTAGCTGTTCTATACAGAGTTGAACTTAGCTTCATGCAGGTTGGAAACTCACACACATTAAAGAGAAAGGAGGCCTTAAACCTACTCAGTGATTACCTGGATGTGCATCCTCCACCCTGAGCAGCTTCCCGGGACATACCTGCAACCATCACCAGTAAAGGTATGGAAAGAGACTGATTTGTGTGTGTCTGCCTTATTGCCTGCACCCTGCACCGCCATATACTTTGAGGGATCTAGTCTTACCTGTGGAAGACTTAACATTTTGCTGCCCAGTAACATCCCCTCAGAAGATTAACCCTGCAGCGCTGGTCTACCTGATCAGAAACCACAGGTGGCGTCACGAACTATTATTAAAATCCCCTGTAAATATCCCCCTTTGAATGAGCGCCCAGGGCAACGGACCGAGCTGTGCTACTTGTGACATTCCCCATAGACTTCAATGGGCTCGGTGCCGAGTACCCCATAAGCCCTGGTACTGTACGTGCGACTCAGGAGCATGCACGCAGACTATAGAGAGAGTTTAGAGACAAACCTAAATTCACAGAGACATTGTTTGCTAAGAGGACTGTGTGACCCTTAGCCAGATCCTCCCGTCAGTGGGTGAGCTCGTATATAGATGGCATAGCAGAATTGTAATTTTAGAGAGTTGGTAAGTTTGTGAATCTCTGCGCTGCATCACTGCAGGGGTCGCTTCTTACACTCATCTGATTACACCCCTGCTCTGGATAACTCCCGGTTACCACATTAGGCAGAACCACAGGTCAGGCAAATTATAGTGTACCCGATAGAACATACTGGGCAGCGCAGGGGACCTAGCTGATCCGGACTAGGTGTGTGTGACCGTTAACTTTGTTTCTCGCGTTTCTGGGGTAACACAGTTTTCATTGTTAGTAAAAACTAGTTCCTTATCAAATTGCCTGGTGGTGTTCTTTGTCTTCGGCCCGCTGTATTCTGGGAGAGACCACCCTGGTACACGGTCTACAGGTCCACTGTGTTTTGTCAAGGCCAAGGTCAGCGCAGCCGTCTACCAGGAAATTTTAGAGCACTTCATGCTTCCCTCTGCCGACAAACTTTTTGAAGATGGAAATGTTATTCTCCAGCAGGACTTGGCCCCTGTCCACACTGCCAAAAGTACCAATACCTGGTTTACACACAACAGTATCACTGTGCTTGATTGGCAGCAAACTCGCCTGACCTTAACCCCATAGAGAATCTATAGGGTATTGTCAGGAGGAAGATGAGAGACAGCAGATCCAACAATGCAGACGAGCTGAAGGCTGCTATCAAAGCAACCTGGGCTTCCATAACCCCTCAGCAGTGCCACAGGCTGATCGCCTCCATGCCACGCCGCATTGATGCAGTAATTGATGCAAAAGGAGCCCGACCAAGTATTGAGTGCATTTACTGAACATACATTTCAGTAGGACAACATTTCGGATTATAAAATTATTTTTTCAAGCTGGTGTTATAAAGTATTCTAATTTACTGAGATAATGACTTTTGGGCTTTCATTGGCTGTAAGCCATAATCATCAACATTAACAGAAATAAACACGTGAAATAGATCACTCTGTGTGTAATGACTCTATAGAATATGAGTTTCACTTTTGTATTGAAGAACTGAAATAAATTAACTTTTTGATGATATTCTAATTTTGTGAGAAGCACCTGTATGAACAAATATTGGGACTCATTCTGGTCTTTCCTTCAGTCCCATTGACCCCAGTGTATAACATCTGGCCACATCACCCCTGAAGTAGAACATCTGGCCCCCCGGTGTATAACCTCCATCCCCCGGCCATGCCGTCTACCTTTACTAACATGTGACAGAACGGCCGGTGCTGCAGAGCTTCCTGATGCCAGCTCGGTCCTGTAATGAACGGGGGTAAGAAGTCCGTTCATGACACTTCTTCCATCCTAAATCTTCCCCCATCACCTGTGAGTTATTGAGTTATTGTTATTGAGAAGTGGAAGGAACGCAAGCTACTCAGCCAGCCCGAAGTGCAGACCCTGTAATGTTACAGAGCGGTGGTCAAGTACTGAGAGCAGTGGATAGAAAAGTCACCAACGCTCTGCTGACTCTATAACTGTCCAGACCTCATCTGGTATAACATCAGCACAAACACTGCACCCTCGTCGGGAGCTTCATGGTCGAGCAGCTGCATGCAGCCTTACATCACCAAGCACAATGCTGAGCGTCGGAAGGAGTAGTGTAAAGCTGCCATCACTGGACTCTGGAGGAAACATATTCTGTGCAGTGACGGATCGCACTTCCCTATCTGGTGTCTGATGGATGAGTGAGTTTTGTGAATGCCAGGAGAACATTACCCACCTGCCTGACTGCATTGTGCCCCCTATACAGTTTCATGGAAGATGGATAATGCTCTTGGGTTGATTTCAGGGTTCGCCCTCGTTCTTAGTTCCAGTAAAGGGAAATCTTAATCCTTCAGCACAAGGCATTCTGGAGAATTGTAGCTTCCAACTTTATGGGAACAGTTTGGGGAAGACGCTTTTCTGTCCCCATGACTGTGCCCAGTGCCCAAGGTCCATACAGACATGTTTGGGTAACAAGGCATAGACTTTTTCTCAATAGTGTGTATATGAATTTTCCCTCTACTGCAGCTTGTGGCATTTTGTCGCTGATTAATAATCTTATGTTTGTTCTAAACTCTGCAGTCCATGATCTTATAAAGGTTCATCTCCGCCATTGGTTCTCTGCAGGTCCTGGACCAGGCGATCGATACTGAGAAGGACATCCGTAGATATGAGGTTCTGGCAACAGAACTTCTAGATTGGATAGAGAGAACCATATCCATCATCACAAACCAGAAGTTTGCCAACTCTTTGCTCGGCGTCCAACAGCAGCTTCAGGCGTTTACCACGTACTGCACCACAGAAAAACCATGCAAGTGAGTGCTTGTATCCAGGTGGCCGCACGGCTAGGATAGATGTCGGCTCGTATGGCCGACATCTCTAACCTTCCAGCTTTTCCATACATAAACCCATATGTGGGAGGCTTATCTGTCCATTCTTTCATGCAACCTTTCCAGGTTTCTTTTAAGCTTTACTACAGCATTGTACAACCTGGTAATTTGGTCATCCGACTAGAAAATGTTGTGCACCCCTGATGGCGTCTCTAGACACAATTGGCTGCCATTGATGTGACTTTAGTCTTCTGCATGGACAATGACAAGGAATGTTTGGGAGCGATTGTAGGTAATTGTAGGGATCGTACTGCTCACCGGATCCATTGTCTACTTTTTTCCTCTAGGTTTCAGGAGAAAGGGAATTTGGAAGTTCTTCTATTCTCTATTCACAGTAAGATGAGGGAAGAGAAACGTAAACTGTAGTGCCATCCGAGGGGAAGAACATCTCAGATATTAACAAGGTCGGATCCATATCTGTCCGAATGATGACATTTAGGGCCCCATTCATTATCCGCGTCAGTTTCTTTATTTGTCTTATGTTATTCGTCAACTTTTTTTTTTTTTGCTCAAAATTCTTCAAAATGGCACAATGCGGTCCATGAACTACATACAAAATCACAAATTTTCTTTATTTTTGCCTAAAAATCTTTTTTTAGGGACATTTTCTTGAGCATGTTCTGCTCAAATGTGACAACATGTGCACACGAAATGTCAGGCGTATTATAAAATCACTCCGGAGGGGACTGGAGTATATTTGCGGCAAAGTTTAGAAACATTTTAAAAAGCACCAAACTATGAATCGGTCACAAACATCTGGAAACCCCAAAACCTCTGCCAATAGTAACAAACATAGAAAACAAACGAGGGAACAAATATAAAATAGAAGTTAAAAAAGGTGCAAAAGAAAGAATAAAGCGGAAATGAAAAACACAAAAAACTAGGCAAAAAGATGGCGCAAATGCTCCTATGGCAGAGGGCAAGCAATGAAGGGGACACAAGGGTGGGTTGGCTGTAATTTTCTGGGTTTGTATAGGTTCGGGAAGGGATTGCAACTATTTTTTTTTTATTATTTGTTATTTTTTATATCTACATTTTAAAAACCATCACCATATTTTTTTTTTTTGGAGTGTTTTTCTTTTTTTTTCTGTGGAATTAGTATTATATTATACCATTTTGGGATATATGTATTGTATAGCTTTTTTTTTTTTCTTAATTCATCTTTTCTTTTACTTTTACATGCTTTAAATACATGTATTTTTATATTCTTCACCAAAGATACAATATTAGAACTCTATTTTAGTCCAATAGCGGGAAGATTACACATAAAAAAAAATAAATAAAAAAAAAAAAAAATCAATAAATGCCATTTTTAATTACAAGTATTTCCATGTTCCGCTAGGGAATTGTATAACTTTTATTCATTGCATTAGTACCATTTTTGGGTACATACAGCAGTGTTGGAGTGATCCCGGTCCTAAACTGCCTTTACATTGTCACCCTCTTTTCAGTAGAGCTTGCATGCATTAATAGTAAAGGCAAATATAGGAAACTTTGATATACCGTATGTATTTTATCAAAGAAATTTTCTTCTTTCTCCACTTATGAGCCATTTTTTCTCCTACTTCCTTAACTCTCCATTCACTCTGAAAAACAAGACAAACTGCCATCTCACTGAGGGATCAAGTTACAGTTGTCTATTGATGTGTGAGGGGAGGAGAAGGTAGAGCAGGGAGAAAAAGGAAAATATGCACACAGACCCCTGCTCCTGCTTTCTTGTGTGTATGGGAGATATTAAAGCAATTAATCAGCTGCTGCTTTCTTGTGTTTTATCTCACCTCCAGAGCTGGATTCACAGTTACTTTGCTCAGTACTGTAGTATATTATGGTACATAGTGACAAGGAGGCAGGAATCCCTTATTTCTCCATCGCCTCATTGGGGGACACAAGACCATGGTTGGAAACATGCTCCGGATACGGAACTTCTTTTTGGAGCAACAACCCCTCACCACCACTATTGAAAGCGGCTGGTGCTAGGAGGTAGGGAAGAAGGCCCTCTCCACCTCCCTATCAACGGGATGGTGGATTGAGGAGGTACGGCCGCGCTGGTCGTAGTGCCTGAGAGCCGGGCTCTCCAGCATCAGGGGCCCCGCAGTGAGTATTTTTACCCTTGGCACGCAGCTGCGACTCTGGGCCTCCTCCTCCATCCTCACCCTCCCCCGGTCCATGGGTGGATATTACCGGTCATTGAGCGGTTGCTACTGCGATCTCATCGGCGCCGCTATTGCGGCTCCCCTTCTTCCTTTCCCACCGCCGTGGCCGCTGCTGTGACCTCAATCGCGTTCTCAGCGGCCGTCGCCGCAAATTTAGTCCCCGACTTCTGGCTGAGGTAGGCCTCGGAAGGGAGGGCTTTCTTGCCGCCCTCTCATCTAGCTCCGCCCACATGGTAAGGGGTTGTTGCTCCAAAAAGAAGTTCCGTATCCAGAGCATGTTTCCAACCGTGGTCTTGTGTCCCCCAATGATTGGCTCGGAGAAAAGGATTTTACGGTGAGTACACACAAAAATCCCTATATCTGTGTGTGGTGTATATGTGAGATATTATAGCAGCTAGTCTGTTGCTTTCTTGTAAGTGTTTTATCTCAAACCCAGAGCTGGATTCACAGTTATACTGCTCAGTACCATAGTATATTTGCTACATAGTGACAGGGAAACAGGAATCCCTCATGACTGTGTATGGGAGATGTTATAGGAGCTTGTCTTATCCCATTAGCTCAGAGAGAACAGAAAATTAAAGGGGAAAAATACAAGATACAAATCCTATAATGGTCAGAACGTTTGTTACTCCTCGTAAACACACGCCTCGAAAGCCTATTCAGAAAAGTCACCTGAAACGGCAGGTATTCAGCAGTGATTGTGACATCCTGGATCCATTTGGTATAACCTAGGCTTGGACACGGTTGGAGAAGGCAGAACATGAGCGTGAGGTTGCTCTCCGGAATGAACTTATACGTCAAGAGAAGCTAGAACTACTGTCCCAAAGGTTCGATCAGAAAGCCGCCATGAGGGAGGCCTGGCTCAGCGAGAACCAACGTCTGGTGTCACAGGTAACACATGAATGGTAGTGAGTTTGCAGTCATGAGAGGCGATCACACTTTTTAATTTTATTTGTTGGTTTTACTTGATAGGATAATTTTGGTTACGACCTCTCTGCTGTGGAGGCTGCCATGAAAAAACACGAAGCCATCGAGGCAGATATCTCTTCCTATGAAGAGCGGATCCAGGTGGTGGCGGACCTGGCTCAGGAGATGGAGTCTGAAGGATACTATGATATCTGCCGGATAACCGCTCAGAAGGACAACATCCAGAGACAGTGGAACCTGCTGAAAGAGCTGCTCAGCGCCAGGAGGGCGCGACTGGAGAGGAACCTGGCGCTGCAGAAAATATTCCAGGAAATGGTCTACATGATAGACTGGATGGATGAGATGCAGGTCAGTGGCGGTCAGATTTAGTGAAGTGATCATGTCATCAGTGTGAAATGAGTGCCGATTAACCCCTTCCCTCATCTGACGTAATAGTACGTGAGGACCTCATTGCCATAAATATTACGTCAAGGTGATCACTTGGGCATTGCCACTGTGCCAACATGAGCTATGGAAAATGGATGCTTTAGTAAAAAAAAAAAAAAAACACCCACCTAGAGATGAGCAAAAAAGATTTATAAGACGTGGCAGCCAGAAACCGGTCATGCTGAAGGATGTTACAGGCAGCAGGTTCACACTCAGCACATGTGACAGACGTGGCAGAGTCTGGAGACGCCGTGGAGAGTGATCTGCTGCCTGGAACATCCTTCAGCATGACCGGTTTGGCAGTGGGTCAGTAATAGTGTAGGGTGGCATTTCTTTGGAGGGCCGCACAGCCCTCCATGTGCTCGGCAGAGGTAGTCTGACTGCCATTAGGTACCGAGAGGAGATCCTCAGACCCCTTGTGAGACCATATGCTGGTGCGGTTGGCCCTGGGTTCCTCCTAATGCAGGACAATGCCAGACCTCATGTGGCTGGAGTGTGTCAGCAGTTCCTGCAAGATGAAGGCATTGAAGCTATGGACCGGCCCGCCCGTTCCCCAGACCTGAATCCGATTGAGCACATCTGAGACATCATGTCTCGCTCCATCCACCAACGTCACGTTGCACTACAGACTGTCCAGGAGTTGACGGATGCTTTAGTCCAGGTCTGGGAAGAGATCCCTCAGGAGACCATCCGCTGCCTCATCAGGAGCATGCCCAGGCGTTGAAGGGAGGTCATACAGGCACGTGGAGGCCACACACAATACTGAGCATCATTTTGACTTGTTTCCACTTTAATTTTGTCTTGTTTTGATTTTCATTTTGTCTTGTTTCCACTTTCATTTTGGGGTCTCTCCAAATCCAGGCCTCCATTGGTTCAAAAATTTGATTTCCATTGATGATTTTTGTGTGATTATGTTGTCAGCACATTCAACTTTGTACACAACAAAGTATTCAATGAGAATATTTCATTCATTTAGATCTAGGATGTGTTATTTGAGTGTTCCCTTTATTTTTTTGAGCAGTGTATATAACATGTTCCTCTAGAAAATCAAATCTCATATTACTGCAAAAATTAAAAACAATCCACACAAATGTGTAGTTTGAAAGGCATTAAGGGGGGATTACTCAATTGTCTAAGCCTCACTGTGTTTCCCAGGTTCCCCTGTCCTCTAAAGATTTTGGAAAACATCTATTGGAAGTGGAAGATTTCCTTCAAAAACACAACTTGCAGGAGGCGGATATCGCCGCTCAGACGGAGAGAGTCCACACCCTGAACCAATCTGCTCTGAAATTCACACAGTTCTCCGGTGAGCGCAACTGTTATTATACATTATTATTATTATTATTATAAAGTAAGGGCAGAGTCAGACGGCCACATAACTCGGACGAGGATGGCAATGCAATGCTCGGACTCCCATCAGCTCTCCTGCCCCCAGCATGATAGGTTCATGTATTTCTATGCAGCTCCACGCTCAGTTTGGCCAGTCCAAACATTGCGATGCAATACTCCTCCGAGTTATACGTCCGTCTGATACTTCCGAAACATTGAATAAGACACGTACCATTTCTGCAAGTCATGTATACATGCCATATTCTTATTCCCCACAAGAGGGCAGTCTGATACACCAAAACCATCCCTGACCAAATCCGATCCTTAGGATCCCACATTGTACAATGAGCAATATAAAAGGGGTTGTCTCATCACAGACAAATCCCTTTAATATGATCGGCGTCTATCTGACAACTGATCTCGCATTGGATGGCTGAATATTTGTGGTTTTTGCTTGTTGGCGGGCTGAAATAGTGAGTCTTGAGCAGGTGACCCACCTCTGACATTCCACTTCTCATATAAATAAAGGGGTTGCCCAGTTCTGTGATAGTGATGTCCTAAGTGAACCACCTTATTTTCGGTCGTCTAATAGCATGCTTACACAGGCTGACCCAGCATTAGATGAAAGATCTCCGTTCTCATTGCACGGACGTTGTTCTCGCCAGTTTACACAGTGCGCTGCGCTGCCGAGAACGATTTTCTTTCGTGCAGCACAAAAGGACATTTCACTTGACTTACAAGCATTTTGCTCGTTCGTCAAGTGATCGGCAGCCTGTTATAACTGCAAGCTTTTAATGAATGAGCGTTCCTAGAAATCCTATATGGATTTTAGGTGTCAATATACACAGTGGATAACCCCTTAAAGGTCAGTCAGGAGTATAATGAAGACTGCACGTGGCACCAATTGTCTTTGTTAAGAGCACTTGACATATCTGAACAACACATCTACTAAAAAGTAAACTCTATAGAAGAAGAAACCCAATAAGATGCATGTGCAGAATGATTTGCCTATTGAGTGATCACTTTATGTCATACAGATTACCAGCCTTGTGACCCCCAGATCATCTGCAACCGGGTGGAACACGTTAAGAGCTGTCTGGCAGGACTACGGCAGCTGGCGGAGAGAAACGACGGGGTGAGCTGGAAGAATCAAAGCGTCTTTGGTGCTTTTTGCAGGAAGTGGAGGAGGCCGAGGGATGGATACGAGAGAAAGAACAGATTCTTGCAACCCCACAAAGTTATGGAAAGGATCTGAGCAGCGTCCTACGACTGCTGAGTAAACACAACATTCTGGTGGGGGAGATCGGAGGGAGATTTGCCATGCTGCAGCAGACCCTGCAAAAAGGGGAGCAGGTGAATACACTGGTTTTTGTTATTGGGGTGGTTCAAGGATTTAATATCCTTACGATAGCTCATCAATATTGGATCAGCGGAGGTTCGACTCTTAACATTCCGGCCAATCGGGGTCCCATCCATTGCTTTATATTGATGGTCTATCTTCATGTTAGATTTGTTTGGGTCTAATCCAGGAGTGTCATGTCCCTTCATTATTTACCAGGCGCATTAATGTACATTTTCTAGCTGCTATGTCTGGTATTGAAGCTCAGACCCATTCATTGGCTGCAGTACCAGGTATAGCCACTATAAACTGTACGGCGCTCCTGATCCCCTCAGTCAGCTGATCATAGATTGGGTCTAACATCTGAAACCACTAAGGCCGTGTTCATACCAGCAATGCCCGGTCTGGCAGCAGGTTTCCCGACCCGCACTTACAACCTCATATGTTTCTTTGATGCTGCAAGTTCAGTTCAGTTTGGGCATTGCAGTCCCGTGAAATACTCTTGTGTGAACCCGGCCTAATATTGATGAGATTGATAGGTATGGGTGGATGATCATATAATATGATCATTATTTTTTGCTTTTTCTGTAATCAAGGTGTTAACAAAAAGGCGAAGAGGAATGGTCGGGCTTCGCCAGCGAATGCAGGAGGTGAAGCAGAAATGGGAAAACCTTGAGAAGGCTTCCAACGCTCATCACCTGAAGTTACAAGAGGCCTCTAACTTCCACCAGTTCAATGCAGACACAGTGGAGCTGGCCGGGTGGCTGCAGGACACCTACCGCCTGGTATCCAGCGATGATTTCGGACACGACGAGTTCTCCACCCAATCTTTGGTGAAGAAGCATCGAGCAGCCACGGAGGAGATAGAGAAGCACAGAGCCACCGTGCTTGGATTGAGAAAACTGTTGTCAGAGTTGGGGGCCGAGTACCGAGACCAGGTGGATGTACAGATCAGCATCGTGGAGGTGGAGCAGCTGTACGGGGAGGTGGTGGAAGTCGCTTCCTTGCGAAGTCAATGGCTGCAGGATGCATTAGATGTCTACAAAATGTTTGGGGAGGTGAACTCCTGTGAGGTGTGGATAGATGAGAAAGAGCAATGGTTGGTGAAGATGGAGATCCCACAGAGACTGGAGGACGTGGAGGTCGTCCAGCACAGGTGAGGACTCCGCAGGGTACCCAGAAAACGAACACATTTACTGTCATAGCCATGTAGATTTGATATGAAATGTAAATTTGTATGCAGGAGGGTTTCTACAACCACGTGGATTGGTATTTCTCTCTGTGTGTAAAGCGAAGCTGTCAGTGAAAATGATGCTTCTGAAATTAGTAATATAGGTCTTAATATAACAATGAAAATGGTACCTGTCTTGTAGTAATCCGATGTGCCAGTGCTGAGAAATTAAGGTTTAAAGCCATATGCAAATTAGCCTGGAATTGCATTGGGGGCGTGTCAGCGCACTCAGATTATCGACACGCCCCCAGCGCACTTTTCAGGCTCATTTGCATTTGGCTTCAAATCTTGATTTCTCAGCACTGGCTTATCGGATTACTATAAAACAGGTATAATTTTTATTGTTGTACCAAGACCTACACAGCCATATCACTAATTTCAGTAGTCAAACTGACCTGACAATTTCTACAGCCACTCCTGCAATACTCAGAAAAATCCCATGACCACAGCTTCAGCCATGCAACTTTTATAATTCCTACATTTCTACAGACCCAGTGCGGTAATATTTATATTTTTCCATGACTCTGAGGCTTAACTATTACACCAAGGCTCCAGATTAACACAAGGCCACCCCGAGTGTCATGGAAATATTGAGGATTGCTTACAGACAGAGATGAATGAAATCTCTCCCTCCTTTTGTTTTAAAAGGAAACCTGTCAGTAAAGATTTTAGTGGTATGTCTGAGAAGGTCTTGGTACAGCAATAACAATGATACACGTCTTGTAGTAATCTCATGTACCCGTGCTGAGAAACATACAAATTGGCCTGAAAGTGCATTGGGGGGTTTAAGTGCACTCAGAGTACATTGACACACCCCCAATGCACTTTCAAGTTCATTTGCATTTTGCTTGCAAAAACTCATTGGGAATTCATATTTTCTTGGTGAGTTTTTGCAATTCTGTGCTACCAAAAGATCTGGGTGTCTTCGATATTCCATTGTGGCTTTATACTGCAAGTTCTGGTTTGTCCTTGATGTTTTTTTTTAGATTTGAGAGTTTGGACCAGGAGATGAACAGTCTGATGGGCCGCGTCCTGGATGTCAATCAGATCGTGCAGCAGCTGCTGGAGGGGGCACATCCCAGCTCGTCAGAGGTCCGGGCCTGTCAGGATCACTTAAACAGCAGGTAAGGACATTCTTATATAAGGAGCGACTGGCAGATTTGTCTCGTCACATCTAATGCTTCTGACACTGCATCCACCGATGGGTGATATGTACCGGAGATGGCCGAGCTACAGTAACGTGGGGATGTAATGAGCGCAGCTCACCATGTCCTCTTCTACCAAGGTGTTTCACATTTTATATTAAAGTCTAACTTCACCTAAACCGAAAAATTCAATTGCGACCTCAATTAAAGGGGTCATTCCCATCTTCTCATATGGTTAGTGTCAGATAGAGCTTGTAAATACAAGCAATTTTGTAATTTACTGCTTATTAAAATTTGCAACCGTTCTTGAGATATTAACGCTTTTCTTTTGTTTACAGCTCGTTGCCTTGGAGACCGACCACCGTTGTTAGACAGTAGAACAGGCACAGCTCTTTTTTATTCAGCTCAGAAGCGCTGTTTTGAAGCTCTTTTCTATTGGAGCTTCAAAATCGCTGGACCATTCTATTATCTCCTAGTCCCAGCTTCAGCACAGATAGAAGCAGTGGTCGGTCTCCTAAGCAACAAGCTGTAAACAAAAGAAAAATGTTAATATCTCAAAAATGGCTGCAAGTTTTAATAAACAGCAAATTGCAAAAGTGATTGTTTTTACAGGCAGTAATCAAGTATAAAGATGCTAATAACCTTTAAGAGAAGATTACATTATCTAACACCACATTTATTGTTATATTTTTAATTTGTATTGTGGGGGTTTTATGCACTAACCATTATTATTCTGCTTGACCAGGTGGAACCGTATTGTGGAGCTGGTGGAGCAGAGGAAGGGGCAACTTTCCTCCGTCCTTCGCCTACAGAACTATTTCCTAGAATGCAACGAGGTAAAGTCACAGATCCGTGAGAAGAGGAAGTCCATGGAGTCCTCCCAATGTGGCAGCGGGGAGTTGGGTGGGGTTCTTGCCCTGCAGAGGAAGCTCTCCAACATGGAAGCCGCGTTGGTGGCTCTTGAACCCAAGTTGGTCCAGTTACAGCAGGACGCAGAAGTTCTCGCCACCAGCCACCCCTCCCAGGCCATGGAGGTGCTGGTGCACTTTGAGGAGATCAGTAGTGAATGGGAGGCTCTTAAGAGAACATTACAGGGGTGCGAGGATTCCCTAACGGTGGCCAGTAAGCTCCAGCAGTTCATTCAGGACCTCGACAACTTTCTCACCTGGTTAGTCAAAACGCAAACTGCGGTGGCTGCCGAAGAGCTGCCGTCCAACCTGTCGGAGGCGGAGAGGCTGTTAGGACTTCATGCCTCCCTGAAAGAAGAGATCAACAGATACGAGGAGGACTACAACAAGATTCAGGCGGTCAGCGATCTTCTCAGCTTGGAGGAGGCCGACCTCCCGTACCTTTCCCTCCAGCAATGGCTGCAGAAGCTGGAAGTGGGGTGGAACAAGCTGATCCAGATGTGGGAGAACAGACGGGAGGTCCTGGTCCAGTCCCACATCTTCCATCTGTTCCTGAGAGATGTGAAACAAGCCGAGGCATGCCTTAACAATCAGGTGAGACACACAGCTCCGTGATCCGTCACAATGGAAAAAGCCATACGTGCTAATCATGTATCTGAATATGGAGGCTGCTACAAAATATATGGAAATAATTGGTATTTTTATAACTGATTTATCCAGCAGAGAACACAAGGAAAAATATGCTTAGGCTAAAGCCCCAATTCACTTTAGATGGCTGGCTGCTAGCCAATCGTTCGGCCGAAAACTACCTCGCCTCTGGCGGCAGACTTATTCTATGGCGGCAGCTGTTCTCTTTGAGTCTGGTAGTCTGAAATCTGACATTACTGTCGGCAGAACGTTATCGTAGGCATCCATCCGGCAGACTGGCCTTTGTCCAGAGGCCACAACCTGCAGTGTGCATTCAGCCTTACAGACAGTGGGGGGAGGGGCATCCTGAGAGTTTAACATCTGTATCAGCCAGGCACACCTTCCTAACTAATTTTTTATTTCTTCAATTCATCTACAATGAAAAATAAAGGTAACTTCACCGATAGTCTTTACTAAAAAATATTCTAACTTTCAGAGCTTGCAGCTCGTTTACAAATCTATGCATCTCCATGGTAACAGACTACGAACAAACTGTGTAGTCTGATCTTGCAATGATCATTCTATCTGTCCCTTACTTCTTGCTAATATGCCAAATGTATTGTGGGAAATTTTTAATGAAGACAATTGACAAAGTTGTTTTTCCTTTTATTTGAGATGAATTGGCCAATTAAGAAAAAAATGGTTGTGTAGGGCGTCTGTTTTGGGTTCTAGATGTTTTTTTACAGAACATAACTTGTAAAAAAAAAATCAGGTCCGGTGCAACTCTGAGAGAGGGTGTGTTGATGCAGCATGGTTCTTTTTTTTTTTTAATTGGTAAAAAATAAGAAAAACTTTGGGACTTGGGGTAAGAGAGGGCTGGGGAACTGACGTCATGTTTTGTCTGCTTTATAATATGGAATTCGTGTGTCATACAAGAAAATTAACAGTGAAAAATTTGTATTGAGTTTTCAATAAAAATGATCCGATTAAAAAAATATGAAAAACTAATAGTTTTTGCCGTAGGTCGTAAAGTTTGGATTAATATATTCGGTAATTGTCTCTCCACTTTACCTTGTGGATCCGTTACATTTTTTTCACCTAATAGACAGGAGGGGGATGCAGCTGCAGCCTCTGTCACGGTGTCTGTGAGACTCATGCTGTGAGTGGAGGGGCCGACTGAGACAAAGTACATTTTAATATATGTTTCAAGCGGTATTTGTAAAATCACTGTCCCCGGGATGCGGCTTTGAAAAAAAAGCCAAACAAACTTTCTTTACTCCCCCTCCCCAGGTCCATCTCTGAGTGTCATTGTTCCCGGTCTCTTTTTTTGCCCGCAGTGCTGATGTCAAGTCAACATCACTACAGCCAATCTGTGAGCTCAGCAGCTGGTGCCGTAAACTCTAGCAAAGCCGCTAAGCTCACGGATTGGCTGCAGCGCTGCAAACGTGACATCAGCGCTGCAGTCAATAACTGGGAGCAGCAGCAGAGACTCAGGCCTGAACCCTTGGGAGGGTGGGAAAAGCACAGTTTGTTTTTATTTTAAACTGGAACAGCACTCGGGTAGACAGAAATAAGACAGGGAGGAGGGGGATGCAGCTGCAGCCGGTCTTTTGCTGTGTCTGTGCAGCTGCATGCTGTCAAAAGGGGCGCGGAAGCAGACATCCTTTGGCCCAGGATAGTTAACAGGCGCCATGCCAGGAGAATCCCGCTCAACTGAGCATGTAGGGAAGAAATTATGTATGTTTTCAAAAAAGAAAAAAAAAAACTAAAAAATACAATTCAGTGCCTGCTTATGTGGTTGTAGGAATCGGCTCTGGCTCATGTTGAGTTATCACATACCGTGGAAGGGGTAGAAAAGGCCATCAAGAAGCATAAAGATTTCCTGACGACCATGGACATGAATGCTCAGAAAGTGACGGTGGCGGTGGAAGCAGGAGAGAGCTTGATACGACTTGGAAACGTCTTTGCAGACCGAGTTCAGGAGAGGATCGGAGCCATTCAGAAAAGGTGAGAGCGACAACAAAGCTGGGTTTAGTCTTAGCGATGATGATGATGATGACGATGAAGATGAAATTTAGCTATTGCACTGAAATATAGTGACCAGAGATCCTATTCCCGGCATATATACAGAGATAAAATATAATGGTCACCACTAGAGGGAGCTCACTGCAAACTGTAAGTCTATAGCGTTCAATGTATAAACTGTATGCAGTACGCTCCCTCTAGTGGTGACTGCAGGTAACCACAGTTATATTGAATCGATATTTGTGGGAGATTGGAGTGACAAAACATATAAATGATATTTTTTATTCACTAGGAGCCAACGTAATATGGCCCTGGCTCAGATATGGCTGCAAAGACTGAAAGACCACCTACAGCTGCAGCACTTTCTGCAGGACTGCAATGAGGTAAGACCTTCTTGCTTAAAAGTTGAGTTTTCGGTGGTGTAAGCTGCTTTTTCCTACATCACAGCCCTATTTGTGGCACATTAAGGTGACGCTACATGTAGCGGGTTCGTGAGGTGTGACCCCCCCATGTTTTATAAATTGCTGTCTTTTACGCCCTTCTTGCTCCATATATGAGCTGAAATAGAGAGAGGCTTATTTGCCGCTATGTAATATTAGATTGCAGTGGAAAAGAGATTTCTGTGTGTAAGTTGACCATTACTATATTAGGGGCTTTTACCCTTTTGCAATGCACACGTCGGAAGTTGTATGTAACACCTTGTATTTGTATTAGCTGCATAAAATCGCCATCAAATCTGACGTATGTCCATACCGTGATTAAGGACAGCTCTATGTGCATAATGCGTCGTTTTTTTGCCTTGATGCAATATTTTTAATGCACCTGGGACCTTTTAAGCTGTGCTCATAAATTGGTGAAGTTCATATCCAAATGTCTGGTTACCTTTGTTGGCTTTGTCCATTTACCCTTATGAGTTTAGTTACAGTGACCATTTCTTTTCTGTTTTCGTTTTTTTTAATGAATTTTGGACTTCTCATAGACTTTAAACGTCTGGCTGAGCCACCTATGGCTCTGAAGTGATGTGACTGTCATTGCAGAATAATAAGCTTCGGGAGCCAGCTGTCAGACCCAGACAGAGTTGGTTTAGTACCGTTTTTGCTCTCTAGATCTCTGTATGCATAAACGCTGGGTTTTCAGTATAGGATGCACTGACAACGCTTCCTCTTCCGTGTGAACACTGGGTGTCGGGATGGAGCAGGATCTGCTGTGTACTAGTAGACCCAGATCAACTCTGCAGTTCAAGCAAGAGACTAAATGCACCCTGTAACTGAGGCGAATATACTAGTCCCAGTTACAGGGGAAATCAGCCATTGTAAATATATATATATAAAAAAATCACCACCAGTTCAAATCACCGCCACCATCAAAATAGACACATGTGGAACACAGTTTTAGGCCTCAATGGTTTGCTGTGTGACGCCATGTTTTCATCTACGCGTTTGTAGTAGGACGGGGGGATGAAACGCTTGTTGAATTATTTTTTTTCTCGCATCTTTTGCTTGAATCCATGATCTAAAAATCTCCATGAGACGTTGCACGAAATCCAAAGCTCACGGAGTAAAAGCCCTCTATCCCCTTCCCATTCCGTTTTTGCCCTTTCTTTTTTTTTTCCCTCACCTTCTTGCAAGAACCATAACTTTCTTTTTATATTTCCATCCACGTGGCCGTATGAGGGTTTTGGTTGTTTTTTTTTGCAGGACGAGTTGTAGTTTTGAGTGACATTATTCATTTAACTGGAAAATGGGGAAAAAACATTCCACATTCTGTGACATTGCTCAAAAAATAAAAAATGCGCAATTCTGCGTTATTCTTTGGATTTTGTTTTTACTTCATCATATGGTATAATTGACCGGGCAATATGGTAAGTAAAATGATAGCAATAACAAACTTTTATAAAGTTTTTTTTTTTTTAAAGTGGTAAAAAAATAATCATAAATTCGTTACAAATATTAAAAATGCATTTGTGTCATAATTTTCTGAGACCTGTAATGTTTTTATTTTTGGGCCGATGGAGCTGTGTGAGAGCTTATTTCCAGGGTGTCGAGTTGATGTTTTTATTGATACCATTTTGGGGTAAATACCATGTTTTGATGCCTTCTTATTGCATTTTTATTTCGGTGACCCCAAAAAATGCAATTCTGGCGTATCTGATATTTTTTCTCTTTATGGGGTTTATTGATTGAGTTATTTTTATAATTTGATAAACCCGACTTTTACTTTACAGACATTTTTTATTTTTTTTTATTTGTTTTTAGTTGGGGAAAACGGGTAATTCAATTTTTTATATATATTTTTTCTGTTTTTTTTTTTTTAACCTGATCTATTATACTATATATGGCAATACCACAGTAATTAATTTAGTATTTAGCAAAAATCACATCCCACATTAAATGCTGCTCCCAGAGATTGAAAGTGGCATTTAACAAGTTAACAGCGACGGGAGAAGCTTAGCTCCAGTCACTGATGCCAGAGGCAGACGCTGGCTGTGTAATATAGCCATTATCTGCTGGAAAGATGCAGGCTCAGGATCCGGACGGGGACCTGACATATGACATAATAGTGCGCAGTGTTGGGAAGGGAACTTACACGTCGATCAACGCTTGTTAATATGATTGCTCTGTCCCCTTACAGGATTGTGTTGTCGGCAGCACATTCCTTATTTCCATGCGGTGATGTGCTGCCGAAAACAATGATTTTTTTGGTGGTATAAATGTTCCAATTAACCCGTGAGTTATCTTGTGTAAATGGATCTTAACAGTACAGGCCCATAACTTTCAATGGCCACCATAATACAGAACCTTACAAGACGAATTTGCAAAAAAAAATTATGATTAAAAAAAAGCAACAAAACAGTATAAAAAAAAAAAAAGGCTCATAAATGTAAGACCTCATTCATACGTTTGTGTTTTATATATAGTTATTACATGCCCATTATAATCTATGGACATGTTCACAGGCTCACTATCAGAACCCCAGCGATCACTATGTTGTGCCCAATCCTATGGACAGGGGATGTGTATTTATATATACACATGTATATTTTATTTATTTATTTCATATGTTATTTATATATAAAAAAAAAAAGAGAGAGAAATTTTCACACCAGGTACTAAGTCTTTTCTCTAGTTTTCAGCAGACTCTTTATCATCAGAGGCAGAATTACAATGACAGATAACACATTTGTATACATCAGATAACACAGGATGCACCAAACACGATAGGTAATATCACAGCTCACCTCCTCCCCCTTCCTTAACAATGACTTTTGTACACGCTCATAAAATGCTTCAGTACAAAAAAATCGGGCCTGAATGTGTTCATTGTGGCTAATGTACATGTGCATAGCTCCGAAACATCTCGGGTCAAGCATGACATTCCCCATTTCGGGTGGAGGGTTTCGGCGTCTCTTTGCTCTCTACAGATGTACATTACATTTTCTTGACATTTGTTCTCATTGGGATTCTAACGCCCAACCTGTATCATTGGAGGCAGTAGCAAAACCTGTGCGTCACAGGCTGCACTGACAAGGATAGGAGTATTGTGGGAGAAGTTCTCTGCTTGAATGTGCAGTGTATTCTCCTAAATTACAGATGGATTGTACTGGTACATAGAGATACATCTTTATATACCAGTGCATTTCTAAGTACCTGTATTGTAGAAGGAAAATAAGTCAGATTTTTTGCTTTAAACTTGCTAAAAAATATTGAAAGAAAAAACGAAATAATTACATTTTTAATGCAATAAAAACACACACATCAGAAATCAGCAAATAACATGGATATAGTTGGTGTCCCTGTAATTGTAGGAACCCATATAATACAGTGATCAGATTATTTACTGTGATCGGTAAATAGCTTAAAAAATATTGTGACTGATTTTTTTTTTTCTCCATTGTAGCTATAAAAATGTAACTGAGGCCATGTTCACAAGTAGCATGAATGCTGTGGTTTTTCTCTGCTGCTGTTTATCTGCACATTACATTACCTGCAGGTGTCTGATCCAAACTAGTCAATAACAATCTGCTCTGGTAATAGTGGTTCATATGTATTTTTTGTGCACTTTCCCCGATTTAATGCACTTTTCAATCAGATTTAAAGTAGCACTTAAAAATGCAACTGGGTTTTTTTTTTCGCATGTGCTTTTTTTTCAGGCTTCATATAGAAGCTCATGGAGAAAAAAAATACACCGAAACTGCACAATTCAGCAGTGCGTGGATTTTTTTATGAAATCACATCCACTTTGATTGGACAGGTAGGCTGTGTTCACACGTAGGATAAACGCCGCAGTTTTTCTTTTTTTTGTGCAGAAATTCTGCTGCCTTTTACTGTCCAGGAAAAGTGGATGTGATTTCATAAAAACCCTGTCTCGCTGTGCGTCTGTTGAACTGTGCAGCTTTAGTGCTTTTTTTTTCTCTCTCCATAGGCTTCTATGG
>JARQOD010000008.1:34946563-35009588 GCA_033576555.1 Oophaga sylvatica
GAAGAGTGTGGCCTCATATGGAGCCGAATAATCACAGATTTTTCCACATGCCATTGAAGAATCGTTCTGGATCCTCAGACACGACCTAATGGAAATAAACAGCCATGTAAATACTATTGTCTAATTGTTTCTGTAAAAAAATATATATATACCGTATATACAAGTAGCCTTTTCAGAGACGAAGAGAACAGGAACTCCAGTGCCACCTATTGGGAGCAGGAATCTTAAAATCAATATTGACCCTTTAAAAAGGGCCTTGCCACACGAGTTAGGATAAAACAGCATTTGAGATATGTTTTGGGGTGTTTGCCCCTCATCAGAGTAAAGCGGGAAAGTGGTTTTAACTCAGTGAGAGGCTTCTGACAAGGTGTTTAAGGGTAAAGTTTATCCTTGTAGATTGCTACTTCCAAAAGGAGGCACTAAAGTTCCTGTCTTTTTCCTTTCTGAAGAGGCTATTTGTGTATATACATTCCCTGAGAAGCATTGTGTGTCCTACAAGTCTCCTTATGTCCACTTCGCACTATTCACGAGGAGAAACTTTACCCCTTAGGCACACCTGTCAGAAGACTCTCATCCAGCCAAATCAGCTCTCCTGCTTTGCACTGATGAGGGGCAAACACTGGTGAGGGTTGATATTGACTTCTAGGATTGCTACCTTCACTACAGTTCTTGACCTCCTCCTTTCTGAAGAGGCTATTTGCAATAAAAATAATCATCAGATGTCAGCTACATTTAATGCTTACCGGACCAGGGCTTGTGATGAGAGGTAAGCCAGTAACATCTTTGACATTTACGGTCCGTTTATGGTCTATGACAGGGGTCTCAAACTCAGCCAGGAATATGGGCTGCATTGTTTGAAAAACAAAGTGACATTTTTCAGTGATACCGTTTATTTGTCTATACAACTTTTGAACATTTTTGCCGTGTTTATTTTTTTTACAGCTTGGGTCGTATGGATGAGGTGTTAACAAATGTGCACTTTTTTGTTTACTTTAGCTTATACAGTACAGACCAAAAGTTTGGACACACCTTCTCATTCAAAGATTTTTCTGTATTTTCATGGCTATGAAAATTGTAGAATCACACTGAAGGCATCAAAACTATGAATTAACACATGTGGAATTATACATTACACTTTACAAAAAAGTGTGAAACAACTGAAAATATGTCTTATATTCTAGGTTCTTCAAAGTAGCCACCTTTTGCTTTGATTACTGCTTTGCACGCAGAAAAGGTGAACGGATGGACTCTACATGCCTGGTTCCCACCGTGAAGCATGGAGGAGGAGGTGTGATGGTGTGGGAGTGCTTTGCTGGTGACACTGTTGGGGATTTATTCAAAATTGAAGGCATACTGAACCAGCATGGCTACCACAGCATTTTGCAGCGGCATGCTATTCCATCCGGTTTGCGTTTAGTTGGACCATCATTTATTTTTCAACAGGACAATGACCCCAAACACACCTCCAGACTGTGTAAGGGCTATTTGACCAAGAAGGAGAGTGTTGGGGTGCTACACCAGATGACCTGGCCTCCACAGTCACCAGACCTGAACCCAATCGAGATGGTTTGGGGTGAGCTGGACCGCTCACCACTTCAATTTTGAATAAATCCCAACAGTGTCACCAGCAAAGCACCCCCACACCATCACACCACCTCCTCCATGCTTCACGGTGGGAACCAGGCATGTAGAGTCCATCCGTTCACCTTTTCTACGTGCAAAGCAGTAATCAAAGCAAAAGGTGGCTACTTTGAAGAACCTAGAATATAAGACATATTTTCAGTTGTTTCACACTTTTTTGTAAAGTGTAATGTATAATTCCACATGTGTTAATTCATAGTTTTGATGCTTCAGTGTGATTCTACAATTTTCATAGTCATGAAAATACAGAAAAATCTTTGAATGAGAAGGTGTGTCCAAACTTTTGGTCTGTACTGTATATAAAACAGCATTTTAAGTGTCAAAATATTTTTTCATGCTTTTAATTTTGATTTTTTTTTTCACAATTTTGTTTCCCCGATTGGCCACATGCAGTAATATTGTCTTACAATTAGCACTATATAGTAATTCTAGCAATCATCTTGTAGTAATGTGCCCTTTCCTGGTCCCCATTTGTAGGAATGTCCCCCATCCTGGTTTCCATCTCGTGGTAATGTCCCATCCTGGTCATCATCTTGGAGTACTATCCCAATCCTGGTCCTCTTCTTGAAGGAAGCAATGTCCCCATTCTAGTCCTCATCTTGTAGTAATGTCCTCATCCTGTGGTAATTCCCCATTCTGGTCCCCTTCTTGTAGTAATGTCCCTATCCTGATCACCATCTTGTAGCAATATCCCTATCCTGGTCCCCATCTTGTAGCATTGTCCCCATTTTGTAGTAATGCCCCATCCTGGTCCCTTTCTTATAGTAATGTGACCTCTTGTAATGCTGACCCATTCTTACCCACATATTGTAGTTATGTCCTCATCCAAATCCTCATATTGTAGTTATATCCCCATCCAGGTCCCCATATTTTAGATATGTCCCCTATTGTGCCGTTCTTCACATACACATAAAAGAAAAAAAAAATCTGTTCATCTGTCCTCTGTGTCCTTACTGCATTTGTGGCCGCAGACACTGTAGACCCCTTGAAGATCGCGGCCCGGTACAGGAGCCGCCAACAGCAGCACTTTATTTCAGTTGAATGTAGCTTTTGGACACACATTCAATAGAAATGTATTGCAGCACAGAGACTCTCTGCACAGACTAGACTAGAGTCTCTGCTCAGCAATACATTTCAATTGAATGTGCGTTCAAGGACACACATTCAGCGGAAATAAAACGCTGCTGTCGGCGGCCCTCTGGACTGGGTAGGAATTGCCAAGGGGTCTACAGCGTCTGCGGGCAGCATAAAGCAGCCTCAGGGGCCGCATGTTCTACGATGTCCGCACTAGCCGGCGGTCTCTGAAAATAGCGTTGAGCAAATTTGATCTGGCCCCTGCTTATTCAGCAAGTTATAGTGCTTGCTGAATAAGCTGCAGAGGGAAACCGGATACATGGAGCGCGCCGGCTGATCAGCTGTCCGGCGCGGCAGCTGCATGTGTCGCGGCTGTGTCACGGTTACAGCACATGCATGGAGAGCCCAACACAAAGGCTCTCCATGCATGTGCTGTGATAGTGACACAGCCGCGACACATGCAGCTGCCGCGCCGATCAGCCGGCGCGCTCTATGTATCTGGGTTCCCTCTGCAGCTTATTCGGCAAGCACAACAGCTTGCCGAATAAGCAGGGGTCTGATCAAATTCGCTCAACCACCTCCTATATGCATGTGACATCGTTGAGTTCGGGTCAGGAGACCAACGGCCAGTCCATTTATCGTAGTCCGCACTCGGACTGTGAATGTCAGATGTATGAAAACGGACATAAGCAAAATAGGGCATTATTAAGAGGTGAAACACAACGATCAGAAGCTGTGCTTGAGTGGCAAATAATGCAAGTTCCTTTAGTACATTAGGGAGGGAACAGAACATGCAACAAAGGAATAATCTGGTGGCCAGCAAGTCCTACGCTGAGAACCATATACATGGGGAGGACAGAGGCAGAATGAGAAGGATTATATATGTATATATTTTTTTATTTATTTCCTATGATTAAGAGTCACATTGTGACAGGATGTTGTCCACGGTTTAGAGACAGGTTTTAGTTAGTCATATAGCCGTAGTCTAAACCACAGCTGAGGGGATTTGTGAGCGAGTGGATACGAAAATGTTTTGCATTTCAATGAGCCACAGACATTTGGTCTTATTGCTCATAGCAACCAAACACAGTGCTTCTCCCATTTTCCAAGAGCACTTTATGAAATGAAAGCAGAGTCCTGATTGGTTGCTATGGGCAGCAAGATCAAAATCGTATCAATGTATATATCTACCGCTCCCCAGAACTAGCCATCTCCACCTTCTTCGACCACTTCACCACCTGGCTACTTCATTTCCTTTCTACTGACCTCTGTTCCCAAATTAATCTCACTAACTCATCCCTCCCCATGTCTGACCACAACCTACTGACATACTCTTCCCTCTCCTCTCCTAGTGCGCAACCCCCACTCAGGGCCGGCGTCAGCACCCGACACACCCGGGCAAGTGCCGGGGCCCTGAGCAGGCGGGGGGGCCCACTCGCCGTCTGGCACCCCGGCGCCCGTTAGCAGTGTCAGCGCCGCCACTGGGCCCCCCCCCGCTTGCTCAGGGTCCCGGCTGCGGCCGGCTCAATACTCACCTCTCCCCGTGCCTCCGCTGCCGCAGCTCCGCCTCCGGGCTCCAGGGGGCGCCTGCAGGACGCTGGCGCTTCCTCTCACAGCAGCGCCGCTGAATGACGTCATCATTCAGCGGCCGGCTGTGGCAGTGAGCGCGCGGACGTCGGACAGGTGAGATGTTTGTGTGTGTCTGTGTATGTGTCTCTGTGTGTATGTAGTGCGATGCTTTGTGTGTGTGTCTGCTGTATGTGTGATGGTGGTGGGGGGAGGGCAGTGATGATGATGATGGGGAGGCAATGATGATTGATGATGATGGGCAGGCAATTATATTGCTGTGGAGACAATGATGATTATGGGCAGGCATTGATGATGATGGGCAGGCATTGATGATGATGGGCAAGCAGTAATGATGATGGGCAGGCAGTAATGATGATGGGCAGGCAATGATATTGATGGGGAGGCAATGATGATTATGGGCAGGCATTGATGATGATGGGCAAGCATTGATGTTGATGGGCAGGCAGTGATGTTGATGGGCAGGCAGTGATGTTGATGGGCAGGCAGTGATGATGATAATGGGCAGGCAATGATGATGATGGGAGTCTTTCCACGGCGCCCTTTCCTGAGCCGTAACAGTGCAGAACGCAGCACAGTGTAGAGGAGAGCTCCATATTTTGTATGGAGCTTTATATGGGGACCAGTATCCTGTATGGAGCATTATATGGGGGATGGAGGGGTGACATCCTGCATGGGGTATTATATGGGTGATGAGGGGGAAACTATGTGGTGCCCATAATATTGTATGGAGGACTGTACTGTCCAGTCTGTACTGTGCGCTGTGAGGATTTGGCGGTTTTTGAGCTATTGTACAATTTACAATAGCTATCAGTCGTAATGGAAGAAGAGAAGTGTTTGGCGTTGTGCTATACCCATATTTCTCTGCAGTATCTGTGCATCATGAATCGTGGTCTGTGTTTAGGGGGCCCACTGAGACTCTTTCGCCCGGGGCCCATGAAAACCTGGAGCCGGCCCTGCCCCCACTCCACAAACTCACCCACCCACGTAGAAATCTCAAATACCTCAATTTACACTCACTCTCTGAGTCCCTGCTCCCTCTTACAGACATAGCTTCCTTACATGACACAGATGCTGCTGCCACTTTTTATAACACCACTGTGTAGCCCTGGTGTGAAGGCACACGCAGTACCCTGGAGGATGTGTGGAGAGTTAGGCTGGTTTCACACATCCGTTTTTCCCTTGCGGCGCCCCCGGCATTTTTTAGCAGCGCCGCATCACAAAACCGTATGCGCCGCATGCGTTTTTTTTTTCCATTGACTTGTATTAGCGCCGCATGGCGCCGCATGTCACTGCGGCGCGTCCGGTTGGTGCCGGATGCGGTGTCTGGTCACCGTACGGTGTCTGGAAAAAACGTTGCATGTAACGTTTTTTGTCTGCGGCGAAAAAGCCGCATGCGCCGGATGCGGCGCATGCGGTTCTTTTTTACAATGAAAGTCTATGGACGCCGCAATGCGCCGCATCGCGGCGTCCGCCGCATCCGGTAGCCGCATCCGGTTTGTTAATTGATATACCAGCCCACAGCAAACATATACAAGGAAGTACCACCCCTCAGCAAACATATAAAAAAAACATTGGGTGGGACATCAGACACAGCCACAGAGAGCCACAGAGAGCCACAGAGAGCCACCGACGCAGCCACCGACGCAGCCACTGACGCAGCCACCGGACTCGCAGCCAGGATCCGTACCATGGAGCGCCAGGAAAACAGACGGTAAATATGAACCACCCACCCCCAAATTCAAAAATGTAAAATACATATGTCACCAATGTTGTGTGAGCTGATGTTTATTTTTTGTGGCCTGGTACATTATATATGTAATGTTTTTTCTGTGATGGGGATTGGTTCCCCAGGTATTTAATGAAATTAAATTGCCGATGATGGGGTGGGTCCCCGAGTTTAAAATGCATTTGTTTGGGAACTTTATTGTGTATTCACTGCTATTGTTGTGAATGTTGATAATGTAGATCTACTGGTACTGTTTTTTAGCAGTGATGTGCTTTGTCTCCCTGCGACAATCTGAAATGTGGATGTATTTGTGTATCAAAATGTTTTTTTTTTTTTAAAAAAGTATTAATTTTTTTGGCCAGTTATGTCGTTGTTTTTTATGCTACTATCGGAAATGTGCATGTGTTTACTATGGTAATGTTTCTCTCCATTTTTTTTTTTGCCAATGGTTTTTTTTTTTTTTTTTTTGGCTTGTCATGGTTTTATCTACTCATGGTCTGTTGAATTGTTTGACTATGCTAATGTTTTTTTGTTTGCAATATTTTTTCTTTGTAGCCTGTCATGGTTTTATCTACTCATGGTCTGTTGAATTGTTTGACTATGCTAATGTTTTTTTGTTTGCAATATTTTTTCTTTGTGGCCTGTCATGGTTTTATCTACTCATGGTCTGTTGAATTGTTTGACTATGCTAATGTTTTTTTGTTTGCAATATTTGTTCTTTGTGGCCTGTCATGGTTTTATCTACTCATGGTCTGTTGAATTGTTTGACTATGCTAATGTTTTTTTGTTTGCAATATTTTTTCTTTGTGGCCTGTCATGGTTTTATCTACTCATGGTCTGTTGAATTGTTTGACTATGCTAATGTTTTTTTGTTTGCAATATTTGTTCTTTGTGGCCTGTCATGGTTTTATCTACTCATGGTCTGTTGAATTGTTTGACTATGCTAATGTTTTTTTGTTTGCAATCTTTGTTCTTTGTGGCTTGTCACGGTTTTATCTACTCATGCTGCTATTATTTTCCTGTGTTTAGTATACAAATGTTGATGTACTTTTCTTTTTGTTGCAATGTTATTTTTTTGGCTGCCTCTGACCTTAGCTAATTATGCTCTTATGTGAAATTTCCATGTTTTTATTATCATATTTTTTTTTTTTTGGCCAGGGATACGGTTTGCCCTGGTACTGTTGATGGCTATAAAAAATGATTGCATGTGGTCGGAATAATGTCGTTGTTTGAATGTTATATTTTAAAACAGGGACAATCAAAATATATCAACAAATTTTTTTTGGTCTGTTAATTTCACAGCAGAAGAATTGATGCTGGCGATGAAAGGGCGCAGGACATCCTGGATGCAAGGAGGCAAGCCAGCAGAAAGTAAATGTCATCCCCCATGTCCCTAAAAATTTAATGTTTGTTTTTCTCTTTCAGCCAGGGACAAGGAATCCACATATATTCACTGTCCCTTTTTGTGTCCTAACAGCAGAAGAATTCAACGAGCGGCGGCGGCGGCGGCTGAAGCGCAAGTTGAGCAGAGGGGAGGAGAGGACCTCCAAGCTAGGAGGCTAGCAAGCAGAAAGTAAGTATTACAGCACACATTTTGCTATAATTTACATGTTTGTTTTTTGTGTTTCAGCCAGGGCAAAGGAATACCCATATATTCACTGTCCGTTTTTGTGTCCTTATTCAACAGCCGAAGACTTCACCGGGCGGCAGCGGCTGAAGCGCAAGTTGAGCAGAGGGGAGCAGAGGACCTCCAAGCTAGGAGGATAGCAATGAGAAAGTAAGTATTACAGCACACATTTTGCTATAAATTACATGTTTGTTTTTTATTTCAGCCATGGACAAGGATTCTCAAATTTACAGTACCTTTTTACTTTAACAGTAGAAGACGTCAACAAGAGGGGGAGGCGGCGCTTGTAGATAGAAGAGAACAGGAGGAGAGGCGGGCAAGGAGGGAAGCCAGAAGAAGGTAAACATTACACCCCCCCCATTTCAATAAAAATACATGCTTGTTTTTCTTTCAGACAGGGCCAAGAAATATACAAATATATTGACTGTCCCTTTTTGTTTCTTCCACAGCAGTGAACATCAAACAGCTGCTGCAGCTGCAGCAATGGCGTTGTTGGCGGAGGAAGCAGCGGCTGAAGCGGCGGCGGCAGCACCACCGGCATCGCCATCTCCTCCCTCCCAGCCAGAGCCAGAGCCGCCACAGCAGGACACATCTTCTTCTGGGAGCCCTCCTACCCATCGTCAGGAATTGGCGGTAAAAATATGTATTTTTAATTTTTCTATCCACAATCCATCTGTGGGCTATATGTCTTGATTGTGTTATTTTAATAACAGGAATCTGAAGATGACGAGGAGCTCCCAGAGGAAGAAGGACGGGGTGGAGAGATACCCGGAGTGGGCTCACAATTCGTAAGTATCCTGCATCAATCTCATAAACACAACATCACAGTACACACAACACATAGAAAAACATTTAGTGCATACTTCACACAGCGGCCAACACCTGCCAATATCCTAATTTTTATTTTCATTTTTTTAGTCTCTCGCATCTGGGAGCCAGAGGGTTTCTCCCAGCGCCTCCCAGAGTCGTCGTGAGACTGTCGGCGGTTCTCAACGTGTAAGTATTATTTTTTTTTTGCCATGTTATATAATTTATGCTTTTTAAAAAACGTGTTATCTACAAATGTTTTGTGCATTAATATTCCCATTGTAACATGTATAATTTTTACTAACTAAAACCATGTATCTGATATATATTTTTTTTTTTTTTTTTCATTGTTCATTTCACAGGCTTCACAGCGTGCTCCCGACTCGGACACGGAGGAGGGATTGGACGTGGAGTTGATGATCGACCTGGTCCGAGAAAGGGAGCCGCTGTGGAACATGGCGGACCGCCAGCATGCGGATCAAATTGTGACACGACGGCTCTGGACGGAAGTGGCAGCAGCAATGATGCACCGCTGGGAGGACCTCAATCCTAGGTCCCAGAATAAATACCGTAAGTATAGTTCATGTTGCTGACTGTAAAGGTGTTTTTAAAAAAATTCTGTCCTTGTGTAACCAACGCTTCATGTTTTCATGATTTCCTTTTGTGAAACACTATGGAAACAATGAAAACATGAACTCTGGGGGACACGAGGACTAAAGTGTGGTTGTTGTATAGTAACCAATGTGTGCTTTCTCGTTTCAGGGGAGAGAATTATGAAGCGGTGGCGGTCTGTGAGGGATCGCTTTAAGAAAGAATTCAATAAGGAAATGCGGGCCCCGAGTGGTTCTTCAGGACGCCAGAGTAAGTACAAATATGCACAAGCTCTGGCGTTCCTGCGTGAAACCATGGTCACCAGAAGGTAAATATTAACATCAAATGTAATATTTTTTTTTGTTTTCACCCAGGGCCATTCCACATCTGTATATTAATTTTATGTTTTTGTTTCTTCCACAGCACGGTGAGCAGCACTCGGGCGCCCGCAGAGTTGGAGCCTTCTAGAGCGATCCCTCAGGAGACCGACACCGAGGACACTTTGACCAACCCTCCACATCTGACCCTTCCCACACTTCACACACACACGATCCCGCTGTCCCTTCCACAGCGCTGGAGCAGCGTGGCCGCCTGCAATGCATGTGTGTCGACCCGCCACCACAATTGTGAGTTACCAGGGCAATGGGGTACTCAGAGCCGAGCCCGTAGAGAGTCTATGGGGATTGTCACAGGTAGCTGTGGCTCGGTCTGTGGCCCGGGCGGTCTGGCGTATGTTGGGGATATATTTACAGGGGATAGGTTTATATACAGTTCGTGACGCCACCTGTAGTATTCTGGTAATTAGTACCAGCGCTGCTGTAGATCTCTGAGGGATGGTGATGCAGCTAGATGTCGGGTCCCCTACAGGTGGGACTCTTCCCTCAAAGTCTATGAAGTTAGTGAAGTCGGGTGCAGATAAATAACACAGTCTCACACGGTCAGCGTCTTTCCATACCTTTACTTGTAAGATGTTCAGGCAGGTCCCAGGGAGGCTGATCCAAGGAGAGTGTATCTTGAGACAGCAGCTGGACAAGTTAGGGGCCTCCTTTACTTCCAATACAATGAGTACAACCAGCCTGAAGCGTAGTTCCCTCAATATCTCCAGCTAATCTATAGCTGTACCGCCCAGTCAGCTTTGTGTTAGGAGCCTTCCTGCGAGGGAGCTGAATTCTTATCTTATCGTGCACTGATTCAAAGTCTTCACTCCCCCTGACCCCAGTTACGTACTGACTATATGGGCTTGTTTGCCGCGACCTAAGGTCCGGTAAATTCCTGGTTTTCTTATCACTGTGCTTGAAACAATAGTGATCCTTCGGTCCCCAGTGACCGGTAGCAATGTGCAGGACTTCTTCAATCCGTAAGCACTATTCCAATAAACCACTGTGCCTTTCGCCTTGTCCTCGCTGGTAACATAAGCACTCACACTAGCCAAGGGTCGAGCAGTCACTTCTTTCTTTTCCTTCACTTCAAGTTAGTTACAGATGCTCAGTTTTCAATAGGCAGGAGCACGTCTCTGAACCTTACACCGTCCTTTAGACAGGATACTGAAGACTTTCTGCACTAAACTTCTTCTTTCCTTCCAGTGTATGCTGATGAGGTACAGCTCTGACTAGGCTAAGGTGAATTAAAGCACCTATACTAGACTCCACTTTTCGAACTGATGACAGAGCAATCTGGACTGCTGCCTCCCTCCAGACGTCTTCTCTCTCTCAAGTCAGGAACTGAACTGACTAAATCACTCCAACACATACGCCTTGACCACTCCCTCAAGAGTAAACTCCACTACCCTAAGGGTGTGTCTAGTATATGTTGAGTGAATGGATATTTAGCATTAAACTGCTGTCTCGCCACACACTCTCCAGGGTACTGCGTGTGCCTAACACCAGGGCTACACATTCCCCCATGGTAAACGACAGCACTCCCGGGCTGTAAAATACAAAAGAGACATTTTGTTTATGCATGAAAACATTAACAATAACAGTAATTCGTCCCATCCGGGAGGTGAGGATATCTTGAACGTTGCAAACATTATAGAAATACAAAAAGTATTAAATAGCATTCAATAAATATACAATATACTTGTGAAGGACCCGCACCAAACCTTCAACGTAGGTCCTGGGTGGGCTGCAGGACATCCAAATGCAGACCTCACTCAGTGCCACACCACACGGGTTTTTGTATTCAGAGGTAGTTGTGCTGGTTTATGTAAAACCAAGATAAGGCACCGAAGCGCAACTATGTACAAGTAAGTTCTGGGTTGGCACAGTCCTCAACCTCAAAGTCCATTGTAAAACCAAAGACATATATATAATATCACATTATTATACTAAAGTGCAAACTTTTTCTGGTTACTGTTTACCCAGCCGGGCATTCTACAGTTAGAAACATATATATATGCATTATATACACTATACTTCTTCAACTTGTGCAAAACTCTATAAAACATTTTCAAACTTTCTACTTATGGTAGACCCGATATGGATCTCACCGATTCTTCTTTTCTATCTATTCATTTTCAAATAATACACTTTCCAATACACTTTCCACCCCGGGGGCTGGAACAATGCAATGGGCCCTAGATCCCAGGACTAGCAAATCATGCGCTGCGATTAGGGTCTGGGTCGCCACAGTTCTTGTGCGAACCTCTAGGGGCGCAACGGGTACTTTCTCTTCACGTGACACCGATTGCGTTTCAATCACAGTTAACGATATGGAACGTGTCATGGATTGCGATTGAGACTGGGTCGCATGTTGCGATGTAGAGATTGCTTTCCTTTGTGATGAAATCTGGGTCGCTAGTTGCGATGAATTTGCAGGGGGCGATGCTGGGGCACGGCCGGATACTGCTTGAGCTGGAGACGGGGACGCTGCGGTAGTGTGACGTTACCTGCGTCTGGGACGGGGTCACGGACGATGGTGACGTTAAGGGCATACCATCCCTTCATTCCCCAATGCCGTGTATATGTGACGATGTCTCCATTGGCTAAGTCCCTCCCGGGATGGCCTTGCGGCAGGTGGGATTCTACGTCACGCCTGCTGACAAAGACCCCTGGGTAGAGGCCCGGTTCACGGATAAAGCCCCAGCCCTTTCGGAGCTGGAACTCAGTCACACACCCCTGCCGCCGCGGTTCCCTCAGGGTACCTTTATCTCTCCGGACACTCTCTTTGTCCGCGATCAGCTCTGCATATTGTTGCTGACGGTTCCGCTGAGCTTCCCGCTCTTCCTCCTGCTGGCGTTTCCGCTTCTCCTCACGACTCTGCCATTCATGTTCCCACTGGGCGGTATAGGCGACGTCATCCAGGCGCGCCATCTCGTCCCAGTCCACGTCTGGTAGTGACGGACAGGACCCCTCCGGTGTCCCTGCCGGGGACCGATCATCTGCTGCGGCCTCCTGGCCGGGCGGGCGTTCCGGAATTGGCGGTACCTCCTCAACCTCCTTCGCCTCCACCGCTTCACCGGTGGGATCAGGATTGGTACTTTCGGGGGCAGCCTCCGGTTGCTCCTTCGCCTTGGGCAGCAGACTCTTCGGTATCTGGAATCGTGGGGGGTCGTTGAGGGGAGAGATCACCGTGTCCCATAGCCTCCGCTGTTCCAGGGTACGCCGGCGTCTCTCGATCTCTTCAAAGCCAGGTTGGTGCTGGACCATCTTCTTCAGGCGTGCATTTTCTTCTTGAATCTCTAGCAACGCCTGCTGCAGGTGCAGGACCACGGATGACTCCGGTGCTGGTGGCAGCTTGGCTGGGGCACGGGGCCTGCCTTCCTCCGCTTCCCTGCTCGGCTGCACACGTCCTGCTTCCATGATGTTCCAGAAGATTTTTTTTCTTTCTGCGGAGACATCCGGTCTCTTCCGTGGAGGTGGGGTTTGCGTCTCCTCCTCCTCGCAGGGAAGGTGAAGAGGAGGCGGACCTCCTTTGCTGTAGGGCAGGATCGCATGTTGTAATAGCACTTTGAGAGGGCAGGCATTTTCTTCGCGCCACAGGGGGGTAGACGCCCACGAAGGTACGCCCACCTTCCTCTCCAGCGCCTGAGGGCGCGAATATGGCGACAAAAATGGCGATTTTGGCGCCAAAAATGCAAACAGTCCTTTTCACAAAAACAATCCACAGGCACACAGGGCTCGCAATTCTGCGAGTTTCGCATCCTGTTCGTGACGCCAAATTTTGTGTCGACCCGCCACCACAATTGTGGGTTACCAGGGCAATGGGGTACTCAGAGCCGAGCCCGTAGAAGTCTATGGGATTGTCACAGGTAGCTGTGGCTCGGTCTGTGGCCCGGCGGTCTGGCGTATGTTGGGGATATATTTACAGGGGATAGGTTTATATACAGTTCGTGACGCCACCTGTAGTATTCTGGTAATTAGTACCAGCGCTGCTGTAGATCTCTGAGGGGATGGTGATGCAGCTAGATGTCGGGTCCCCTACAGGTGGGACTCTTCCCTCAAAGTCTATGAAGTTAGTGAAGTCGGGTGCAGATAAATAACACAGTCTCACACGGTCAGCGTCTTTCCATACCTTTACTTGTAAGATGTTCAGGCAGGTCCCAGGGAGGCTGATCCAAGGAGAGTGTATCTTGAGACAGCAGCTGGACAAGTTAGGGGCCTCCTTTACTTCCAATACAATGAGTACAACCAGCCTGAAGCGTAGTTCCCTCAATAAACTCCAGCTAATCTATAGCTGTACCGCCCAGTCAGCTTTTGTGTTAGGAGCCTTCCTGCGAGGGAGCTGAATTCTTATCTTATCGTGCACTGATTCAAAGTCTTCACTCCCCTGACCCCAGTTACGTACTGACTATATGGGGCTTGTTTGCCGCGACCTAAGGTCCGGTAAATTCCTGGTTTTCTTATCACTGTGCTTGAAACAATAGTGATCCTTCGGTCCCCAGTGACCGGTAGCAATGTGCAGGACTTCTTCAATCCGTAAGCACTATTCCAATAAACCACTGTGCCTTTCGCCTTGTCCTCGCTGGTAACATAAGCACTCACACTAGCCAAGGTCGAGCAGTCACTTCTTTCTTTTCCTTCACTTCAAAGTTAGTTACAGATGCTCAGTTTTCAATAGGCAGGAGCACGTCTCTGAACCTTACACCGTCCTTTAGACAGGATACTGAAGACTTTCTGCACTAAACTTCTTCTTTCCTTCCAGTGTATGCTGATGAGGTACAGCTCTGACTAGGCTAAGGTGAATTAAAGCACCTATACTAGACTCCACTTTTCGAACTGATGACAGAGCAATCTGGACTGCTGCCTCCCTCCAGACGTCTTCTCTCTCTCAAGTCAGGAACTGAACTGACTAAATCACTCCAACACATACGCCTTGACCACTCCCTCAAGAGTAAACTCCACTACCCTAAGGGTGTGTCTAGTATATGTTGAGTGAATGGATATTTAGCATTAAACTGCTGTCTCGCCACACACTCTCCAGGGTACTGCGTGTGCCTAACACCAGGGCTACACACATGAATCTGCTGGTCAGGATATAGCCTTCCCTTTACCACACCCTTCTGATCCTGCCACCTCTAGTACAGCTGCGGGTACTGGGCGGCAGCGTCAGAAGGGTCAGGAAAAGAACTATGCGCCCGAGTTCTTACACATGAACGCATCTTTCCAGAACTGCCTTAAGTTGCTATCTGAACAAGTTTCCGCAGGCCTTCGTCAGATAACCACACTAGTTGGTGAGGTCAAGACACTTCTGGAAACTGTGCGTTCTGAGATAAGAGCACCCCGAACTACAGCTTTTTTAGGTCGGTTGCGGAGCGCATAGATCCGCTATCTTATGACCAGCAGATGTATGTGATGCACACGTGCCACGCTGCTGTAGTGCAGGTTGTCTCCCATCCTCAATCCACCCCAGTCATTCCACCACCTCCCCCCCCTACAGCCGCCGTCCATCTCCCCCCCCTCCACCTGCCATACCTCCTCCTCCTCCTATTCAATACCAACCACCTCCCCAGTACCAACCACCTCCCCAGTACCAACCACCTCCCCAGGTCCAACCAACTACCCAGTACCAACCACCTCCCCAGGTCCAACCACCTCCCCAGTACCAACAACCTACCCACTACCAGCCACCTACCCCCTACCACACTTCTACCTACCAATCTACTTCCCCTTCCAAATACCTACTATGTCACCTGTTCCTCATGCACAACCCTCCACTCCACCACCACCCACCTGTTCTGCCTTGTCTTCCCATTCTTTTGGTCTTTCCACCCCTTCACCTCTTCCTGTTCCTTCCCCACCACCATCCCGTTCGTCCCTCCACACTCTCCACACTCCCACGGTCGAAGTGTCCCGCAGCCCCTCCAGCAGTATTTCCACCCCACACTACACTGACCTGTAGTTAATGTTACAATTTTTTTTCATAAATTTATTTAAAAAAATAAAGTTGAAAACCAAAAAAATGTATTTAAAAAAATAAAGTTTACTAAAAAAAATAATAAAGTTGAATAAAATATAAAGGTTATTTAAATCTGAAGAATTGGGCCACAAGGCCTACTTTAATAACAATTATATTAAAAAATATTTTTTTAAATAAATTGTTCATTGGTTTAACATTGTTGTCTGTCTTTTATTTATAGGATGTTAAGTTTTAAATTTGGTATACAGGTACATCTAACTTTGGCTAAAAGGTTCATAAATGTAACCTTTTTGGCAAAGTTATGTCCCGGGTTGTGTAGTATGCAAAGTGTATTCTTTTTTTAATAAAATGTGTACACCCCAGTTTTCCCCTACTCCAGGCCCACCAAAAACATATCATGTTTTCAGTATTTCCTTTGTATTGCACAGGTGAGGCAATTATCACCTGAGCAATACAAAGGAAAGACAGAAAACTTGACATGTTGGTGGACCTTGAGGACTGGAGTAGGGGAAACATAATGTACACTTTTTGTAGGACAAATGGTGAAATACTTTTGTTAATACAATTTCACCTTTTGTCCTAAAAAGGGTACATTGTAGGCCATGTGTCACCAAATCCAGTCATCAAGGCATAACAACAGGTATTGTTTGCAGTATTTCCTTTGTATTGCACAGGTGAGGCAATTATCACCTGAGCAATGCAAAGTAAAGACTGAAAACTTGACATGTTGGTGGGCCTTGAGGACTGCAGTTGGGGAAACATGGCCTACAATGTACACTTCTTTGGACAAAAGGTGACAGCCATGGACACAACAATGGCAAGAAGGTTATAGTAGAAAACACACAAGAAGGTAGACAAGTAAACTATTAAAGGTTTATTGTGGGTAAAGAAAATTATTAAAATAAACAATACATTTATCACACTCTGTCATCCTGCCAGTCAACACTACCTTCCGGTGACACAAAGTATTGAGCAAACTGGTCCCTCATTCTAGAAACTGCAACTGTACTGCGAGTGGTAATGTTGGTGTAGTTGTGCAAAGTTGTTTCTTGATTGTGGTCCTCCAGAGAAATTGGTTCCTTGGTTAGGACAAAATTATGGAGGACCACGCACGCTTTCACTACATCATCAACAGTCTCGGTCTTCAAGTTTATTGCAGTCAAAAGGACACGCCATTTTGCTGTCATAATGCCAAAGGCACACTCCACCATCCGTCTGGCTCTTGTGAGGCGGTAGTTAAATACCCGCTTTGTATGTGTCAATTCTCTGCTGGCATACGGCTTCAATAGGTGTTGGGACAGCTGGAATGCCTCATCACCTACACAAACGAATGGCATTGGTGGGCCTGAGGTTTGAGGCAGTGGCCTAGGGGGGGGAAACTGAAAACTGTTTCCATACAATTTACGTCCCATAGCAGATATTTTAAACACTTGGGAGTCATTAGACCGTCCATAAGACCCAATGTCCACCGCGATAAACTTGTAGTGCGCATCTGCAATAGCCATCAGGACGATAGAGAAATATTTCTTATAGTTAAAGAATTCAGATCCAGTTCCTTTTGGCTTTTGAATGCGGATGTGCTTTCCATCAACGGCCCCCAGGCAATTGGGGAACTGGCAGATGAGTAGAAACTGGTCCGCTATTTCAAGCCACCGCTGTGTTGTTGGCTCTGGAATAAATTCTCCAACCAAAGTATCCCACAGAGCACGACAAGTATACTTTATTATGCCGGATAGTGTGGAGATTCCAATCCGATACTGAAAATGGAGCGATGATAGAGTTTCGCCAGTTGCCAGAAATCTGAAAACAAATTAGAAAATACTAATTATTTCAGAAACGCAGCATTACATACCAGAACTCAGCTACGACTATTGGAGATACCAAAAATAATAATATCTAGGAGAAAGACTGTTTTATAACTAGATTTGGGGCTACTCATGTGGTTTCCTAGTTGGCCTGTGATGTTCAATTAATGATAAAATTACAAGTGCGCTCAAGCAAACAGAACCAATACATATAGCTTACCTTATAGTTACCATGAGACGCTCCGCCGGAGATATCGAGAACCGACAGTAGGTGTCCGATTTTTTAATTTTGTCTCCAACACGCTCCAGCAAATCATCAAAGTTTTCTATATTCATCCGCAGATAGGCAAAAAACTTCTCTGGATTTTGTCGCAGCTCCATGTTCAGTGTGGAATAGACACCACGAGTTAATCTCTGTGACGTGATGGGGTGGATCCACATACGTCGTCTTCGCAGGCGCTGACGCCGCTGCTCCTCAAACTTTAGCTCCTTCTCCAGAACGATAAACCTCAATCGATTCATCTCCGCAGTAAAATCAACAAGATTCCTGAAGATATTGCCGATAATGGGTTCCATGTTCGCCAATCACTTGCTACTTGCTCTTCTCTCCAAACTGCACTTTCTCCTCTACAACCTGTCAAAGAAGGGATGTAGGAGCAGTGTATATATAGGATTACAGTAGCCAATCATATTTGGAACCCCAAAAAGGGCCCCAAAATGGGCGTGCTTAAAAGCCGGATCCGGCGCAATACGGCGTCAACGTATGCCAACCGGATACACCGGATGAGACGTATGCGGTTTTTTTGCCGCATTCGTGAACCGGATGCGGCGAAAAACAAGATGCGGCACATCCGGTGTTCAGAGAAAATACCGCATGCGGCGCTGCGGCTAAATGCCGGGGGCGCCGTTTAGGCGCCCGCCGGATGTGTGAAAGAGGCCTTAGCAGTTTAATGCTCAATGAACATTCATTCCAACACACTTAGACACGCCCACAGGTATAAAGTCTAGTCACAGGGAGTGTTCAGTAGTCAGAGTTCAGTCAGTGACTCGAAGGAGTCAGGAAGTGCAGTCTGTGTGCAGTTCAGAGAAGTGGAGGCCAGTAAAGGTGAGCCAGATCACCTCAGCCTGGTCAGAGCTGTGCCCCACTGATAGAAGGACTGAGACATCTATTGAGAAGAGAGAGTGAGTTGCAGATATACTTCAGTCTCCTGTCCCAAGGACAGTGAAGGTTCAGAGACGTGCTCCTGCCTAGAGGATTACTGAGATTCTGGCAACAAGCTCAAGAAAGAAGTTAAGAAAGGGACTGACTTTTATAACCTTTGAAGTGAGGAATGCTTATGCTACAAGCGCGGACAAGGCGAAAGGCACAGTGGAAGGAATTTAGAAGTGCTTTAGGATTGGAGAAGTCCTGCACATTGTCACCGGTCACTGGGGACCGAAGCATCACTATAGCTTCACGCATAGTGGTAGAAAAACCAGAGGCTTACTGGACCTTAGGTAACAGAAAGCAGCCCTTGGAGTGTCGGTACGTAACTGGGGTCAGGGGGAGTGAGAACCTTGAGCCTGATCAGCAAGAATAGGAACTCAGCTCTCTCATAGGAAGGCTCCGACCACAAAACTGACCGGGCAGTACAGCTTTGAAATAGCTGGAGTTTATAGAGGGAACTATGCTTTATGCTGGTTGGACTCATCATTGTGAAAGTAAAGGAGGCCCCTAACTTGTCCAGCTGCTACCTCAAAACACATTCTCCATTGGATCAGCCTCTCTGGGACCTGCCTTACCATCTTACAAGTAAAAGGTATGGAAAGACGCTGACGTGTGAGACTGTGTTATTTAATTGCATGCCTGCACAACCCCACCATAACCATCGACCTGAGGGAAGAGTCCCACCTGTAGGGGACCCGACATCTAGCTGCCTCACCATCCCCTCAGAGATCTACAGCAGCGCTGGTACAAATTACCAGAGAACTACAGGTGGCGTCACGAACTGTAAATATATCAAATCCCCTGTAAATATTCCCCCCAACATACGCCAGACCGCCAGGGCCACAGACCGAGCCACCGCTACCCGTGACAACCCCATAGACTTCCATGGGCTCGGCTCTGAGTACCCCATTGCCCTGGTAATCCACAATTGTGGTGGCGGGTCGAAACAACTTTGGCGTCACGAACAGGATGCGAAACTCGCAAAATTGCGAGCCCTGTGTGCCTGTGGAGGTGTTTTTGTGGAAAAGGACTGTTTGCAATTTTTGGCGCTAAAATCCGCCATTTTGCCGCCATATTCGCGCCCTCCGGCGCTGGAGAAGAAGGTGGGCGTGGATTCGTGGGCGTGTGCCCCCCTGTGGCGCGAAGAGAATGCCTGCCCTCTCAAAGTGCTATTACAATATGCGATCCTGCCCTACAGCAAAGGAGGTCCGCCTCCTCTTCACCTTCCCTGCGAAGAGGAGGAGACGCAAATCCCGCCTCCACGGAAGAGACCGGACGTCTCTAAAAGTAGAAGAAGGGAGACGGTTCTGGAACATCATGGAAGCAGGACGTGTGCAGCCGAGCAGGGAAGCGGTGGAAGGCAGGCCCCGCTCCCCAGCCAAGCTGCCACTGGAACCGGAACCATCCGTGGTCCTGCACCTGCAGCAAGCATTGCTGGAAATTAAAGAAGAGAATGCCAGACTGAAAAAGATGATTTTGCCACAACCTGGCATGGAGGAGATCAAGAGACGCCGGCGTACCCTGATGCAGCGGCGGCTGTGGGATGCGGTGTTCTCTCCCCTCGACGACCCCTCATGATTGGAACTTCCAAAATTTCTGCTGCCCAAGGCTAAGGAGCAACCGGAGGCTGCCCCCGAAAGTACCGACCCTGAACCTACCGAGGAAGCGGTGGAAGCGAGGGAGGTTGAGGAGGTACCGCCAGTTCCGGAACGCCCGCCCGGCCAGGAGGCCGCAGCAGATGATCGGTCCCCGGTAGGGACACCGGAGGAAACCCAGCCGTCTGTGATGGAGCAGCGACAGCAGCAGGTTAGTGCGTCCCCAACTGAGCCATTGCGCACACCTGCTTCCTGCTCTGCATCACACCAGCATTGTGCATCGGCATCGCCCCCTGCGTACATCTCCGTATCGCAATCGGCGACCTACTCTACATCGCAACCTGCGACCCACTCCACATCGCAATCAGTGGTCTACACGACGACGCGCACGGCGACTATTTCTGCATCACGAGAGCAAGTGGCCATTACAGTAACGCAAACAGCGTCTCACAAGGAGAAAGTACCCGTTGCGCCCCTAGAGGTTCGTACGAGAACTGTGGCGACCCAGACTCTGATAGCAGGTCACGACTTGTTAGTAATGGGATCTAGGGACCATCGCATTGTTCCAGCCCCCGGGATGGAAAGTGTAACCGAAGTTAACAAAGAAATGTGAAGAACGGTAGGACCCAGACAGGGTTTACCGCAACTAAGAAGATGTACATAAGTTTTTATAAAAGTAAAAATAGTTTGCACAGTTAATATGAGTATATAATGTTTATATATATTGTCAAAAATAGAATGCCCGGCTGGGTAAGCAGATAAAAAGTTTTTGCACTTTATTGTGATGTGATATAAATATGTGTCTTATTATGGACTCAGAGGCTGAGGACTGAGCCAGCCAGAACTTATCCTGTAAATAGTTGCGCTTCGGTGCACAATATTGGTTTTACATAAAACCACCACAACTACCTCTGAATAATAAAACCCGTGTGGTGTGGCACTGAGTGAGGTCTGCATTCATATGTCCTGCAGCCCACCCAGGACCCACGTTGAAGGTTTGATGCGGGTCCTTCACAAGAATATTGTCGTCTATGTAAATGAGAATGTATATTTAATATTTTGTATTTTTCTATATTTAATGTTTTGTTTGCAACGTTCAAGAAATCCTTACCTCCCGGATGGGACGAGTTAATGTTAATGTTTAATGCATAAACAAAATTGTCTCTTTGTATTTCACAGCCCGGGAGTGCTGTCTTTTGCCATGGGGGAATGTGTAGCCCTGGTGTGAAGGCACACGCAGTACCCTGGAGGATGTGTGGAGAGTTAGCAGTTTAATGCTCAATGAACATTCATTCCAACACACTTAGACACGCCCACAGGTATAAAGTCTAGTCACAGGGAGTGTTCAGTAGTCAGAGTTCAGTCAGTGACTCGAAGGAGTCAGGAAGTGCAGTCTGTGTGCAGTTCAGAGAAGTGGAGGCCAGTAAAGGTGAGCCAGATCACCTCAGCCTGGTCAGAGCTGTGCCCCACTGATAGAAGGACTGAGACATCTATTGAGAAGAGAGAGTGAGTTGCAGATATACTTCAGTCTCCTGTCCAAGGACAGTGAAGGTTCAGAGACGTGCTCCTGCCTAGAGGATTACTGAGATTCTGGCAACAAGCTCAAGAAAGAAGTTAAGAAAGGGACTGACTTTTATAACCTTTGAAGTGAGGAATGCTTATGCTACAAGCGCGGACAAGGCGAAAGGCACAGTGAAAGGAATTTAGAAGTGCTTTAGGATTGGAGAAGTCCTGCACATTGTCACCGGTCACTGGGGACCGAAGCATCACTATAGCTTCACGCATAGTGGTAGAAAAACCAGAGGCTTACTGGACCTTAGGTAACAGAAAGCAGCCCTTGGAGTGTCGGTACGCAACTGGGGTCAGGGGGAGTGAGAACCTTGAGCCTGATCAGCAAGAATAGGAACTCAGCTCTCTCATAGGAAGGCTCCGACCACAAAACTGACCGGGCAGTACAGCTTTGAAATAGCTGGAGTTTATAGAGGGAACTACGCTTTATGCTGGTTGGACTCATCATTGTGAAAGTAAAGGAGGCCCCTAACTTGTCCAGCTGCTACCTCAAAACACATTCTCCATTGGATCAGCCTCTCTGGGACCTGCCTTACCATCTTACAAGTAAAAGGTATGGAAAGACGCTGACGTGTGAGACTGTGTTATTTAATTGCATGCCTGCACAACCCCACCATAACCATCGACCTGAGGGAAGAGTCCCACCTGTAGGGGACCCGACATCTAGCTGCCTCACCATCCCCTCAGAGATCTACAGCAGCGCTGGTACAAATTACCAGAGAACTACAGGTGGCGTCACGAACTGTAAATATATCAAATCCCCTGTAAATATTCCCCCCAACATACGCCAGACCGCCAGGGCCACAGACCGAGCCACCGCTACCCGTGACAACCCCATAGACTTCCATGGGCTCGGCTCTGAGTACCCCATTGCCCTGGTAATCCACAATTGTGGTGGCGGGTCGATACACCACAACAACAGCAACGCTCGATTCGGCCGTCCCCCTCAAGCACACCAAAACTCGTACAATTGTAGAGCCCAGCTGCGCTTGAAATCTCATTTCCCAGAGGGATGCACCAAAGGTAATGACCACTAGAGGACCCAATATGCATACACACATCTTCACCAATCCCTAGAGCCACCAGAGGGAGCCTTTTCAGAGTATATAAGGATGGTGAAGACACTGATAGTAGTTAGTTTTTGTGAGGAGAGAAGAGTTGTTAGTTCTCCTGAGTGAAGCAAGTAGAGAGTTAGCTCTTGGAGCGAGCACAGATCAGTTAGTCTGCAAAGCCAGGTGCAGGACAGACGGAGAAGACTGATAGCAGCTCCAGGCAGAGCTTGGAAGTAAGAAGAGAAAGAGAACAGCAGTCGTTGAAAGAACCTGAAATCTTCAGCTCTAAGCTTAGTTCACACGTGTGGAGGCTAGTACAAGTGGAAAGCAAACCACTCCAGCCTAGTCAGAATTGAGTCAATCGAGTGCAGTTCAGTGAGCAAGAGTGCCGACGCTTTGAGAGCGGTGAAGAAAGAGAAGCAGCTACCTACAGCCAGAGTGTGCTTATGTGAGGGTCGAGTAGGACGAAAGGCGAGTGGATAAGAAGAGAGAGTGACAGAGGTGGAAATAGCTTTGTTAGCATACCTCTACTCTGAATAACCGGACACCGGGTCCGAGCTTGCTAGAATCTACACGACTAGCAGGAGATACCGGAGACCCTGCGGGACTACAGGTCGCAGGGGCCCACGAGTGTTGATACGTAACCGGGGTCAGGAAGACGGAGTCTAGCAGGGCCCTGTAAACAGAGACACTGTTCTATCCAAGAGAAGGCCCTACAACAAAGTCAGCCGGGCGTGCAAAGTTGAAGACAGAGTTAGGCCTCGTTTCATACAGGTCAGAGACTCACATTATAGAAGTAAGGAGGCCCTACACCTACTCAGTGGGAAGAACTGGATGTGCATCCTTCATCCTGCCAGTACCCCGGGACGTGCCTACAATTCCATCAGTAAAGGTACAGAAAGAGACTTTTGTGTGTGTCTACCTTATTACTCCCGCTGCTGAACTCCCCTCCTCCATCCTGCACCCCTACACTCCGTTTACCCTGAAGGACCCCAGCCTTGCCTGTGGAAGGCTTAACACCTTGCTGCCCAACACCAACCCTTCAGCGGATCTGTATAGCAGCGCTGGTCACCCTGACCAGGTACCACAGGTGGCGTCACGAACATTCTACAAACACTTTAATCCCCTGTAAATATCCCCCTTTTCAGTGAGCGCCCAGGGCCACGGACCGAGCTGTGTCGCCGTGACATCCCCCATAGAAGTGAACGGGCTAGGTGCCGAGTACCCCACGGCCCTGGCGGGCGACTCACAATCAACAGGGAACCCTGGCTGACCAGCCTGACCAAACAACTGAGACGAGCTTCCAAGTTTGCTGAGCGGAGATGGTAGAGATCCTGTTGTGCCGAGCACTTTTTCACATACTCGCCAGCTTCAAATCCACACTCACTGCCGCAAAACAAACCTCTCTTCTCTCATATCCTCCGTCTTTCAATTCTCTACTCCTTCCCCCAGCACCGCCCCCTCTCCTCTTATTTCTGCTGAAGACTTTGCCTCTTTCTTTAAGCAGAAGATCGATAACATCAGAGAAAGCTTTGGCCCGGAGCCCCCAATGCCCCTCCTCTTAACTGCTTAGCCCTGTTCTTCCATAACCAGCTTCTCCACCATGACAGAAGATCAGCTCTCCACCCTTCTGTCAAGATCACATCTCACCACTTGCACGCTTGACCCGCTCCCGTCCCCTTCATCCCTAACCTCGCCACAATCTTCTTCCCAACCCTACCACATCTCTTCAACGTTTTCACTTACAAATGGTGTCTTCCCCTCATCCTTCAAACATGCCTGAATCGCACCCACCCTCAAAAAGCCCCCCCTTGACCCATCCTGTGTTTATCGCCCAATATCACTTCTCCCTTATGCCTCAAAACTACTGGAACAGCATGTCTACCTTGAACTGTCCCTCCCACCTCTCCTCCTGCTCCCTCTTTGACCAGTTACAATCTGGCTTCCGACCGCATCACTTCTCTGAAACCGCCCTAACTAAAGTCACCAATGACCTACTAACCGCCAAGAACAAGCGACACTACTCTGTCCTCCTCCTCCTGGACCTGTCTTCTGCCTTTGACACTGTAGACCATTCCCTCTCGTTACATATTCTCTCATCTCTTGGCATCACAGATTTGGTCCTATCCTGGATCTCTTCATATCTAACAGACCGGACATTCAGTGTCTCCCTCTCCCCCACCACTTCCGCACCTCGCCACCTGTCTGTCGGTGTTCCCCAAGGCTCAGTTCTAGGACCCCTACTCTTCTCCATCTACACCTTCGGCCTGGGACAGCTCATAGAATCACACAATTTGCAGTATCATCTCTACGCTGATGACACGCAGATCTACCTATCTGGACCCATCATCTCCTTACTGGCCAAAATCCCACAATGTCTGTCAGCTATTTCATCCTTCTTTTCTGCTCGCTTTCTACAACTGGACATGGACAAAACAGAATTCATCATCTTTCCCCATCTCACTCTACCCCTCCACCACCCATCCATCACAGTCAATGGCTGCTCACTTTCCCCAGTCCCGCATGCTCAGTGCCTCGGGTGATCCTCGACCCTGTCCTCTCTTTCAAGCCACATATCCAAACCCTAGCCTCCTCCTGCTGACTCAAACACAAAAATATTTCCCAGATCCGTACATTCCTTGACCAAGAAACTGCAAAAACGCTTGTGCATGCCCTCATCATCTCCCGCCTCGACTATTGCAACCTCCTACTATCTGGCCTCCCCTCTAGCACTCTGGCACCACTCCAATCTATCCTAAACTCTGCTGCCCGACTAATCCACCTGTCTCCCCGCTATTCACCAGCCTCTCCTCTCTGCCAAGCCCTTAACTGGCTTCCTATTGTCCAGAGGCTCCAGTTCAAAACCCTAATTATGACATACAAAGCCATCCACAACCTGTCCCCTCCATACATCTGTGACATAGTCTCTCGATATTTACCTACATGCAACCTTCGATCTTCTCATGATCTGCTTCTCTACTCCCCTCTTATCTCTTCTTCCAACAACTGCATACAAGACTTCTCCCATGCTTCCCCCATACTCTGGAACTATCTACCCCAACACATCAGACATTCGCCTACCACGGAAACCTTCAAAAGGAACCTGAAGACCCACCTCTTCCGACAAGTCTATAACCTGCAATGATCCTCAGTCTACTGAACCAGCTCTACCCTCTCCTAGTGTAGCCTCACCCATCCCCTGTAGACTTTAGTCCTCGCGGGCAGGTTGCTCTCTCCTTTCGTACTTGTGTGTGACTTGTACTGCTCATGTTTATTGCACTTGTCTTTGTATGCCCCTTTTTCACATGTAAAGCGCCATGGAATAAATGGTGCTATAAAAATGAATAATAATAATAATAATAATGTAAAACTAGAACATAGCTCATCAGCACAACCTATTCTGTATTACCCATGATGTGCTGTGCTTTCTAATCTGGCCATTAGGAGGCGCTATTATTACTAGAGCAAAACAGACGTCATGTTTAGTAAAAACAACTTTATTGATATGTTGTGACGCATGGTCCATCGCCATCAATTAGAAGGCAAAAACTTTATTTACAGCACATATCAGAAATATTAGAAAAAAAATAAATGCTACTAGAATAGTCTAATTTTATTTTTAAACCGGTCATAAAACATGGCGACTCCCTCCTCCCAAACCCAACATGAAGCGTCCCTCTAACAAAAAAATAGTCCTTGTTAAAGCACGACGATTTAATGTTCCCGATTTGTGAGGCCCACCCCGCTGTGACACTTATCAGTCATACCACCATGTTTTTAGAGTGTCTATTACATTCATTAAAAGGACTATGAAGTTTAGGAACCATTATCAAACGTAATGGCTCCTTAAAGGGGTAACATGACTGACACACAGCTCCTTAAATAGCTCCACTCTGCTCCATGGGCCGTGTCTGGTACTGCAACTGAATAGGACTGACTTATAATACCCCACACAGCCCATAGAGAAGAAAGTAGCCATTTGTTTTATTCTTTAGGGACTTTTGGCAATCTTAATCTGACGTTGAGTCCTACATGTCCCCATACAGATCAGGACTAAAGTTAGCTGAACGGACCAATAACGGCAAGATCGATCTACAGTCTAATGTGAACAGGGACCTTTGACTCTCCCCGACAGATGATGTTTGGGGGGGAATATAAGGGTCAAGAAGTTTGAACCTCAATGGCCGACATTTCTGTTATTCAGGCCTTCTCCTTTGAAATAATTCAAAAAAGTTCAGGATCGTTTAACCAAAAGCCATCTAATGTGTATGCGGGAACCTTAAGTTATGGAAATCCTAGTTTAAAATGCCGTTGTTTTAGCTGGTTTTATGATAAAAAGTTGGGAAGAACACCACACCCAAAAGACAACGGAATGGATATGCAGATCACTATCGCAACACAGTCCAACATTCACGATCAGAGTATGGACCACCCGTGGGTGACCTGACCCGAGCTTCATGACCTCATGTATGTGAATGAGGCCGTCAGGATCGGGTATGGAGACCTGTGTTGGTCCTCACTTCGCTGTTTATTCTCAGGCATGTGAAACCGGCCTAAACCGAAGGTATATTTTAAAGGGTTTATTATCAATACAATGGAATGGTGATAACTTACTGAGCAAGGAGGTCCAAGCGCCTGGATCTGGACTAGCAAAATTGGGAATTTTTATCCCAACAGGGAACTTTTATACATGTTACAAAATGGAGCGGCTGGTCGAACACCCAACTTCTGCTCCATTCTTTGTCTGTTAGGCTACCTAAAACAGCTGAGTGCAGCGCTCTGCATCCCCGTAGAGAAGGAATAGAACAGTAGTCGAACATGCGAATTGCTGCTTCATTCTAATAGGGATAAAAGTTCCCCATTCTACCAATCGTTGCGGCTCCCAGTAGTCGGACCCCCACTCCCATTAAGGTATAACCTACCCTGTGCATAAGTGATAGAGGGGTTATCTGATGAAAACAGGTTATGGTAACTGTGTGCTGTGCAGTCTAATTCAATCTATTGTTCTCTGTCACAATTCAACTCAAGGTCAAATAACTACTTCTTTATGCCTCCTAGATTGGACACTCTGGCTTTGTAATTCTACTTTTTAGCACCTTTTTTTAAAAAAATTCTAAGCCGTAGATCTGATACAGATCAATATTTTTGAGATTTGATACAAAGTTTAGACTAGAGTTGTATGGAAAGCCTTCCAAACCTCTGTAATACTGACACAAATGTAATCAATTCTACAAAAAAAAAATACAAAATAAAAAATACTGAGATTGCAAATCAAAAATCTGTGTTCACTGACCCAGTTATGGCCTGGAGAGGACAACTTGGCAAGTACTTGTCCATCATGGTCTGATTTTCTCTATAGTATTAAAAGGAGTTAACTAAGAATAAAAAAAACATGGCTGCTTTTGTCCAAAAATAGTGTAACTCCTATTGCAGCCCCAGCTTTATTGCAGTTTCACATACAATCCGTGGACAGGTGTGGAGCTGGTTTTGGAAGAAAGCAGTGATGTTTTTCTAGGCCTGGACAACGCCCTTAAAATTACATAAATTAATTAATGGAGCAGTCAGGTAAGGATTGCATTAATGAGTAGTCTCTACGTAGAAGTCAATTATGTTCCATGAAGAAGATCCCGAAGTAGAAGGGTTGTAAAATATCAGACTGTACGTAAAGTCTACAGATTGTCCTCATAAAGACCTCTTGATTTTAGCCATATTTTGCAGATTTCTCAAGTTTTAATCCATTCCATTAAGAGCTGCACATCTAGTCAAACCTAACATCGACCAGGTGAAGGTTCCTTTATCTAGAATCGGGTGTTTACTTTGGTTTGATGCGTGCACAGGAGACGATTACCGTTTCTTCTGGCTTCGTGACATACAAAATTAAGGCACTTCCCTTTTCTCCTTTTGTCAGGTCTTCCTCGATATAGCAAAAAAAACCAGATAGCTTTGATTTCCACCTTCAAATCCCGCTTTACCCCTTCACTGACAAAAATATTAATAAAAGGGTTTAGAGCGCTACTTAGGCTCGTGAAGGCAAAGCATATCCGATAGGCTGGTCTGATCTGCATTTCGAGCTCACAGTTGCAGTAGTCCAAGTCGCTGACGTAGGAACGAATAAAAAGGATCACATGATAGGGGAAGTAACAGATGATAAAGATGGCGGTCATGGACAACAGAAGGCCAGTAATTCTTCTTTTTTGCTCGATATCCATGCTGCAAGCATGATGGATTGTACGGATGATGGAGCAGTAGGAGAAAACGAGAAGAAACAATGGGATAAGAAATAAAATCGTTCTAAAATAGTTGAGATGAGCCATCCATCGCTCCATGGGATACTTCTCATAGCAGAGAGCCACATTTTGGGTTGATATAAACAGATCGTCTCTGCTCAGGAAATAAGAGTGGGAGCCGAGGATGACGATCCACACCACCACACATGTTATCAATGCCTTCTTCATGCTCCGAATGAACCTTGAGCGTAGGGGAAAAATGGTGGCAATAAAGCGGTCCGTGGCTATACAACTGAGGAAGGCGATAGTGGTGTAGAGATTAGCATTGAAGAAGAAGCCCACTATCTTACAGCTAAGCATCCCAAAATCCCAATCCTCCTTGGCGGTGTAGACTATCCAGACGGGAAGGGTGAAGATGTACATAAGATCAGAGGCACAAAGGTTGGCAAGATATACTCCCAAAATGTTGTTTTTCTTGATTAGCTGGACGATCACTGCGATCGCAGTTAGGTTGCCCAGTAGTCCCACAATAAAGACGAAGCTGTAGATGATAGGGAACAGGATGGCTTCATATTTGTCTGGAAATGGGCACGATACAGTTTCGTTACACATTGTCGCACAGCGAGGCCTGTTGTGCTGCAGATCCTGGTGAATAATAGTATACAAAGATCAGAGCAGTCCCATTTAACTTCCAATATTTCTTTGCACACAGACGGTAATCCACAAGTTACACAACATGTATGCATTACACAACATATATACACATACACACATGCACAATGATCCTGCTAAATTCCTAATTCCACCTTCCATCCAAAGAAAACACTAAAATTACTAAAAAAATTAAAACTTCCTATCGCCACAATACACATTAAACAAAAATTGTCCTAACCCCATCATCTGATGTGTTTGGGGGTCACTTTTGTCTTTAGGGGAGATATGCTGCTGCCAGGAGTCTAAGGCTGTGTGCACACAGTGCTTTTTTAATGCGTTTTTTTTCCACATGGAATATGCCCAAAAACGCTAGGGAATCCTTATGCTAGGAAAGTCAATGAGAATCCCGAAGTGCTGTGCACATGATCAGCATTTTTTCCTTTCAGGATTTGCTGTGCGTTTAAGGGTATGTTTCCACGGTCAGGAAACGCTGCGTGTTTGACGCTGTGTACAGCCGCAGCGTCAAACACGCAGCATTGAGATGTTACAGCATAGTGGAGGGGATTTCTTGAAATCCCGTCTCCACTATGTGTTAAAAGACGCAGATGTCAGACCTGCGTAAACGGACATGCGGCAAATCTTTTCAGATCGCAGCATGTCCATTTACCTTGCGGCGACGCTCCGTCGCCCCAAGGTAAATAGCACAGTCCTATGTAGGGGTGCGGTGATTCCGGATGTGTTCAATGAACACATCCGGATTCACCACGCGTTCAGAAGGGGGCGGGTCTTTGGGCGGAGCGGGCTTTCCGCTCCGTCCAAAACGCCAGCCTTCCTGACCATGGAAACATACCCTAAGTCTGTAGCATATCAATTTTTTGTGCATTTTTGACCTATTGAATGCAAAGGGAAAAAAAAACACATGCAAAAAAATGCAAAACATGCTGCAAATTTTTCTGCAGAGTTTTTGTTGCCATAAGATACAGCCTTTCAGAAATGTCTGCAAGCAAACACTCAACGTGCGCACATACCCTAAAGGTCCCTATACATCAGCCCTTAAATTGATGTTTGCTCTGTGAGCACGCAGCGTTCATTACTGAATGCTGAGGCACATGCAGTGAAAGATTATGTCCTCGCACCAGTGCCCGAAGCAGTCACCAGCTTTCTCATAGAGAACACAGAAGCGATCAGTCGAATGAGCGCTCGTGGATGGGAGAGTGGCTATCGGCCGAACAATCAGCCATGTTTCCCATTCCGTGAGCGCCTGCATCCCGGCATACCAATAAAAATTATCTTCATAAATGCCCTCCTGCATGGTTTTTGGGACATAGTGGTCCTATAGGCAAGTACAGACCATCCTCAGCTTCATCTACTTGCTGTCAGCTTGCTATTCCGGCCCCTCTGATTGTGATTGATAAAATCAGGTTAGGGAGCTCAAAGCAGGCAATGAGGTTGGACAGTACACCCCCATCGGACTGCTTTTAGCTTGGACACATGGAATGGATCGTTAGGATCCTAATTAGCAGGAACATTATTTTCAGGCTGAGAAATCTGATGACAGGTTCCCTTTAAGTAAAGTCTCGCCATAAAACAATTTCTATGGGTAACTGATCACTGATTCTTTACTTTGAGCACCTAATCTAAGAATTAAAGGCCACATTATTTATACTAGAAACCCTATAATGGCTCGGTATAAAACCACCACATGCGTGACCTATTCAGACCGATGGGTTAGCGGATGGCTAAGTTTTCAGATTTGGTGACTTCATCCTCCTTGTAGAGCACCTGTACAACCAGAACAAGAAGGACACAAAGACAAAATTGAGAAAAATTTTCAAGTCCAAAAAAATAGTCCTAAAAAATTTCAAGCAGTGACTATTGTAAACCTCAATATCCTACTGCTCACTTTACACTTAAAATCAGATATGGGGGGTTGTTTGCAGAGTCATCAAGCAGATGGCATTAGGTGTTCCTAGGACATTGAGGAACACTGGTCACCACTGGTTGTAATCCATGACACAAATTTAATCTGCATTGTTAAAAAAAAAAAAAGTTTTCTCATGAGAAAGTCCTGCCAACAGCTCCCCAAAGTTCATTTATTTGGCAGGGTGCAAGATGGGCACAAGTAGGAATGCTAAAAAAAAAATAATTTGTGCCTAGACATAATCCTTTTATCTATCTAAATACTTCCTTATAATAACGATCCCCTGCTATTTCACACGCAAGCCCTAACAAGAATCCATTGTAATAGTCCCACAGAAAGTCTCACTCCAATCTTCACAATTCACAATGCAGTCTGGAGGAGAAAGAGTTAAGTAAACACATGACTCTCCGCCTCATCAAATCCTTAAATTATCTGGATTTTTCCAACCTGAATAGAAAAGCCCTGAAGTGCTTCATTTCCTCAGTTGCTGGGTCCAGATCTGCCCTCTTAAAGGGAAACCTAAGACTATGTTTGCTTTGATACCAATATGACAATGTACGTATGCAGCACACAGCTGATGAGAAAGGCAACTTTACCCAAAAAGCATAACTGATGCACACACCTTATACTACAGGGCTGGTGACAATCTCTATCTTTTCATTACAAGTGCCTTAATTTTCCTAAATATATTGAATGATTAATTTAAAAGTTGTCAATGAGGAGTGACGCTGCACAAGGTGCGTTCACTTGTGGGGTTGCTCTTCATTCTGGGTCCCTTTCTCTATGATGTTCCGGCATTTGGTAGGAGTCATCTTTAGGGAACAATCCATTAAAGGGTATATAGGAGCAACTTGTGACCCTAATGAGTCAAATCTGGTAGACTCGGCATTTGTAGAAGACATCCACTACTCTAAAAAAAAAAAATACAAAATAGGTTAAAGCCCCCAAATGGCGGAGCAGGAGACATATACTTAATTTCAAGAAGAAAGACCCCATACTTTAATTTTTCCTGTTTGTGGAAGTAGGCGACAGATCTTGTAAGGCTGGTTTCACATGTCCGAGTAAATATTGTGATGTCTTACGTGAAAAACCGATGTCTGAATGAGGCTTAAGTACCATATGTGCTTACAAAATGTATTTATGAGGTTGTCCAGTGGTGGAGTTTTTAATTGCTTAAAGGGGTTTTCCAGGTATGAGTTTCTAGTCTGCAGTCATTCTACGTGACACTGCGCTGTGTTAGGATGCTCTCCTGCCAGGAGTGGGCGGTCACATGGCCGCAGGTATGCATATTGCATAGATGCAGTCACGTGTCAACTAAACGTGCGCGGCCTCACTCAATACAAGTGAATTGAGCGAGTTCGGAAAAGTCTAGTCAGAATGTGGCCGGAAGTATACAAATCACATACTTGTGGTCACATGACCGCCCGCTCTTGGCTTTGGAGAATCCTGACAACGAGCATAGTGCACAATGTGAGGTTTCACAAGTCTTCAGTCACATAAAGTGACTGCAGACTTGAGCCTCAAGCCTTAACAACCCCCTAAAGTGCTCCACATAAAATAAAAAAAAGACGTACCACTCTTGTAATGTCGGTGGTGTGATTACCGCCAAGATACTCTAACCAGTGAAGTAGCCACTGTTGTCTTCAGGGGTGCCAAGCAACAACTCCCTTAATCTTCCACAGCACTGAGCACCATGGCCTAAAATATTTTGGACTTTTTGTTCTTTTTTTTTTAAATTTCACAAGTTATTTAGAAAAAAAGCCACCTCTTGGGTGGTGAGACAGGAACACTGAGGATCTCTCTTCTTTTTTCAGTCACAATGGAACAAAAAAAGTGTAATAACGAGAGTTAAAAAGGCTAAACAAAAAATCCCATTGTCCTTTTATCTGAAAGGAGACCCCGGGGGAGGGTACCAATGATTCACCAAGGACCCTGGTAACAATATTATCAGCAATCAATAGTTGATTTGTTGCTAGGACTAATCACTTCTAGGAATTTGGTGACACCACAAGAACAAAGGCCCGTGGGTTATTGTGGCCATCTGGAATAAAGTTACTAAGCCCAAAGCTGGGTACACACAGGATGTATACGTTTACATCTATATATATATACTGCGCTCCAGCCAATATACAGAGAACATCATGTAAAAATAATTTCATAAGAAACTCTACTATCCATACAGCGCCCCCAAAAGGTCTTCTGGTGTTGATCCAGGCCCATGCCGCTAGTAAACCAGGGCTTGTCTGTAACATGGGCTGCTAAACTGGGATAATAAGACATTTAACTACAATTCCATACTACTTCCCCAATTCCAGCCACAGCCCCGGCACGGCTCACAAGACCTAAAACCTTTCATGTCTCTACAAGAAAAATACCGCAATTATCTGCCTCGTTCCTGAGATCTCTGCGGTAGCTTTCATGTCACAAAGGAGGAGACAATCAAAACAGGACCAAATGTAATTCTACAGTAGCCGGACTGTGAAATGCGTGGGATGATGTGAATATAGCTAGTCTAAGAGCGGGTTTACATGGCACAAGCCAGGCCATTAGCCAACCATTGATCTACAACATACAAGTTGATCAGCGGTCTTATAATAGCCCATTTAGACTGGCAGACGAACATTCAATATGCACAGAATGATGGCTAATACGATCGCTCTGTGCCCATATAACACAGTGCTATCTGTAGGCATGACCTGCTTTCACTAAGCAAAGTGATGCCAATAAAGAAGACTTTTAAGCCGGCATAGAACTAGCGTTTTGCTCACTTGCCAGGTAGTTGCCCGGCTATTTAGAAAGGACGATGGTCGAAAATGACCTTTCCGACAAACGCTCATTATTGGCTCGTCTAAAGGGGCAATAACTCCAAGCTTTCACCTCTTTATTCTAATAACGGTCTCATGACCACATCACCAATCCCTACACTGACGAATTACAACTCAAACTTTTTTTTTTAGTTCGGGGTCGGATAGTTTACAATTATGGTAAAGAGACAATAAAATGGTATTTAGCAATATAATTGTTGGCCTCGATCACTGGCACCTGACGTTTTGGCTGAGAATTCGAGACTCTGAATATGACCCCCACCTACCATGTACCATTTATAGCACTGGTGTGACAGGAGTCGTTTGGCCTCCCAACTTACCATCACCGATAGTGGCATCTCTGCACCTCTCTATAACAAACCCCGGTGCCATTCATAGATACTCAACTACATCAAGCAGAAAACCATCTGGATTGGTCTCTAGCCAGAGTCAAAACTATAGTGGGTGCAGGGGTTTAAGTCGCATCCATGTCCCGGAGCCAAGGGGTTCTCAAAAAGTCAGTTCGGTCCACTTATGAGGCCCAATGCTTTTAAAAGCCCATGAACGTCGGTAGCCTTTTGCAGATTTTATCCACAAGCTTCAAGTTATGCCACTGTCCATAGCCTTGCTCCTGCCCCTCTCAGCCCTTTCCGAACTTACAAAACTTTTCAGATAATGCAAAAAAACTTTATACAGCGCAGTTATTGGATCCCAAATGTTGGAAAAGTAGTAAAGAAATATGTATACTCCTTTGTTTAGGGTAGATTCAAACCTTCATAAACCCCAATGCCGAGGCTTTCCAGATGTCTTGTAGGTGGCTCACCATCTATGAATGTAGATTTTTGCCTAGTCTGCTGTATCACTTGTTGCAATGGCATTCGCCCCATACATGCATACATGCAGCCAGCACACACAGACATGGGACTAGCACACATTTCTTACCTGGCTTCCTCCTCTAGATCTCACTGCTCAGGCTCAGCTCCCACAATGTGTCTGAACCAGCCCAGCTTCCCACTAATAAGCAGAGGGGGCAGGAGTGACAATGAGGTTGTGTAAAGTCTGCCCTGTCACATCTTAGATTAACCCCTACCTGGCCATTGGCTGCTGCACACAATAGTCTTCCCTGTGATCAGTCCATGCCCCAAGAAAAAAAAAAAGTTAAAAGAAGACAAGGGCTTATTTGCATCTGATGTCATGTCTATGTCACCAGGCGCTGCACGTCCTGCTCATCCTACCAGACATCATTGCAGCATAATATTATTATTATTATTATTATACATTTTTATAGCGCCATTTATTCCATGGCACTTTACATGTGTAAAGGGGCAAATATAGACAAGTACAGTAAACGTGAGAAATACAAGGCACACACAAGTACAGAAGGAGAGAGGACACTGTCCGCAAGGGCTCACAATCTACAATCTAATATAAATGTTTTTTTATTTTAAGAATTGAAGAGATCACTTGGTTTAGAAGTCCTTTGGACGAAAAATTGGGCAAAGTAATAAAGTCCTGTAATGTAACCAGAGACATCTTCCTGGAGCTTGGATGTGCTCCCCAAGTTTATGTGGGTCCTCCAGGAATACACAAGGGAAAAAATCCAACATATATTTGTCCTGAAATTCAAAGCAGAATCCAAGGCAGAGTCTTTGGAAAAAAGTTTGAATGGGGATTATCTCCACTTAATGTAATGTGCTTTCCATGCCGAAACCCTTGAAAAACAAACTGTGTGCACATACCCTTTTTCAAATTATGACAGAATTGAAGATGCAAGAAATCGGACATACGTATTTGATTTCTATGCGACAGCCATAAACTGGGGCTACACAGATTGTGCAACCAAAGATCGCTGTCTGCCGCTGCTTCATCGCCGAGTAATGCAGGTGATTAGGTTCATATGCCATCCACAAGTTGCAAAAAAAAAAAAAAAAGTGGAATTTTTGCATCTTGCTTGTGGCATCTTATGGATTGCAATGCAACCCCATTCACCTGCCTTACGCTGCAATGTAGAGCAATCGTTGGCTGCGTGGTTTGTGTCACAGGAAAAGTCGCCGTGTAACCCTAACCATAATGATACATTAGGTGCAATATTGCACTGTGAGCTATGGAGATTGTATTAGTGCGATAATTGCACCCGGTATGCTGTGGTCGGCATGCAGATCTGGTCCTTTCAGACCCAACAATGCAGGCCAGTGGAAGAGGCTGTTTACTGCCATTTTCACACTTTACCCCTTCACAAGTATGTGCGATGTTCACACAAGGCAGGAAGGGACTACAAAATTAAATTAGTGTCCTAGGGAGATCCATTATTATTATTGTCCTTTATTTAAAGCCAAAACTAACGTATCATACCGTAATATACGATACTCCGCCATCCAGGGCAGGTAGCGCTTTCACAATGACCCGGACTAGTCTAAACCTGTTATATAGACATTCATTTATACACGTCTTTATGGTTATTGCAAACGAGGGGGTCGGCTAAAGCAAATATGTGGCTATTGTTCAGCCTTGTAGCTGGATCTCAAGGCCTGTGTACTAGTAAATGTTACTTAGATCTATCAGCAGACGGAGGCATAAAGACATGTTCCAAAGTCAGATTTAGCTTCAAGCCAGGAGGCCATTTAGGATTTTTTTTTTTCAAGGGTGATAACTGGATAATGAATACTGGCATTTTCCAGAAAAAAAAAAAGACGTACTAACCTAACGAGAGCAACTTTTATGATATACAGATATATGTCACCCCATAAAGGTGACCTGACCAGCTACCAAAGTCTATTGGTCCTAGTAGGGTGAATATTTTTGTCCAGACGAGCCTTATAAAAATAGGGCCCTGTACGAATAGAAAATTGGGACTCTGCTCTCCATTTTTTACAATTTAATTTCATATATACAATATTTTTATGTAGAGGTTTAATCAAGTCTAAAATTATTCCAAAGCATGCCTAACACCATAAAGGAATTCAGTGGCCAAACAATACCACCATACTATGCCTAAATATTACCGCTATACAGTACAGTCTGCAATAATGCCATATTACTACATAACATGCCGTACCACCGTTCAATACACAAAGAAAACAGTCAGTCGATATCCAATTATTTTTTTACTTCAGTGCCCAAATAGTGAAGGTTGATAATGGGTAAGGTAAAGGGTAGGAGAAAGTTCCTGAAGACTGAGCTTGGTGAAGCCAACTTGCTGATCGACAACCTCTGATGTTGATATTGGGGCTCTGTAGACCCCCATCTTGAATGGATCGGAGATTTGCATGCTCAGTGTAACGATATTAGTTTTCTATGGAACTGCTGGGGAAAGAAGAGGACAGAGCTCAGCTTTGTATAGGAGTATAGGTTGGGCAAGATAACGTGTGATTTTTGAAAAAAATTAAGCTTCACTTTCTGCTTGTAGAAAAATTTCCCAGTTTGCGACCCGTACAAACCATCCCCTTTTCCTATGTATAGCAAATGAGGGCTGCTCCTAAAGAAGGCCTGAAGCTTCTTCCTGGGTCAGGAATTACCTAAAACCAAGCTGAAACCAATGTTCACCAAGATGGAGGATGAGAGGCCAGGGTATTGGTTTAGTGGGTTTTCCATGGGCACCTTAAGTGCTTTTCCAGCCAGTGTGCTAGGTGGCAGAAAAAACACTTTCTGATATAATCTAACTAGTGAGGGGCCAGCTGCCATTATCTAGGGGACAGAACGTTTGTGGAAATTCCAATATTGTCACAGTGACACACTGTCCAGATAGCTGGTTTACATAGCTTGTTATATCGGAGGAAGCGTGTACACAGCACTACAGATACACTATCTAGAACAAATACCAACTGGACGTAGCAGGTCATAGAGATACAAAGGTAAGAAATACTATACACATCAATGTGCATGAAAGATAGCATGCATGTGCTGGGGAACTGAATGGCAGACCATTCGGGGTAGTACTAAGAACCAAGAAGAGAACACAAAATGAGTGGGGGACATGGCATAGGAAATAAAACACCTTTATTAGACAATAGGTGGCACTACATACAACAGAGGGCCTGCACTTGTAGAAAAGCAGTAAATAGATGCAGATGAAAAAAAATGATGAAACAAAATAAGGAATAAAAAAAATAATCAAGGGGGAACACAGGTGGGTGGTGTGAGGTAACTAAACAACAACACAAACTGGTCAATTACAATCTCAGTTAAAAACAGTCAATATGTAATCCATACCCTAGTGGATGACCAATGGAATGAGAAACATATTAAACCAGAATGTAAAGATGTCTGTCATATGCACATTGCCTGAAAGTTTGCATAGACAAACTGGTGCGATCAGTGCCATTTACTGTTTTTATACAAGTGCGGGCACTCTGTTGTATGGAGTGCCACACATTGTCTAAAAAAAGAATTATTCTTACCGTTAATTCGGTTTCTAGTAGCATTCCACGACAGCATAGGAGGATGTCTCCTTGCCCTATTGGGGGACAGGAACACAGAGAGGTTAATAACCCCTCCCACCTCCCATTTGCCAGTGTTTTACCACCACATTTAGGAACGGTTACCTTTAGTATTCTCAGAACTTAATCCAAGAATTTCGGGAGGGAATTGGTGCCATCGTGGAATGCTACTAGAAACCGAATTAACGGTAAGAATAATTCTTTTTTCTCCAGTAGCCTTCCACAACAGCATAGGAGGTATACCAACCAATTCAATATTAAGGGGGGGCTACGGCCTGGAGGACTTTCCGGCCAAAGACTAAATCTCGATTGGACCAGAAGTCCAATCTGTAGTGTTTCGTGAAGGTATGCAGGGAAGACCATGTTGCAGCCCTGCAAATCTGCTCAGACGAAGCTCCAGCTCTTTCAGCCCAGGACGCTGCCATGGACCGGGTTGAGTGGGCCTTTAGGGCCGCTGGCGGAGCTAAATTCTGGACTAGGTATGCTTCTGTTATGGCTTTCCTTATCCAGGTGGCAATCGTGTTTTTCGCCACTTTTTTACCTCTATTTTTACCGTATAAGTGTATAAAGAGGTTCTGGTCAACTCTAAAGGATGATGAGAGTTCTGAGTAGTGAAGAACAATTCTTCTGACATCCAGCGTGTGGAACTCTTGTTCTCTAGGGATCGCCGGGTTCTGGCAGAATGAAGGTAAAATTATGTCTTGCGAGCGATGAAAGTCTGATACCACTTTGGGCAGAAATGATGGATCAGGGCGAAATATAATAGAGTCTTCTCTTATGGATAAATAGGGTTCTCGAATTGAGAGAGCCTGTAGCTCCCCTACCTTTCTAGCTGTGGAAATGGCAATCAGAAAGGCAGTTTTACATGAAAGTAGGTAGGGGGAACATGAGGTTAAAGGTTCAAAGGGAGGTCCTGTGAGTCCTTTGAGTACTATGTTTAGGTCCCAAGGTGGGACAATGGACTGTTTCTTGGGGTGCAGTCTGAGAGCCGAGATCATGAATCTCTTAATCCATTTATGGCATGCTAAGTCCTGGTCGAATACCGAACTTAGCGCGGACACCTGGACCTTTAACGTGTTTGGCTTGAGACCCAGGTCTAATCCTTTTTGTAAAAAATCCAAAATTTTAGATATGTTGGGATGAAGTGGGTCTGGTATATCAGGATGGTACCAGGAGGAGAACTTTTTCCATATCTTACTGTAAATAGCATTAGTTACGGGTTTCCTGGATTTTTGTAAAGTGACAATTACTTGATCCGAAAGACCCTTTGCTCTGAGGACCTGGGCTTCAACAACCAAGCTGCTAGATTGAGCCTTCGAGGATCTGGATGATGAAGATGACCCTGTTGGAGAAGATCGCTTTCCGGTTGTAGAAAAATTGGTCCTTCCACCCGAAGTTCTAGTAGGAGGTGGAACCAACTTCTTTTCGGCCACATCGGAGCCACTAAAATGACTGGAACTTGATCGTCCAGAATTTTCTGCAGAGTTCTTGCCAGTAGAGGTATCGGAGGAAACGCATAGGCCAGCCGTAATTTCCAGGGATGATTGAAGGCATCCACTCCTTGACACCCATCCCCTGGATTTAGGGAAAAAAATGTTTTGACCTGGGCGTTTTGGCCTGAAGCCATCAGGTCTACCTCGGGAAGACCCCACATTTCTGTGAGTGAGGTGAAGATTTTTCTCTTCAGACTCCATTCCCCCGGCTGTATGTCTTGGCGGCTCAGAAGGTCTGCCTGGAGATTTTCCGAACCTTTTAGATGTATCGCTGATAGCGAAAGAAGATGGGATTCTGCCCAGTTGAGAATAAGGTTCGATACATTTCTCAGACAGTTGAATTTGGGGCTTCCTTGATGTTTGAGGTGAGCCACCGTAGTCATGTTGTCCGAGAGGACTTTGACATGATGTCCAGAAATTAGAGAACCGGCTGCCTGGAAGGCTTTGTATACTGCCTTTAGTTCCCTGTAGTTGGAGGATCTGAGGCTGTCTTGCTGATTCCATAGGCCCTGGAAGGGAATTTGAAGAACTACAGCGCCCCATCCTCTCGAGCTTGCGTCTGTAGTTACTGTTAACAATGGAGTTTGAATCCAGTCTATTCCTTTGCGCAGGTTCGATGATTTTATCCACCAGGCTAGGGAGGCCTTGACTTTCCCTGGTGTCGGAATCTTCTTGTTCAACAAAGCAGGGTTCCCATTCCAATTCTCTAGAATGTGTGCCTGTAAAATTCTGGAGTGGGCCTGAGCCCATGGTACCGATTGTATGCAGGCCATCTGTGTCGACCCGCCACCACAATTGTGGATTACCAGGGCAATGGGGTACTCAGAGCCGAGCCCGTAGAAGTCTATGGGGATTGTCACAGGTAGCTGTGGCTCGGTCTGTGGCCCTGGCGGTCTGGCGTATGTTGGGGATATATTTACAGGGGATTGATTTATATACAGTTCGTGACGCCACCTGTAGTATTCTGGTAATTAGTACCAGCGCTGCTGTAGATCTCTGAGGGGATGGTGAGGCAGCTAGATGTCGGGTCCCCTACAGGTGGGACTGGTCCCTCAAAGTCTATGGGATTTGTGAAGTCGAGTGCAGATAAAGAACACAGTCTCACACGGTCAGCGTCTTTCCATACCTTTACTTGTAAGATGTTCAGGCAGGTCCCAGGGAGGCTGATCCAAGGAGAGTGTATCTTGAGACAGCAGCTGGACAAGTTAGGGGCCTCCTTTACTTCCAATACAACGAGTACAACCAGCCTGAAGCGTAGTTCCCTCAAAATCTCCAGCTAATCTATAGCTGTACCTGCCCAGTCAGCTTTGTGGTAGGGGCCTTCCTGTGAAGGAGCTGAATTCTTATTTTGTCCTGCAGAAACTCCAAAGTCTTCACTCCCCCTGACCCAGTTACGTACTGACTATAAGGGGCTGTCTGCCGCGACCTAGGGTCCGGTAGATTCCTGGTTTTCTTATCACTCTGCTTGAAACAGTAGTGATCCTTCGGTCCCCAGTGACCGGGAGCAATGTGCAGGACTTCTTCAATCCGTAAGCACTATTCCAATAAACCACTGTGCCTTTCGCCTTGTCCGCGCTGGTAACATAAGCACTCAAACTAGCCAAGGGTCGAGCAGTCACTTCTTTCTTTTCCTTACTTCAAAGTTAGCTACAGATGCTCAGTTATCAACAGGCAGGAGCACGTCTCTGAACCTGATACCGTCCTTTAGACAGGGATGCTGAAGACTTTCTGTACTAAACTTCTTCTTTCCTTCAGTGTATGCTGATGAAGTACAGCTCTGACTAGACTAAAGGGTATGCCACACTAAACAATATCGCTAACGAGATCGCTAAAAAACGTCACTATTTAGCGATCCCGTTAGCGATATTGTTCAGTGCGGCAGCTTCCAGCGACGAGCTTCCTGCTGTGATCTCGCTCGTCGCTGGAATCGTTCCGGACCCTATTTTCTCGTCGGCGCTCCCGCTGGGTAAGTATCTAATCGCTGTGTGGCACCTTTTCTTAGCGATTTAGCGGTACTTTTGTACCGCTAAAGTCGTTAAGAAGATCGCTAACGGCGATAGCGTCGTTAACTATATCGCTAAATGTGGCCGCATTTAGCGATATAGAAACGATCCCGCTAGCGATCTCATTAGTATGCAACGCTAACGAGATCGCTAGCGGGATTGCTTAGTGTGGCAGTACCTTAAGGTGAATTCAAACACCTGTACCAGACTCCACGATATGAACTGATGATAGAGCTGGCTAGACTCCCTCCTCCTCCAGACATCTTCTCTCTCAGAAGTCTAGGCACTCACTCCACACGTCCTCACTGTCCGAAGACAGGAACTAGACTCACTAAATCACTCCAAACACATACCTTGACCACTCCCTCTAGAGTATACTCCACTACCCTAAGGGTGTGTCTAGTGTGTGTTGAGTGAATGAATATTTAGCATTAAACTGCTGTCTCGCCACACACTCTCCAGGGTACTGCGTGTGCCTACCACCAGGGCTACACACATCATCGAACCCAACAGGGACATGGCTGTTCGCAGCGTAGGGGTCCTCTGCTTCCTGAAGGACAAGGCTTTGGTTATCAAGATTTGGCAGTGGTCGTCCGGCAGACAAGATCTTTGATTCTCTGAGTCTAAAAGAATTCCAAGAAATCTTATCACTTTTGAGGGTTGGAGCTGAGACTTCTTTAAGTTTACGATCCACCCTAAGTTCTGCAGGATGTGTAAAGTTTTGGCTACCCGTAAATCGAGGGTCTCGGCTGAGGGACCGATGATTAACAGGTCGTCCAGATAAGGAACTATAGCTACACCCTGCTCCCGGATATGCGCCACTGCTTCCGACATAATCCTTGAAAATACTCTTGGAGCTGAAGAAATCCCAAAGGGGAGCACATTGAATTGGTAATGTACTGTTTCGTGACCTAGTCGGACTGCAAATCTCAGATACTTCTGATGAAGAGGGTGTATTGGGATGTGGAAATAGGCGTCTTTGAGATCTATGGTTGCCATGAACGAGTGAGGAGTTATCAGGGGGATTGCTGATTTTACAGATTCCATCTTGAACCTCTGATAGGTTACCGATTGGTTGAGGGTTTTCAGGTTTATTATAACCCTTGCTTTCCCTGATGGTTTCCTCACAATGAAGATACGGGAGTAATGGCCTTTTCCTCGCTCGTTCGACGGAACTGGTGAAATTGCACCGGAGGCTATCAATTGTCGCAACTCCGTAGCAACTAGGGTTTGAGTCTCCCGCGATGGAAGGGAAGTTACTCTGAACAATGGAGGAGGGGAAGTCTCGAAATCTATCAGGAGGCCTTCTTTTAATACACTTAGAACCCAGCGGCTGTTGGAAATTCTTTGCCAACTGTGCCAAAATCTCGAGAGTCTCCCCCCCACCAGCTCGGAGTCATTGTTTTTCTTGTTGTTCCTGATTGGGCACGAGGATATTTTTAGGCTTCCCTTTGGTATGACTCCACCTTCCTGTCTTCCCCTTACCCCTATACTGAGGGGGTTGAGTCTGGGAGGGTCGAAAAACACGCTTTTTCGGAGGTCTTTGCTCTGGAAGAGCTTTCTTCCTATCAGTGGCTTTTTCCAAGATTTCATCCAGGATCGGCCCGAATACGTAGCCCCCTTTGAAGGGGATGGAGCACAATTTTATTTTGGAGGTGACATCTCCAATCCACATTTTCAGCCAGAGAGCTCTCCGAGTTGAGTTTGTTTGGACTAAATTCCTTGCCGCAATACGAATGGATTCCATCGAGGAATCAGCTAGGAACCCTGCTGCCTTATGGAGAATAGGCAGGGAGTCTAACACATCAGCTCTCGGAGTACCCTGGGAGATGTGGTTTTTCATTTCCTGGAGCCAGCGATGGAGAGATCTGGCAACGCAGGTGGACGCTATATTACATTTCAGGGATGAAGTGGAGGTCTCCCAAGATTTTTTGAGGAGACTCTCAATCTTTCTATCCATGGGGTCCTTTAGCTGGGACGAATCCTCAAATGGGAGTACCGTTTTCTTTGCCACTCTTGCCACTTGGGAGTCCACTTTGGGAATATCCCACTTGATTAAATTTTTATCAAGGGGAAACCGATTTTTAAATTCTGAAGGGGTCGTGAGACGTTTTTCCGGAAGGTCCCACTCCCGTTCTATCATGTCCGATATACTTTTATGCACTGGAAACCCCGCCGACCTCTCCGCTTGGGACCCGCCAAAGAATTCATCCTGTATTGAGTGAGAAACTGGTTGGTCCTCTAACCCCATGGTACTCCGCACAGCACTTACGAGCTCCTCAGTATATTCAGAGGAAAATAGGAATTTCCTGATTTCCGCCATGTTGTGAAGTAAGGGATTCTCCCATTTGGATGAGGATGATCCTTGGGAAATGTCGGATTCTGAGTCCGAATGGTCTGGCTGGAATTTCCTCTTTTTGAGGGAGGCGGACCAGGTGAGGGTGGATTAGTCGGGGGAGGGGGTGTTTAGTGCAGCTATGGAGGTCTGTACTTCCTGTTTAATTAGGACACGCATCTCCTCTAGCAGCGAGGGATGTTCTGCTCTGACCACTTTATCGGTACATTTTTGGCAGAGCTTTTTATCCCAGTTCGGTGGCAATTTTAGTGAACACATCACACACTTATTCCTTTTTACTGAGGGTCTATGGACAGAACTTTCTCCCTAAAATAGAGGGAGAGGGGTATAAGGGACTGAAGTGCCAGGAGCCTCTAGAGGGGACCCATCCCAATACATACAGTAACTGGGGTAGCGCTGGGCTCTGCAGCTGCAGGGCTGGACGTCTCCATAGCAGGTTTTCAGCCACATGGGCGCTTACCTGCTGACGTCTTCTGGCAGCTTTATATACCTAAGTATCGCGGCTGCCCAGCGCTCGTACAATTTCCCCCCCCTCCGGTCCCAGCACAGGCTGGAGCGAGTGCCTGCGTCTTCTGGAAAATCCCCAGCGCTCTGGAAAGCGTGACCCGGAAGTGAACAGGAGCCTCTGCCTCCACTTCCGGGTCAGCGACGCGCGAGGAGGGGGAGACGCCGGAGGGCTGCGGGAGGCCTCCGGTGGGGGGAGCCGGCCCGCTTTACCCCAAGGAGGGGGTGCAGGGAAGTCGGCTCGGCGTGGTCCCGACTCGAAGAGACGGGAGCAGGACTGGAGGAGGGAGGCGCGAGGCCCCCAACCACCGCTGCCCGGCAAAAGGACTTCTTGAAAACCAGGTACAGCTGCAGAAAGCCGGCCACACAGTGTACGAGGATCTCTCCGTGCCCCAAGGGGACAGGAATACACTGGCAAATGGGAGGTGGGAGGGGTTTTTAACCTCTCTGTGTTCCTGTCCCCCAATAGGGCAAGGAGACATCCTCCTATGCTGTCGTGGAAGGCTACTGGAGAAAAGGTGTTTTATTTCCTATGCAATGTCCCACACTCATTTTGTGATCAATGTTCGGTGTTCTCTTCTTGGTTCTTGGATACACTATCTATAATAATTATGTCGGAGAAAGCAAACGCAGACATAGTCAAGGAAGGGACTGACCTGACGCCTGCAGTTTACAGATGTCAGTATTGTGACTAGTACAAGAATGATAAATTACTCATTTACATGGCATAGTGCTAATAAGCATAAAATGCATATAAACCTATATATACGGTATATATCACGTGTGATGCAGGTGGCATGGAGCGAATGTGGGTGCCAATGTAATGTGGCGTGTAGCAGAAGCTGTGAGGAGGTACTCATCTCTTACGCCCGGCACGGTACATGAAGTTGAGGATCCTGGCTCGGTGTGAGGACTTAGTCTACGGGGGTGATACTCGCATGCAGGCCACATGTAACTGATGGTTTGGGTTTGCCAGGACCAGATGTTGAACATTCTAATGATGGAGACCACCAATCAAAAATAAACTTTTTACTGAAAGATAACTTGGTGGGAATTATGTACAACAGATAGTGGGTACACAGCTTGATGAACGTCTCCTTCCCAATACGGAGCAATTTCACACACAGTCTCAGTTCCTTTCTTTTAACTCACTTGGTCTCTGTCTCTACTGGTTCATCTTCCTCCACCACAGCCCAGCTCAGTACTACAGTCCCGTTAGTGAAAGTCCTATTCTCAACTTGCAGTTCCATGTCCTTTCGTCCCCCTCTAGGGAACAAGTTTTCCAATATGGCCGGTACTTAGCTTCCCTGCTTCTGACATCTTTAAACTCCCAACGGGGGCACTTTCCTCATCTCACGTGCTCTGTTTTGTCTTAAGCCGTTACCTCTCGGAGTTATAAACACAGGCCCATAATGCTAGGCATCCTGTCCCAGGACCAGTTTTAGTTTATCACTCCTCTCTCTCTTTACTCTGGATCTCGCTATCCTCTGACCAGACTCGGTCTCCACTCACATTACGCACACCCACGTCATGCAGCTCTACTGACTGGTCAGATCTTAGGTCTGCTTCTGTGGCATGCTGGGCCCTATCTAACATCCTGACAGGAAACTGTGTCTGTCCCTACACCTTAGCCCCTCTCACTCTGGGCTAGTCTCAAATAATAATCCTAATGCTCCCTACTGTCAGGAAAAACACAACACCAACACTAATATCTAGTGCTCATTTTTCTTCCCCATAGAACAGCAATACTGGCCAATGTGGTCAAGGTGCTGGAGAAGGAATGAAGAAGGTAGAAATCTCTAGCCCTGGATGAGCGGTGAGGTACCAGTACCATAGCAATATGGTCAGGATCGGCCTTACACTGAATGGTGGCCTTTGCAATAATAATGTACCTTCATAAAATAATGCCACTATACAGTGAATACAGAAGAGCTTCATTCATAAAGCAGTGCAATATATGCGCTATAAGATCCATGAAAAATTGATAAGCAGTCAAACTAATCGAAAAAAAAACTGAAGTGGTGGTATGCATTCAAAATATAGGAACATATTCACACTGACCATTAAATAGGCAAAACCAAAGACAGAAACAAAACTAACACATACCCTGCTGTAAGCAAATATGTAAAAGTAATAGTGCATATAAATAGGAGACTTGGTAAGTAGTTTTTGATAAAAAAAAAATAAAAAAAAGCGTAAGCGCCATCCCACCAGTGTCAAGATGTACCCAAATCGGAATGGTCCTAACCTCTAGTATTAAAATATTACCATGTGTCATAGTGATATGATGTCAAATTTGATAATTTCAACAAAATTATGTTGCAAGTAGCAGATATTGCAATGGTCCAACAATGATGCTTTAGTGACTGGGCTTCAGCCATTAACTCCATGTTTTTCTGAACACACCTGCCCTATTCACCCATGCAGTATCTTCTCTGTACCCACTGTACATAACATAGTAAATGTACACAGCATGTTTCAGCCTTTGCCTGCAAGACTCTCTGCTACTTGATCCTTATCTTTCTGTGAAATTCCTGTTTTGAAGCTTGCAGCATATGTTAATATACGACTGAATATATTATGCGGGATTGATATTGCTAACAGTAATTGCACAGTAATAGGAGATCATTTAATGTGCAATTCCAATGTCTCCATATCGGATGGACAGATACATTTTTGGGAAACTAAGAGACCACTTTATTGTTTACCCCCTTTACCCAGTGATTATTCATTGGCATTCACCAATAATTATGGGAGTCTCAAACAAGTCCTACATTAGCGGAGAAGAAGAGAACACTTACTAATAATTGATTTATGTGTTCATTGCAGGTCAGCAAAAACAATCCAGTTAATTGCATCAAGAACACAGTGAGTTTCACTGTAAACCAGAATTAGATGGAAGATCTGAGACTCTGGTCCTGTCTTCTCCATATTGTTCTTGTGACAAGCTGATTTCTCAGGGTCATTGTGCCCTTCTCACACCTCTCTGCCCCTGCTCCGCCATTGTCTACCACTGACTGGAACCGTCATTGTGTATTCATTACATTGTGCTCACACAAACCCTCAGGCTACCATTTTTTTTCCCAGAAACAAGCAAAGCAAAAACAGAATAAAATAAAGTTTGGACACTTTTCAAAATGTGAATAAGGTCTGCAATTCTGGAGCACCAAGTGTATCGGAGTTAATGATTGGCAGCCCGTTACTGACTCAAGTCTTATTCACCAGGCCTTGTTCACACTTTGAAAATACAGATTACATATGAACGTGTAGTATGGGTATGTGCACGACATTTTTTGCTACTGTAAAACGCAGCAAATTTTCAGATCGAAAAACCTGTTGCCTTTGCACGTTATGTGCACGTCTGTACTCATGGGTCATTTCTGCCGCTGACCTCCTGCAGCGGACGTACCACCTCAGTAAATCCCACTGCAAATAGCTTTGCAAAATTAGTGAGGTTAAGTCGCATATTTCATCTATTGCATTTTAAATCCGCACCTAGTGGGACCTGAGTCTTAATGACCAGACCTCAAGCAATGTCATGATACCTAGTAAGTGTTAAGAAGTGCCACCTGCATGAGTGAAGACCGATCGCAGCAAGCAACAGGACTGAACACTGGACCAGAGCAGAGAGAATCAGCTGTAATTCTAGGGATGTTTCCAATGTCAGCAAAATATTCTTTCATGAATGCTGGTACAGGAAAACAATCACATAATTGATTCCTCCAGGTAACTGGGGTTCATTTTAAACCACAAGTAACAAGGAAGTAACAAAATTACAATTATAAATTCATTATAACTATACTGTGCGGTGAGACAGATGGATATAGGAGCTGTGTTTTAGGCTCCCCCTGCTGGCAAAAAAACTCTGCAGTCTATGGAGGTAAAGGGAGTCTTGCCCGTACTATTATTTATTTTGATTACTTATACAGGTGCTTCTCACTAAATTAGAATATCATCAAAAAGTTAATTTATTTCAGTTCTTCAATACAAAAAGTGAAACTCATTATATAGAGTCATTACACACAGAGTGATCTATGTCACGTGTTTATTTCTGTTAATGTTGATGATTATGGCTTACAGCCAATGAAAACCCAAAAGTCATTATCTCAGTAAATTTGTCATGGGTGTATCGCCACGAGGATCGTCGCGATTACACACTCTGACTTCTCACAGCTGAGTTGCTGTTTCTTTGTGTTTGGTAATGAGGGAGTTAATTTTACCTAGCTCTTTGCTAAGACTAGGTCCAGCCTCGCCCGGCTGCTTTTGATTATGTTCTAATTAGATTCCTTCATATACCTGCCAGTCTGCTTGTTAGATGCCGGTGAAAGCCTTTATGTAGTCTAGCAGACTGGATCGGTTCTGAGAATACTTAAGCTAAGAGCTCCTTAGTTGTTTTTACTCTTATAGCTTATAGTTTATCTCTGAGACCTTAGGTGTTCCTACTGTGTGTGAGTGTTGTATGTAAGACTTTATTTACTTTATTTCTTGTCTTTCTTGTATGTCTTTCTGTTCATTAACCGTTACCTGTTCATTCCCTTTGGTGGTAATCAGGGTCCTTCTTAGGACTAGATTACAGTTGGCAGGGATTGATAGGAGACAGGGTTTACGCTGGTGGCCTGGACCTCTGTACCTTTAACAGTACCTCCAGGTAGAGGGATTAGTTAGGACCCCAGTTTAGGGTCAGCATAGACCCCGGTCACCTCTAGCCGGAGACAGCGTATAACGGATTCCGTATTGACCCACTGGACTTTCTGTCAGGTAATTCTATGTTATCATATATCTATGCGCATGTTATATTGTATGTTGCCCTTTTGATATAGATTACTGTCATCACATATATATATATCTGCTATACAGCGTGACATTTTCACCGGCCATACTAAAGATTCTCTCCAGCTGTCATGGATCCAGTAGCCCAGCTGGCCCGGCAGTTGCAGGGGTTGTCCATGGAGTTTGCAGACATTAAGTCCAAGGTTTTGTTCCCCCCGGAGCAAACCAGATCTGAACTAAGGTTGCTCTCCCGGACAGGTTCACTGGTGGGCGGGACAAATTTTTTACTTTCCGGGAGGCATGTAAATTGTACTTTCGGCTGCGGCCTCGGTCATCTGGGAGTGAAGAGCAGAGGGTGGGAATTGTTATCTCGCTCTTACAAGGGGACCCTCAATCTTGGGCGTTCTCTATTCCTCCAGGCTCCCCAGATCTCCAGTCAGTGGATCGATTTTTTACTGCCCTGGGTCTGGTATATGATGATCCGGATCGAGTTTCCCTTGCTGAAACAAAGTTACGTAAAATACGACAAGGAAATCGTCCAGCGGAGGAATATTCTTCTGAGTTCCGTAGATGGGCAACAGATACTCAGTGGAATGACCCAGCTCTTAGGAGCCAGTTTTGTCAAGGGTTGTCTGACAAATTAAAAGATGTGTTGGCTCAGTATGATTCTCCTCCATCACTGGAGGCTGCTATGGCCCTCGCTATTCGCATGGATAGACGAATTCGGGGAAGACGCGAGGTAACTCCGCCTCCCGTGATGACTCCACCTACTACTAAAGTCCCTTATACTGAGGTTCCCCTGGTCTGTTCTGAGGAACCCATGCAGTTGGGAGGGACATCTTTTTGTAGGAGGGAATTGGCGGTGCACCGCAAGACTAGAAGGTGTTTCTTTTGCGGGAGAGAGGGACATTTTGTTGGGGGGTGTCCATCCCGGGCCTCTTTGAGCAAAGGAGTTAATCTGGGAGTGTGTATTTCGTCCCCAAATCCCTCTCAGTTTCTCGTGCCTGCGGAGGTGGTGATTGGTACTAGATGAGAGGATTTCTGTTTTTCTTGATAGTGGGTCCGGGGCTAATCTGGTGGACGCTCGGTTTGCCCAGGTGCATGGTATGCAACTGAGTGTATTGGCCAAACCGGTCCCTATAGTCTCTATTGATTCTAGACCTCTCGGTCAAGGTTTAGCTTGGTACAAGCTGTTCATAACATAGATCTTCGAGTAGGGGCAAGACATAAAGAGCAATTGTCTTGTTATGTGTTGGAGGGTCTACCTACTCCTATTGTGTTGGGACTTCCTTGGTTGGCTAAACATAACCCAGTGATTGATTGGCAATCCGGAAAGATAAGCCAGTGGGGTGAATTTTGCAGGAATAACTGCATGAGCACGGTCATCGGTGCGGTTGTGCCTAGGACTTTGTCTCCTTTTCTGGAGGACTTTGGGGAGATGTTCTCAGAGGAGGGGTGTAAAGAGTTACCTCCTCATCGCGCATATGACGGCTCAATAAAGTTGCTTCCTGATGCCTTATCTCGTACTTTCCCAGGGGCCGGGAAGACGGATGATCCGGTTCCTATTCCTCAGGAGGGAGTTGTAGTGTCAGCTGTATGCTCTGAGCTGGAGGGGGAGGTATTGGGGGCTCAGGGGGACGCCCCGGTGGGACTTCCAGGGAGACTGATAGTTCCAGATCGGTTAAGACTGAAGGTTACGGGGAACCGTTACAAACGGATGGCTGATAGGGGGAGAGTTTCTGGTCTAGATCTGAAGGTGAACGATCTAGTTTGGTTGTCTACCAGGAATATAAAACTTAAAGTTTCCTCCTGGAGGTTGGGTCCCAGATTCATCGGGCCGTACAGGATCAGTTCCATAATTAATCCTGTGGCATTTCGTCTGGACCTCCCTCCTACGTTTAAAATTCATAATGTGTTTCACAAGTCATTACTTAAAAAGTATGTGGCACCAGTCATACCGTCACCTCTACCTCCGCCTTCAGTGGTGGTCAATGATAACGTGGAATTTCATGGGTCGAAAATCATTGACTCACGTCTCAGTCGCCGATCCCTTCAGTACTTGGTTCATTGGAGGGGGTATGGTCCTGTGGAGAGGACGTGGGTCCCTGCGTTTGATGTTAACGCAGATCGATTGGTTCGGACCTTTCACACAACTCACCCGGGCAGACCTGGCCCTGAGGGTCCGGAGTCCCCTCGTAGAGGGGGGGGTACTGTCATGGGTGTATCGCCACGAGGATCGTCGCGATTACACACTCTGACTTCTCACAGCTGAGTTGCTGTTTCTTTGTGTTTGGTAATGAGGGAGTTAATTTTACCTAGCTCTTTGCTAAGACTAGGTCCAGCCTCGCCCGGCTGCTTTTGATTATGTTCTAATTAGATTCCTTCATATACCTGCCAGTCTGCTTGTTAGATGCCGGTGAAAGCCTTTATGTAGTCTAGCAGACTGGATCGGTTCTGAGAATACTTAAGCTAAGAGCTCCTTAGTTGTTTTTACTCTTATAGCTTATAGTTTATCTCTGAGACCTTAGGTGTTCCTACTGTGTGTGAGTGTTGTATGTAAGACTTTATTTACTTTATTTCTTGTCTTTCTTGTATGTCTTTCTGTTCATTAACCGTTACCTGTTCATTCCCTTTGGTGGTAATCAGGGTCCTTCTTAGGACTAGATTACAGTTGGCAGGGATTGATAGGAGACAGGGTTTACGCTGGTGGCCTGGACCTCTGTACCTTTAACAGTACCTCCAGGTAGAGGGATTAGTTAGGACCCCAGTTTAGGGTCAGCATAGACCCCGGTCACCCTCTAGCCGGAGACAGCGTATAACGGATTCCGTATTGACCCACTGGACTTTCTGTCAGGTAATTCTATGTTATCATATATCTATGCGCATGTTATATTGTATGTTGCCCTTTTGATATAGATTACTGTCATCACATATATATATATATCTGCTATACAGCGTGACAAAATTAGAATACTTTATAACACCAGCTTGAAAAATGATTTTATAATCCGAAATGTTGGCCTCCTGAAATGTATGTTCAGTAAATGCACTCAATACTTGGTCGGGCTCCTTTTGCATCACTGCGGCGTGGCATGGAGGCGATCAGCCTGTGGCACTGCTGAGGTGTTATGGAAGCCCAGGTTGCTTTGATAACAGCCTTCAGCTCGTCTGCATTGTTGGGTCTGGTGTCTCATCTTCCTCTTGACAATACCCCATAGATTCTGTATGGGATTAAGGTCAGGCGAGTTTGCTGCCAATCAAGAACAGTGTTACTGTTTGTAAACCAGGTATTGGTACTTTTGGCAGTGTGGACTGGTGCCAAGTCCTGCTGGAGAATGACATTTCCATCTTCAAAAAGCTTGTCGGCAGAGGGAAGCATGAAGTGCTCTGAAATTTCCTGGTAGACGGCTGCACTGACTTTGGTCTTGATAAACACAGTGGACCTACACCAGCATATGAAATGGCTCCCCAAACCATCACTGATTGTGGACACTTCACACTAGACCTCCAGCAGCTTGGATTGTGGCCTCTCCACTCTTCCTCCAGACTCTGGCACCTTGATTTCCAAATGAAATGCAAAATTTCCTTTCATCTGAAAACACCTTGGACCACTGACAACAGTCCAGTTCTTTTCTCCTTGGCCCAAGTAAGACACTTCTGGCGTTGTCTATTGGTCATGAGTGGCTTGACACAAGGAATGTGACACTTGTAGCCCATGTCCTGGATATGTCTGTGTGTGGTGGCTCTTGAAGCAATGACTCCAGCTGCAGTCCACTCCTTGTGAATCTGCACCAAATTTTTGAATGGCCTTTACTTACCAATCCTTTCAAGGCTGCAGTTATCCAGTTGCTTTTGCACCTTTTTCTACCACACTTTTTTCTTCCACTCAACTATCCATTAATATGCTTGGATACAGCACTCTGTGAACAGCCAGCTACTTTAGCAATGACCTTCTGTGGCTTACCCTCCTTGTGCAGTATGTCAATGACTTCCTTCTGGACATATGTCAAGTCAGCAGTCTTCCCCATGATTGTGGAGCTACTGAAACAGACTAAGGGACCTTTTTAAACGCTTAGGAAGTCTTTGCAGGTGTTTTTAGTTATGGTAATTATTCTAATTTACTGAGATAATGACTTTTGGGTTTTCATTGGCTGTAAGCCATAATCATCAACATTAACAAAAATAAACGCTTGAAATAGATCACTCTATTCGTATTGACTCTATATAATATAGGAGTTTCACTTTTTGTATTGAAGAACTGAAATAAATTAACTTTTTGATGATATTCTAAGTTAGTGAGAAGCACCTGTATAGATGCATTAATTCCACAGCGCCTTACAGACATCATGTCTGTCCCCATTGGGGCTCACAATCTAGATTTCCTCTCAGTATGTCTTTGGAGTGTGGGAGGAAACCGGAGAACCCGGAAGAAACCCAGTATGATAATGTATGAATGTTCACACAGGGGCACTCATAAGATTGCTGCAACATGGGCACGGGGCCACTTCAACCTCTAATGTAGCTTTTGTCACAGACATCTCGGACTGCAACGGACCCTTATACTGTTCTTGCACGGGAGCCCTCTTCTGTCCGTGTCCGTTCCTGTGCACACATATACAAAATAAGATGATGTAGCATGACTAAATTTTGCAGGGAAACCAGCACAACTAAATGATTCTTGGATGAGGAGTTTACGGGACACTGTGGTACAGCTATGAGATAAAGTAAATTTCCCAAACTCTGGCATACATTACAATAAATTTGTCAGGTTGCTGATCAAATTTTTAATATTTATATCGAGACATAAAAACACAATTTGTACACAATTTGTACCAGATCAATCAGCACCCTTGTTTGGCCGACAGCCATCTCCTCCCTATTCCCCATCTCATATGAAAACTTAGCTTGGCCGAGCGCCTTATCTCCAGAAAAAAAACAATGGACAAAAGTCAGTGAAATGTACAAACTTTAAAAGGGATTAGACCTTTTTTTTTTTTTTTTTACTTAGCCTAGGTACCATGTTCTGTTCTGCAGCTATAGCCATGTAGACTAACTTCAATTTTTCTACAACTCTTAGTCCCCAAAATGAGTATTTGGGGCATTTGTGATGCTGCAAATTTCTTTAACAATTTGCTAAATTAGTTTGTGTTTTTTATTGCATTTAAGCTGCCGTTTCATTTATTTTTGATATGTCATGTTTTAATTAAAACTTTTTTTTTTTTTTTAAATGTCATGTTATTAAGCCCTCCTAAAACTTTATTGATAAAGTCATGTGCAGATGATATGCAGTCTCACTGCAGAAAAGCAATAGATCGCGGATGCATTTTGCATCTGCTAACTGTTTTTATCTCATTCAAGTACGAGGTATATGGGGAAAATCTGCAAATATTTTGAGTATTTACAGCAACAGAAACTGACATGTTGCAAAATTCAAATTTGCATCGCAGGTCAATTTTTGCATTATAAAAAAAACAAATACAGTAGGCACTGATTTACTTAAAAGCTTTACACTTTGCTGTGACTACAATTTGCTGCCTAAAGGGTATGCCACACTAAACAATATCGCTAACGGGATCGCTAAAAAACGTCACTATTTAGCGATCCCGTTAGCGATATTGTTCAGTGCGGCAGCTTCCAGCGACGAGCTTCCTGCTGTGATCTCGCTCGTCGCTGGAATCGTTCCGGACCCTATTTTCTCGTCGGCGCTCCTGCTGGGTAAGTATCTTATCGCTGTGTGGCACCTTTTCTTAGCGATTTAGCGGTACTTTTGTACCGCTAAAGTCGTTAAGAAGATCGCTAACGGCGATAGCGTCGTTAACTATATCGCTAAATGCGGCAGCATTTAGCGATATAGAAACAATCCCGCTAGCGATCTCATTAGTATGCAACGCTAACGAGATCGCTAGCGGGATAGCCAAGTGTGGCAGTACCTTAAAAATGCAGTGTTATCATGAGAACTTAGCCTTAGGGCTCATTCACACGTCAGTATTTGGTCAGTATTTTGCATCATTGTGTGCCAAAACCAGGACTGGAACTTAAGTCCGGGTCTCACATAGCGATACACCAGCGATCCTGGAACAACAGGCGGGAGACCAGCACCCCGCGCCTGGAAACCCGCTGTGTACCTTGGTTACCAGCGGATCTCTGGTCTCCCGCCTGTCACACGCAGCTAAGCGTGCCTGCCAGCGGGAGACCAGCGATCAAAAAAAATGTCCAGGACATTCAGCGACGATCAGTGATACCCAGCAGGGGGGCTGATCGTCGCTGAATGTCACACACAGCGATATCGCTGGGGAGATCGCTGCTGTATCACAAAACTAGTGACTCAGCAGCGATCTCGCTAGCGAGATCTCTGTGTGAGACGGGGGCTTTAGGGTCCCGTTACACATAGCGACACACCAGCGATCCCGACAACGATATGCACTTGTCAGGATCGCTGGTGTGTCGCTACATGATCGCTGCTGAGCTGCCAAACAGGCAGCTCAGGCAGCGATCATGACAGCGACACTGGGGGTAACAAGTGACGCACGTCGCTTAGTTCCCGCAAGTGTACCTTAGATACCAGCGTGCAGGGAGCTGGTAACCAAGGTACACATCGGGTTTCCAGGCACCGCTCAGCGTTTAGTAACCCGCTGTGTACCTTGGTTACCAGCTCCCCTGCACAAGCGCGCTGGTATCTAACGTACACATCGGGTTTTCATGCGCCGCCCGGCGCCTGGAAACCCGATGTTTACCTTGGTTACCAGCTCCGGCTGGCTGATTGCTGGTCTCCCGCCTGTCACACGCAGCGATGCGCGCTGGCCAGCGGGAGACCAGAGATCAAAAAAATGGTCCAGGACATTCAGCGACGATCAGCGACACCCAGCAAGGGGGCTGATCGTCGCTGAGTGTCACACTAAGCGAGATAGCTGGCTAGGTCGCTGCTACGTCACAAAATCGGTGACGTTTCAGCGATCTCGCTAGCGATCTCGCTATGTGTAACTGGGCCTTTACAGAGAACAACTATGAAAGATTGACACTGTGTTTTGGAGACAGCCCTGGGTTTGGCATACAAATACTAATTACAAACTGGTTAAAAATACTAATGTGTGAAAAAAGCCTCAAAGGGAATCTGTCAGGTGATACATGCTGCCCAAACTCTGCCATGTATATTGGTGGAGGGTTCTCTCTTGTAGAGGAGCTCTAGTTGTTCGGGTGCTTGTGAAATGATGGGCGTAATGGTAACAACCAATACAGCTGCTATTGTGCTTAGGAAAGGAAAGAGTAATCCCGAAGTCAGGTTCTCAATAGAGAGCTAGGCAACAACCAACCTAAGGCTCTCCACAGACACTGCGACATTAGTCAATGACTTGGAAACAACCAACTATAGGATGCCATTGATGGGAGGGGAGGTATCGTGCATGTGTCTTGTTCATAAGATTAGGACACAACATCTGTCAATCATGCGCTCATCTTGGCAGGTGTGTGTGGGCATAACACTGGCATTAATCACTCCAGGTGAGGAAGTGGAGTAGTGATGGATATCGGAGGATAACCCTTTTATTATTGGGGGTGAATAAGCACTTCATTAATTTCTCAGGTGATAATTCAATTGGCTGACTGCTCTCTTTCTGGACTTCCCTATGCACATGAATGCTCAACTTGGCAAAGTTCTGAATTTCCAATGGGGAGAGAGAAGAAAGCTGCTCCCAGACACCTCAGAGAACAAAAATATTGTGCAGTTGAATTCAAAATGTCCAATTCATCCCCCCCCCCCAACGGTTGCGGAAAGTCAGGAGACCCCCATAAACATTAGTTGTAGTCTCTGCTACTTTTGCACTATATATGATGATGTTAAGGTAACTGTGTACATTTTAAAAATCATCCTTACCAACTGAACTTACAGTCTAGCTAGAAGGCAAGTGTCAGCTTTCCTCAAGGAAGGAAGAGTCATTTTAATCAGACCATTGACAGATCTCCAATTTCCAGTAAGATATTTTTCAGAATGAAGGTCAGACCTAGAGAATGCATGTAATGCAAATTCTATCCTCCCACAGAAGGGTCGTTACAAATGTATCACTCAAAGACATTCCTCTTGTGTGACATTGTAGGTCTTTGTAGCAGACATTACTTCTTCATTATCTTCACTGCGAAATGTGGCATGTGCTGTAAATCTGACCACACATCTGAAAATTTTCACACTCCCACCATGTAAATTTTTCTTCTGCCAGTGGTCCTGAAGTAGTTGCTCCATGTAGGACTTCTGAATGCTACTTGAATGCAACATTTGAACACTTCAGGTGCCCAAGTTTATGGTCTGCGAACAATAGTCACAGTGCAGGTATGAGTAGAATCATAGAATCATAGAATGGTAGAGTTGGAAGGGACCTCCTGGGCCTTCTGGTCCAACCCCCTGCTCAAAGCAGGATTCTCTAAATCATCCCAGACAGATGTCTATCCAGCCTCTGTTTGAAGACTTCCATTGAAGGAGAACTCACCACCTCTTGTGGCAGCCTGTTCCACTCATTGATCACCCTAACTGTCAAAAAGTTTTTTCTAATATCTAATCTGTGTTTCCTCCATTCAGTTTCATCCCATTGCTTCTAGTCTTTCCTTGTGCAAATGAGAATAAAGATGATCCTTCTACAATGTGACAGCCTTGAGATATTTGTAGACAGCTATTAAGTCTCCTCTCAGTCTTCTTTTTTGCAAGCTAAACATTCCCAAATCTGCAACCGTTCCTCATAGGACATGGTTTGCAGACCGGTCACCATTCTGGTGGCTCTTCTCTGAACTTGCTCCAGTTTGTTGATGTCTTTTTTAAAATGTGGTGCCCAAAACTGGACACAGTATTCCAGATGAGGTCTGACCAAAGAGGAGTAGAGGGCAATAATGACCTCAGTGATCTAGACTGTATGCTTCTGTTGATACATCCTAGAATTGCATTTGCCTTTTTTGCTGCTGCATCACACTGTTGACTCATGTTAAGTCTGTGATCAATTAGTATACCCAAGTCTTTTTCACATGTGCTGTTACTTAGCCCTATTCCTCCCATTTTGTATATGCTTTTTTCATTTTTATTGCCCAGATGTAGTACTTTGCATTTTTCCCTGTTAAAATCCATTCTGTTAGTTGCTGCCCACTGCCCCAGTTTATGTATATCTTTTTGAATCCTCTCTCTCTCTTCTCTAGTATTAGCTACCCCTCCTAGCTTTGTGTCATCAGCAAATTTGATCAATTTACCCTCAATTCCTTCATCTAAATCATTGATAAAGATGTTGAACAATACAGGGCCCAAAACAGAGCCTTGTGGTACCCCACTTGAGACATTCTTCCAACTGGATGTGCAGCCATTTACAACCACTCTTTGGGTCCGATCACTAAGCCAGTTATGAATCCACCTAACAGTTGCCTTGTCCATTCCATACTTAGTCATTTTTTCAATAAGGATTGTGTGAGATACTTTGTCAAATGCTTTGCTGAAGTCAAGATATACTATATCTACAGCATTTCCCTGATCCACCCAGTCAGTGATTCTGTCATAGAAGGAAATTAAGTTAGTCTGACATGACTTATTAGTTACAAACCCATGCTGACTCTGTTTAATCACTTCATTCTTATCCAGGTACTTGCATACATGTTCTTTAATAATTTGTTCAAAGATCTTTCCTGGTATAGAAGTCAGACTCACCGGCCTGTAGTTCCCTGGGTCCACCTTCTTCCCTTTTTGAAGATAGGAACATTTTTGAAGTAATGCTCCTATGCAATGTAAAGTCACTGCTGGTGGAGAGCTCGTTCTCTTTTGCTTTCATGTACAGTAGCTTTGGGCAGCACAGTGTCTCAGTGGTTATCTCTGGGGTACTGGGTCCAAATCCCACTAAGGACAACATCTGCAAGGAGTTTGTATATTCTCCCCGTGTTTGCATGGGTTTCCTTCAGTTTCCTTATATTGTAGAGGAAGGCTCTACATGTCTCATATCCAACAGCTACTTCTTAACGTCCAAGTATTTTTAATAGGGAGAGAAGCAAAATTCCACCTACTAATCACACATATTTTAGTTAGCTGTCAACCAAGTTATTCTGTCCCCGGGGCCTGTGGCTGTAAATATGGCTCTGTGAGATGCCGGATCTCTTTCACCTTACTTACAATTGGCGACGATCGCAGATAGCTTTAAGCCCCTGCCACACTAAACAATCCCGCTAGCGATCACGATAACGACGCATACTAATGCGATCGCTAGCGGGATTGTTTCTATATCGCTAGTAGCAGCCTAATTTAGCGATGTCGTTAAGGACGCTATCGCGGTTAGCGATCTCCTTAACGACTTTAGCGGTACAAAAGTACCGCTAAATCGCTAACAAAAGGTGCTACACTCAGCGATATATACTTACCAGCGGGGCGCCGACGATAAAAATAGGGTCCGGAACGATGAGAACGACGAGCGAGATCACAGCAGGATCTCAGCAGGGGCCACGTCGCTGGTAGATGTGTATCGACCCGCCACCACAATTGTGGATTACCAGGGCAATGGGGTACTCAGAGCTGAGCCCATGGAAGTCTATGGGGTTGTCACAGGTAGCGGTGGCTCGGTCTGTGGCCCTGGCGGTCTGGCGTATGTTGGGGGGTATATTTACAGGGGATAGATTTATATACAGTTCGTGACGCCACCTGTAGTCTCTGGTAATTTGTACCAGCGCTGCTGTAGATCTCTGAGGGGATGGTGAGGCAGCTAGATGTTGGGTCCCCTACAGGTGGGACTCTTCCCTCAGGTCGGTAGTTAAAGCAGGGTTGTGCAGGCATGCAAATAAATAAATCAGTCTCACACGGTCAGCGTCTTTCCATACCTTTTACTTGTAAGATGGTAAGGCAGGTCCCAGGGAGGCTGATGGGGTTGATGGAGGATGAGCTTTGAGGCAACGGCTAAGCAAGTTAGGGGCCTCCTTCTGCTTTCCAATGATGATGAGTCCAACCAGCGTAAAGCGTAGTTCACTCCTGAAACTCCAGCTATTCCAAAGCTGTACTGCCCGGTCAGTTTTGTGGTTGGAGCCTTCCTATGAGAGAGCTGAGTTCCAATTCCTGTCGTGCACTGACCCAAGGTTCTCACTCTCCCTGACCCCAGTTACGTACTGACTCTTCAGGGGCTGCTTTCCGCGACCTAAGGTCCGATAAGCCTCTGGTTTTCTTACCACTATGCGTGAAGCTATAGTGATCCTTCGGTCCCCAGTGACCGGTAACAATGTGCAGGTATCCTATACCTATGGCACTTTTCTGTTCTCTTCCACTATGCCCTTCGACTTGCTCACACTCTCAACAGATGTCTCAGTCCGTCTTCTAGTGGGGCACAGCTCTGACTAGGCTGAGGTGAACTAGCTCACCTGTACTAGCCTCCACTTTCTGAACTGCTGACAGGCTCAGGCTGGATTACTTCCTCCCTCCAAGTCCAGGCTAGACTACTCTGTCCGACGACAGGAGACTGACTGCTCACCACTCCCCTCCACACCCCTGCTGGGTGTGTCCGAAGTGTACGTGATATCATGAAGAGCCCTTAACCGTTACCTCTCCACTCATCCTCCTGGTATTGTGTACCAGGGCTACACATTCCCCCATGGTAAACGACAGCACTCCCGGGCTGTGAAATACAAGAGACATTTTTGTTTAGGCATTAAACATCAACATTAAACATTAATTCGTCCCATCCGGGAGGTAAGAATGTCTTGAACGTTGCAAACAACACATTGAATATAGAAAAATACGAAATATTAAATAAACATGTTCATAAATAAACGACAATATTCTTGTGAAGGACCCGCACCAAACCTTCAACGTGGGTCCTGGGTGGGCTGCAGGACATCCGAATGCAGACCTCACTCAGTGCCTCACCACACGGGTTTTATGTTCAGAGGTAAGTCAAGGCTTCGTGTGAAACCATTAAAAGGCACCTTAGTGCAACTATTTACAAGATACAGTTTTTGGGCTGGCTCAGTCCTCAGCCTCTGAGTCCATTATAAGACACCATAAAGAAAAGACACATTTATATATATACTTTTTACAATATTCACATTAATTTGTTATAATTACTGCTGGTATCGAATGGGTAACTTCCCTTTTGTGATTCGCTCTGATCTACGTGGGGTAGCTTCAGGTATATTAAGTTGTGATCTGTCTGCACTGCGTAACGGCAAACTATAGAACTGCCTCAATCTTTCTATGGATCTGGCAAGCGTACTGATGGCTGGGCGGTGTGAGTCAGCTTCACCAGGGGATCCCATAGTATGGGGCGCTGCTTCTGATGATCCTTCTTGAGATTCCGTAGGTTGAGATGTTGCTGGAATGGGTAACTCCTGAACGGACTCAACTGGCACCATGGGCACAACTGGAGGTAGAACTTCCTCTTGTGGCTGATAAAAACTGCAACACCGGAACTATTACAGCATCTCCCAGTCTAGGCCAATCCGCAGGAAAATCTCCAGATCCGTGTGTATGACTTCTTCTTTCCTTTCTTCTTGATTGATGACAGGGTTCTTTTCACAACGCTTTAAGGGTTCTGGACACAATTTCAAATGGTCTCTGGACACAGTGGTTATTGTTCTTCCTCCGTCCTTACTGATGATACAAACTTTTCTGTTGTCATATTTAGAATCTTGTACGACGTAGGGTTCTTGCTCCCACTGGTTATCCAATTTGTGCATCTTCCTTTTTCTTTTAATACTACCTCTCCAGGCATCAAAGGCTTGGCAGGAGCATTTCTGTTGTAAATATCTTCCTGTTTCTCCCGTGCCTTGTTGAGACTTTCCTCTACACAGATTTGCACTCTTCTGTATTGCTCTTGCCGATTGATGTCCCAGTTTTCAACGGCGTCGTCTGCCTCCGGTTCTACCACTCCAAGTTCTAGATCCATTGGTAGTCTTCCGGGCCTTGCTCTCATAAGATAAGCTGGAGTGCAGTTAGTTGAACTTACAGGTATATGGTTATACAAATCAACCAAATCAGGTAGTAAATCCGGCCATCGATTCCTGTCTTCCAACGGTATGGATCTCAACAAATCAAGGACGATATGGTTCATTTTCTCGCAAAGACCGTTGGTTTGAGGGTGATATGGTGTTGTTCTAATTTTCTTGCACCCGTACATGTGACAGAATTCCTTGAATAAATCGGCTTCGAAAGCAGGTCCCTGATCGGTTAATACTTGCTCCGGATACCCATGCGGTCTGCAGAAGCTTGCTTGAAAGGTTTTCG
>JARQOD010000008.1:35009688-35048854 GCA_033576555.1 Oophaga sylvatica
CAGACACGTTTTATGACAGTCCTGTCCCCAGCGAAGAATTCTCCATTCTGCCAGTCAAGCACAGGTGCATGCTTTTGGAGCCAAGGCAGACCTAGTAAGAAAGCATGAGAGAGTCCAGGCAGAACATGAAATGAGATGCTCTCAGAATGCAACATTCCCACCTGCAGGGTTATGGCTTCGGTGATAAGTCGGATGGGACGAGGTAGGAGACCCCCATCCACAGCAGCAACAGATACTGGTTCAACAAGAGGTTTGGTGGGAATGCGATACTTCTCTACTAGAGCCTGTGACACGAGATTCCCAGCTGCTCCAGAATCAAGTTGGGCCATCTCGAAGTAACGGTTCTTACCGAGAAGAATTGAGACCGAGAGCAGCAGAGATGAAGAGGATTTATTTTTGTCTAGATTGACCTCTCCGAGCGAACCTAGACACAGGCGTTTCCCGACTTCTCCGGACAGGTTCGGATCCAGTGCTCCTTACTGCCGCAGTAGAAGCAACTTTTCTCGGCACGGCGTGAGTCCTGACGGGCTTTGACCATCTTGGTCTGGTCGACCTGCATAGGCTCAGCAGTGTGCACCTGGGGAGAAACGGAAGGGGTTAAATGAGGAAACTTTTTTTCACGGGTGACCTCTTTGGCTCGTTCCTGGAACCGTAGATCAATCCGATTGGCAAGATTTATTAAATCATCAAGCGAGGTTGGAATGTCCCGACCGGCAAGTTCGTCTTTAATACGGCCGGACAGACCCTCCCAGAAGACCGAAATTAGAGCTTCATTGTCCCAAGCCAGTTCTGAGGCTAGAGTACGGAACCGTATGGCATATTGACCAACGGTGAGACTTCCCTGACGGAGACGCAACAGAGATGATGCAGAGGAGGTCTTCCGTTCAGGTTCGTCGAATACCCTCCGGAAGGCCGAGAGAAAAGCAGGCAGGTCTGACACCAGAGGATCTTCTCTCTCCCAGAGAGGATTAAGCCAGGCCAGAGCCTCTCCGGTGAGATGGGACATGATGAAGGCAATTTTGGCCCGGTCAGAATTAAACTGGTGTGCCAGGAGTTCGAAATGCAGGGTGCACTGGTTAATGAAACCCCGAGCCATAACAGGGTCGCCTCCATACCTAGGAGGAGCTGAAAGTCGGGGACCGGGAATGGAAACCACGGAATTGGGAGTCAGCGGGACTGCCGGATTATGAGTCATGGCTCCAGCGGTGGTTGCTGGTGATGGATTCAGAGTGTCCAAGCGGGAATTGACGTTCCGCAGGTGACCCAGGATAGCCTCCTGTTGAGACCTCTGGCGAGACAGCTCATGACACAGTTCCGGAAGTGAAGGGGTTTGGGTGCCACCGGGTTCCATGGCCCAAGCAAACTGTAACGGGTCTGGTAGGTGGAACCACTGACGGAAACGGGTCTGGTTGGTGGAACCACTAAGCTTTATTATACAAGACAATTTACTTGCAAGAGAGCGGGTGGCATCCGGGAATAGGACAGGGAATCACGGCAATTAGCCAGGCAGTCTCTGGACAGGCAGGTTGTCACAATAAGTGACCAAGGAAGTCTCTGGACAGGCAGGTTGTCACGGCAAGTGACCTGGGCAGTCTCTGGACAGGCAGGTTGTCACGGCAAGTGACCTGGGCAGTCTCTGGACAGGCAGGTTGTCACGGCAAGTGACCAGGGCAGTCTCTGGACAGGCAGGTTGTCACGGCAAGTGACCAGGGCAGTCTCTGGGCAGGCAGGTTTGTCACGGCAAGTGACCAGGGCAGTCTCTGGGCAGGCAGGTTGTCACGGCAAGTGACCAGGGCAGTCTCTGAACAGGCAGGTTGTCACGGCAAGTGACCAGGGCAGTCTCTGGACAGGCAGGTTGTCACGGCAAGTGACCAGGGTAGTCTCTGGGCAGGCAGGTTTGTCATGGCAAGTGACCAGGGTAGTCTCTGGGCAGGCAGGTTTGTCACGGCAAGTGACCAGGGCAGTCTCTGGACAGGCAGGTTGTCACGGTAAGTGACCAAGGCAGTCTCTGAGCAACAGGCATATACGACATGGAGCTGGTGGAGGCTCCTGTAGGCATGCAGTCGGATGGCAGTGATCGCTCCGGTGAGCAGGCAAGAGTCTCTGGAATAGCAGGGGATCGCTTGATGGTCGAACCTCTGATAGGCTGCAGTCGGATGGCAGATGATCGCTCCCAGGTGAGCAGGCAAGAGTCTCTGCAATAGCCGGGGATCTCCGCTGATGATGTCCGAACCTCTGGATAGAGCTGCAGTCGGATGGCAGATGATCGCTCCCAGGTGAGCAGGCAACAGCCGGGGATCTCTTTGCTGAAGATGATCGATCGATGACGCTCAGTGGCAGACAGAGCTGAAGTCAGACTCTGATAGATGGCAGATGGCAGGCAAACAGACAGGTAACAGGCAGGCAACTGGAAACAGGAGCTGATGGCTGAAGCAGAGTTAGACTGCACAGAAACAACATTGCTCGGGCACCTCCATTAAGGAGGAAGCCCTTAATATAGGGTGGAGTCCACCAGCATTGGCTGGAGACTGATTTGGAAAATGCGCGCGGCTCCTTTAAGAGCGGGGGAGGGTGCGGGCGCGCGCCCTAAGGCCAGCAGCAGGGAAGGAGCGCGCGGGACCAGCAGGGCGGAAGGAGGACGCCGAGGATGCCAGAGGCGCAGAGGAGGCTGGGAGCACTGAGGACGCTGAGCGCAGGTGAGGAGAGCGACGTCCCTGTCTGGCAGCAGGCAGGGACGCGGGCGCTACAAATGTAAAGTGCTTTTTGCACATGATTAGACCACCGTTTTTAATGAAAAAAATGTCAGTGATGCACATTGCATCACCAACAACACACTGGGGACAGTTTACATGCTAAAAAGGTCATGACAGGTTCACATTAAGGCTGTGGTTCCACGATCCGGAACCACAGCGCTTTGGACGGAGCGGAAAGTCCGCTCCGCCCAAAGCCCCGCCCCCTACTGAACGCACGGTCATTCCAGATGTGTTCACGGAACACATGCGGAATTACCGCAGGGCTGCATAGTCCTGTGTTATTTCCCTTGCGGCGACGCTGCGTCGCCGCAAGGGAATAGGACATGCTGCGTACTAAAAAAACGCGCCGCATGTCCGTTAACGCAGGTCTTCCGCCTGCGTTTTTTTAAGCATAGTGGAGACGGGATTTCTTGAAATCCCCTCCACTATGCTGTAACATCTGGACGCTGCGTGTTTGACGCTGCGCCAATGCACAGCGTCAAACACGCAGCAAATCCTGACTGTTTCCTGACCGTGGAAACATACCCTAAGGTGTGTGTAAATTATGCTTGAGAACAGGGTCTTTCTCATGCCACAGTCTATGAAGAGAGCTGATCATGTGCACCCACCTTTTTAGTTATGGAAACATTAGACTAGTCCCTGTTCTCTAGAAAGATGCAAATCCCAGAGCCAAGATGTCTTACCTCTGATCTTACATATGGCTGCAAATCCTCATTTTAAAGATATGTTGCACACTGGCATTACTTATGTTTAATTCTGGGTACCATACCAGATATATAAGAACACCTGCATTCTCATTAAGTGCAAGTGTAGCAAAATTAAGGCTGTATCATGAGAAGAACTGTGAAGAATTAAAAAGAAAATGTGAAGCCTGCACCCTTGCAACTTACCAGAAAACAAAGCCCCTGACTCCAAAACTTTTTTCAAGCCTTTTATATAGCCATCTAGGATAGTGACCAAAAACTACTTTATAGTTATTTAGATGGTAAGCAAAACAAGCATTTTTTAGAAAGAGTCACAAGTTCCCACAATTTGACACCAAAATGGTTCCATAATGTGTATAGATAAATACGGCAATCTGTGCCCTCCTACATACATGATGCATCTAAGTAAATACAGTGTGATGAACCAGTCCCCAGATAAACAGCTTAGATCATCAGGCTGTGCCATGTTAAATATTATCATAGTACCACATACTGGACAGGTAGAGTACATAATACCCACATTCTTCCATGCATTTCATGATGAATGTTGTGCACATTGCACAGATAAACATTCTGTTAAGTAGCCAGAAGGGGTGATGCTACACCATGAAAATAAAAAGTGTCCCAGTTATAGTTTACACATTGCACCCCCCAAAACAGCCACTATGCCAAATTGTATAGACAGCACAACCACAACGCAGCATTATATGTTATGTTTCGGTAGCTGAGGAGTGCAGGTAAAAAAGGCAATACACCAGAGCAGTTGGAATCTATGGGATTGCAGTACCCTGACTAACCACCACAACTAGAGGCAGCCGTGGAGCGTTCCTACATTGGTCCTAGACGCCTCGTCACAGCCTGAGAAACTAACTACACCTAAAGATAGAAATAGGAAAGCTATCTGCCCCGGAGCAGAACCCCAAAGATAATAGAAAGCCCCCAAACATGTAATGGCGGTTAGACAAGAGGAAATACTGACACAGAAAGAAAATAGAATGAGCAAACGCTGGGGCCCAAACTATCTAAATAGAAAAGGACAGGAAGGGTACTTACTGCAATCCCAGAAAACCCTGAAAAACACCAACTCTACTAATTTCAAAATCACCTGAGATCACACGACCTCTACCACCTAAATTAGCTCTCTGGTGTAACAAAATCAAAACAGCAGCCACTGAAAAAACTGGAAGAAGCAAAAGAACAAAACTCAGTGGCTGAACTACACTGAGAAGGCAGAAGCCCCCGGAGGGGACCCAAAAGGCCCCCAAAGAAGTGCAGGACAAAATGCAAAAATATAGCAACAACACAAAAGAAGAAAAATTCTTATCTGGTAGCAGGAGATGCAGACACGACACAGCAGGCTACAAGGGAAACTGGAATGAAGGATTCAGACCAGAACAATTGATCACCGGCAACCCTGATGGGAAAATTACTCCCTTATATAAGACCAGTCAGTAACACCTGATTCCCAGTCCTCACAATCTTCACTAGTACCGCTTGTAACCACCAGAGGGAGCCTCTGCTCAGAACTCATCTCAAACCCATTCACAACAGCACCCCCCCCTTGAGGAGGGGTCACCGAACCCTCATTTGAGCAACCAGGTCGGTCAGGATGAGTTCTATGATACGCACGGATAAGTCTCCTAGCATGGATGTCCGAAGCAAACACCCAAGAATTGTCTTCCTGACCATAACCTCTCCATTTAACCAAATACTGGAGTCTTCGTCTAGAAAAACGAGAATCCAATATTTTCTCAACCACATACTCCAGATAGCCCTCAACCAAAACAGGGTCAGGAGGCACAGTAGCAGGAACCACTGGCTCAACAAACCTCTTCAACAAGGACTTGTGGAACACGTTATGGATCTTAAATGTCCCTGGAAGAAGCAAACGAAAAGAAACAGGATTAATAATCTCCATGATCTTATAAGGTCCAATGAACCTAGGCTTAAATTTAGGAGATGCTACTCTCATAGGAATATTCTTTGAGGACAACCAGACCAAGTCCCCCACTTTAAACCGAGGACCATCAGTCCTATGCCGGTTAGCAAACCGCTGGGCCTTCTCCTGAGAGAGGGACAACCTCTCCACTACCTGGTCCCAAATCTGTTGCATACGCTCAACAACAGAGTCAACACCTGGACAGACAGAAGCTTCCGTCTGTCCTGAAGAAAATCGAGGGTGAAAACCAGAATTACAGAAAAACGGAGACATCAAAGTGGCAGAGCTAGCCCTATTATTAAGAGCAAACTCAGCCAAAGGCAAAAAAGAGACCCAGTCATCCTGATCAGCAGACACAAAGCATCTTAGATAAGTCTCCAATGTCTGGTTTGTTCTCTCAGTTTGACCATTGGTCTGAGGATGAAATGCCGAGGAGAAAGACAATTGAACACCCAGTTTAGAACAAAAAGTCCTCCAAAATCTGGAAACAAACTGGACTCCTCTGTCAGACACAATGTTCTCAGGAATGCCGTGTAAACGAACCACGTGCTGAAGAAACAACGGCACCAATTCAGAGGAGGAAGGCAACTTAGGTAATGGCACAAGATGTATCATTTTGGAAAACCTATCACAAATTACCCAGATGGTGGTCATTCTCTGAGAAACAGGAAGATCGGAAATGAAATCCATAGAGATATGGGTCCATGGTCTCTTGGGCACAGGCAATGGCATCAACAAACCACTAGAGCGAGAGCAAGGCTTGGAGCGAGAGCAAGTCCCGCAGGACTGCACAAATTCCCTGACATCGCGAGACAAGGTAGGCCACCAAAAGGACCGACTAACCAAGTCTCTGGTACCAAAAATTCCGGGATGCCCAGCCAATGCGGAACAATGAATCTCAGACATCACACTCTTTTTCCATTGGTCCGGGACAAACAATTTTCCAACAGGGCAGCGCTCGGGCCTATCCTCCTGACACCCCTCCAGAGCAAGTCTCAAATTGGGCGAGATGGCGGAAAGAACTACACCCTCTTTCAAAATAACAGAAGGATCAGATAACTCAGGAGAGTCCGCAAGGAAACTCCTCGAGAGGGCATCCGCCTTAACATTCTTAGTGCCAGGAAGAAAGGAAACCACAAAATTAAAACGTGTGAAAAACAAGGCCCACCTGGCCTGTCTAGGATTGAGTCGCTTGGCAGATTCCAGATAGACCAGATTCTTATGGTCCGTAAGGACCACCACCTGATGTTTGGCTCCCTCCAGCCAATGTCTCCACTCTTCAAAAGCCCACTTCATGGCCAATAACTCCCGATTACCCACGTCATAATTACGTTCAGTAGGAGAAAATTTTCGAGAGAAAAAGGCACAAGGGTTACTTTTAGAGGTCTCTGGATCTTTTTGGGACAAAACGGCACCTGCCCCAATTTCAGAGGCATCAACCTCCACCTGAAATGGCAGAGAAACATCAGGCTGCCGTAGAACAGGAGCAGAAGTGAATCTCTGCTTAAGTTCCTGAAATGCAGAGACTGCCTCAGGAGGCCAATTCACCACATCAGAACCCTTTCTGGTCAAATCAGTTAATGGTTTAACAATAACCGAGAAATTACCAATAAATTTACGATAAAAATTGGCAAAACCCAAAAATCTCTGAAGAGCCTTTAATGAAGTAGGTTGGACCCAATCACAGATGGCCTGAACCTTGACCGGGTCCATTTCAATAACAGATGGGGACAAAATGAATCCCAGAAATGAGATCTTCTGTACGCCAAAAAGACACTTTGATCCCTTCACATACAGAGTATTATCCCTCAAAATCTGGAACACAGTCCGAACATGTTTCACATGAGAGTCCCAGTCATTAGAAAAAATCAAGATATCATCCAAATAAACAATCAGAAATTTGTCCACAAAATCCCTGAAAATGTCATTCATGAAGGACTGGAAGACGGAAGGGGCATTAGTGAGCCCAAAGGGCATCACTAGGTACTCAAAATGCCCTTCAGGGGTATTGAATGCCGTCTTCCATTCATCCCCGTGCTTAATGCGAATAAGGTTATACGCCCCCCTGAGGTCAAGCTTGGTAAACCAAGTAGCGTTTTTCACCCTGGAAAACAGGTCAGAAATCAAGGGTAACGGGTATTGATATTTCACAGTAATATTGTTCAAGAGACGATAATCAATACACGGCCTTAATGAACCATCTTTTTTGGCCACAAAGAAAAAACCGGCACCTAAGGGTGAAGAGGATGGTCTGATATGACCCTTCTCCAATCATTCCTTGATATAAGACCGCATAGCGTCATGTTCAGGTACAGACAAGTTAAAAAGGCGACCTTTAGGGAATTTACTACCCGGCACTAATTCAATAGCGCAGTCATAGCTCCTATGGGGAGGTAAGGATGCAGATTTACTTTCGCTAAACACATCAGAAAAATCAAACAAAAAGTCAGGAACATCCTGAGCTTGGGGGGAGGCAGAAAAACAGGAGTGTTGGTATTAACACATTGGCAGCCCCAACTGGTTACAGACACAGATTTCCAATCCAAAACAGGATTATGAGACTGTAACCAAGGGAAACCCAGCACGATAATGTCATGCAGATTATATAGAACCAAAAATTTGCAGCACTCCTGGTGATCAGGTTCAACCCTCATTATCACCTGAGTAGAAAACTGGGGTTTATTCTCAGCCAAAGGGGTAGAATCGATCCCCAGTAGGGGAATAGACTTCTGTAGGGGTATCAAGGGAAACCCACAACGTTTAGCAAAATCATAATCCATCAGGTTAATAGCTGCTCCAGAATCAACGAAAGCCTGAGCAGAAAATGAGGACAGAGAGCATATCAGAGTGACAGTTAATAAAAACTTAGTCTGAACACTACCCAAGACAACTGAGCGTGCAAAACGTCTTCCCCGCTTAGGGCAGACTGAAATAGCATGAGAGGCATCACCACAGTAGAAACATAACCTATTGCGCTTTCGAAACTCATGACGCTGTGCCCAAGACACCACTCCATCACACTGCATGGGCTCAGAAGCTGGCTCACAAGGCAACACCACTCCACGCATACTTCTCCACTCACGCAAACGTCTGTCAATTTGAATCGCTAATGACATAGAATCATTGAGACCAGAGGGGACAGGGAATCCCACCATAACATCCTTTACATTATCCGACAGACCCTTCCGGAAAAGGGCCGCCAAAGCGTCGTCATTCCATTTGGTCAGGACTGCCCACCTACGGAATCTCTGACAGTATAACTCAGCGTCATCAAGCCCCTGATTTAATGCCAACAAGGCTTTTTCAGCTTGATCAGTGACATTAGGCTCATCGTACAATAACCCCAAAGCCTGAAAAAACGCATCAACATCACTCAAAACAGGATCCCCAGGTATCAGGGAAAAAGCCCAATCCTGAGGATCGCCGCGCAGGAGAGAGATGATAATTTGAACCTGCTGCGCTGCGTTTCCTGAGGACTTAGATTTTAAGGCAAAAAACAATTTACAATTATTTTTGAAATTCTGAAACTTAGCTCGATCCCCTAAAAACAAATCTGGCATGGGGATCCTAGGTTCCACAACAGGCAACCCAGCAAGATAGATAGCAATACTCCGAACCTCAGTGGCAAGCTGATCCACACGGCCAGACAACTGTGCAAACTCCATTGGGAGAAAAGATCCTCCCCAGCACCCAGAGATACAGAGGGAAAAAAAAAAAAAAAAATGCAACAAACAGAAAAATATCTCTGACAACCTTTTTTCTATCACAATATTTTTTCCCTTCAGTGAGTACCATACAATTTTCAATTTTTAGGCCGGTGATACTGTTATGTTTCGGTAGCTGAGGAGTGCAGGTAAAAAAGGCAATACACCAGAGCAGTTGGAATCTATGGGATTGCAGTACCCTGACTAACCACCACAACTAGAGGCAGCCGTGGAGCGTTCCTACGTTGGTCCTAGACGCCTCGTCACAGCCTGAGAAACTAACTACACCTAAAGATAGAAATAGGAAAGCTATCTGCCCCGGAGCAGAACCCCAAAGATAATAGAAAGCCCCAAACATGTAATGGCGGTTAGACAAGAGGAAATACTGACACAGAAAGAAAATAGAATGAGCAAACGCTGGGGCCCAAACTATCTAAATAGAAAAGGACAGGAAGGGTACTTACTGCAATCCCAGAAAACCCTGAAAAACACCAACTCTACTAATTTCAAAATCACCTGAGATCACACGACCTCTACCACCTAAATTAGCTCTCTGGTGTAACAAAATCAAAACAGCAGCCACTGAAAAAACTGGAAAAAGCAAAAGAACAAAACTCAGTGGCTGAACTAAACTGAGAAGGCAGAAGCCCCCGGAGGGGACCCAAAAGGCCCCCAAAGAAGTGCAGGACAAAATGCAAAAATATAGCAACAACACAAAAGAAGAAAAATTCTTATCTGGTAGCAGGAGATGCAGACACGACACAGCAGGCTACAAGGGAAACTGGAATGAAGGATTCAGACCAGAACAATTGATCACCGGCAACCCTGATGGGAAAATTACTCCCTTATATAAGACCAGTCAGTAACACCTGATTCCCAGTCCTCACAATCTTCACTAGTACCGCTTGTAACCACCAGAGGGAGCCTCTGCTCAGAACTCATCTCAAACCCATTCACAACAATTATACCCCTGTGAGTAGATGGGTAGTAGTGCCTCACTATGGAGCGGATGTCTTCGGCTAGCAGTATAGATGATGTAATGCCATATATTGTGGGGGATGGCATATCTGAAGAATAAAAGAACAGGGTTTACCTGTCTGACGTTACTTCTAATCCCTCCAATCGGCTGATTGCACGCTTCTGTCCACACATTCTCTGATGGGGGTTCCCTGCCGTGTTTTCCAGCCGGGTTACATAATGAAAATCTGCTCGCTTGTGCAGGATTAAAAGGTTTCTCCATAATTGGGACAATATTTCCAACTTTTAATTTTTGCTTTTTATAAATAAATCTCTCTATCTATAAATGCTTCCAGCGGCGCAGTAGAATGTGTTTTCTTGCTTTTTATTACTTCATGCTCAACTTGCTGTTAAGTGCCTCTCCTATTATGGTAACATGTTCAAAGACTGAAAAAAAGGAAAAAGAAAATGCAAAAACCAAAACCTCCCATTCTACATCTATGGAGGACTAGAGCTGCAGAACCAGATTCACTTTGAGAGGCATATAAAAATATCAATACTTCAAATTTAGCAAACCCTAAAAATTGTGTTAAATGTATCTAGTGGGATTGGAACAAAAGTAAATACAAATCGTCCTTCACTTTGGGCAAAACTTTAGCTTGCCATTATTTGGGCTACATTCACAGATCCATGTGACACATCCTAGTGCTGACTTTTTTTTTTTATTTTCTCGGACAGCACATTGACCTGTATGAGTTTCATGATCCATATACTAAAAGTGAGCGAATGTGCTCTGGTAAGGTGCTATTGAGTGACTTTGGTGTGCTCCTTATCTGAGCACTACCATACATCAGTTTTAAAAACTAATCCTTGTCTCTAGATCGTGAGACTCAGAATGTGAGTATTGGAAATCCGCAACATGTTAATTTCTCTTGCTGGTACGCTGAGTTTTATGTTTTCTCCATAGAAGTGCATTAGATGTGAAAAACCTGCTGGTAAAAAACTCATGTAATCCATACATAACTAGTACTAAAAGTTTTATTAAAGCCAAATTCCAGGAAATATCAAACATTTAAAACATAACAGACTAAAAGACAAAAAAAAATACTCTGAAAATGTTTGTAAAAAAAAAATAAATATGCAATTAACCTAGTTTATTATAGGTGCCGATATACTACAGAAAATCTGCAATTTCAGAGACTCAAACACTGATTGTGAGAACATGGCCAAGAGATGTTTGAATGGGTATCATGTAGTATTACGTTTTCATTTGATCTTTGGGGGTTCCAGCTGTCGGACCACCATCTATCACCTGATGAACTCATTTAGACACAAAGTTCATTAAGATGGGGAATCTAGAAATAGAGGACATAATTGTAGACTGTATTCTGGAAGTGAATTGATAGGCAAACATTGCCAAATTTGTATCCCAATAGTAGATTAGGTATGATCCTGCAGCTGATGTAGCGAGATTCCATTATCAACATAGGAGGGGATTGCAAGTCCCCCCCCCCCAAAAAAAAAAAAAAAAAATGTATATATATATATATATATATTGAGTAGGGGGTTGGACCAGATGGCCCAGGAGGTCCCTTCCAACTCTACCATTCTATGAGATTATATATATATACACACACACACACACACACAACATATACACACACTATTAACAATAGACAAGCCATTAGCGGTTAATTTCTAATGATGCAGTCACTAGGTGTGTTCTCACGTATGAAAATGCTGCTTTTCTTTCTGCAGGTGTCGACACCAAAATAAGCTCTGATTATTGCTGCTTTTCTTTTTTATGCCATTTTGATGTAGTAATTTTTTTTTAGTGCAGAGCCACTGGGATTCTACACTAAAAAACGCAATTGCATTTTTTCAGATTCTCTGTAGCGGAAACAAAATTGCAGTGGAAAAATGCACTAAGGAAGCGGTTTCTCAGGAGGTGCAAGTCAGACACGTTACATCACACCCAGCACTGTTATGTGTGACTCCAGCCAGGTTTACACAAATATTTGTAACGAATCTAACGGTATTTTAACACAACGACTTACTAAAGCGTATTCCGCCTGGAATCTCCCTGAAAAATCTCCCCATAAAATGAACCTAGTGCACAGCAACATCAAAACGATACTGCTGTGCACACGTTCCGTCTTGGTTAAAAGATGTGACAACGTCTTCAGGTGGCTTTTGTCATCTCCCCGCCAGTGCAAGAGATTTTACAAACTGTCATCCACATATTGCAGTGTAAATTGAACAAAAACTATGGATTTGATACTGACAGTGCGCCGCTTCAGTGACAAAAGAGGCCCCCTGTGTGAGGACAGTATATGGCCCACTTTTTGTGTCTGTGACAAAACCTGCTTGCTGATTTGAAAGTGAAAGCTGGCCCTTTACCTCTTTGGGCCCCTGTGCGGCTGCACATGTTGAACCAATGATATGTCCGCCCCTGCGCAAGTTTATATTGTGGATTTCACCGTTTTCAAAGCAAAGGGTATGTTCTCATAGAGCTTCTTAATGTGGATTTTGAAGCAGACCTGCATCAGTAAACTTGGTGTGAACATACCCAAAGAGTGGAAGCTGCAATAATTCTGCAGACACTCTTAGCACCCACAAGAGTGCTCTCAGTAGAACACACTGCATTAAATGCCTCTAACATATGTCTATAGGGGGCGCATAAGACTGTTTATGTCCACAATTTTGCAAATGCACTCCCTCCCCCTCCTTACTAGAATGGCAGATATTACATAGGAGTCTGCGCTGAGCTCACATTGCAAAACATCACATACATCACCATGGGGTCTTATGAAAGAATGCAAGAAAACCACAGTCCAGAACAACAGGAGAGCAAGCACTGGACACAGTAAATATTATAGGTAAAGACAAAGCCATGCTCTTACCTGCTCTAGTCAGCAGCTGTATATAGGCTGCACCCTGTTTGTCACTGTGTACAGAAATCATGACCAGCAGGGAAGCAGAAACCAGACACCCAGGTGCTTCAGATTGGGTGGAAACATTGGGTGGATATGCTACCCCCATCTCATCTCTGTGTCAAATCCTCCCCTCATTAAACTGCTGCAGGCATGTCTTCTGTGTCATTCAGAATTGTTGTCCTTTAACCCTTTGCAGCACAGGGAAACTGATAGTATAAACTCCAATGTACAAGAGTTGATGCTTCAGGAAGTGGAAAGAAAACAATATAACATATGGATACAAAGTGTCAGTCATGCTGAGCAAAAACTGTAAGAACAATTTGTAGATCCATGAGAGTTCTCTCTTATTTTAATACTTACTGGGTTTTTAAGGATAGGGCTATGCAACAACTGAACACTAAGGCTAGTTTCACACATCAGTTTTTTCCCGTCAGACGCGAGCCGACATTTTTTCAAAAAAACGGATCCGTTTTTTTTACCGCCGGATCTGTTTTTTTTCGCATTGACATGCATTAGCGCCGGATTGCGTCGCATGTCATTGCGTTTAGTCCGTTTTTTGCTGGATCCATCATAGATTTTAATTCTCTCTCTCTCTCACATGCGTACTATACATTTTCCGGGTTCAAAATTTCACAACGGATCCAGCTACAAACCGGATGCGGCACATCAGTTTTTTCCAATCTAAGCCGTATCCGTCTTTTTTAAACTTTGACGGATTGTGCCTGATTGCAAAAAACTGATGTGTGAAACAGGCCTAAGAATTTCTGCAGCACAGAGCCGCTATTAATTGCAAACATGTTGGATTTTCTACCATTGGTTGCAAGTCGCATACGACTAACTTGCCATCGACTTCAGTGTAAGTTGCGTGCAACTTATCTGCGGCTTGGCAATTGTTTTGCAGCAAAATCTCAGTCTTAGGGCTCATACTCACTTGAACCGAAAACGGATGATTTTCAGCCGATAAAAAATCTGATTCAAATCGGACCAATATTATTCAATAGGTGACATCTCATTTGCGATGTTTTTCTCAGCCAAAATCGGTGTGAGAAAAAAATCGCAACATGCTGCGATTTGATGCGATTTTGGCATGATAATCGCTAATGCAATAGATGGTGCTATAAAAAATCGCATGCAAATCGCATGTCAATTGCACATAATCGGACCATCCTGAAAACTGACCGATTTTTTTTTCCAGCAAGTGAGTATGAGCCCTTAAATTAGTCATGTGTAACAGTAAATTGTACAGATGTTTTTCTGAATTGCTGTTGCGGGACACATGTCGCTGTCAGGGCTCATTCAGACATAGTTTTTCACGGATAGAACTCATACTCATTATAGTCTATGGGGCTGTTCACATGTACGTATAATTTTCAGTACCAAGTGTTCCTGACAAAGTCACAGAGACTTATCCAATTTTGATCCAAGTCAAAGATCAAACGCCTCAATGCAAGTGTATGGATCCGTGAAAAAATGATGCCACCTGTGTGCTGCTGACTGTTTTTCACAAATTGATATGAGAGGGTTGAGAAATCGCCATCAGCTCATTTTTTCTGATCAAATATCGTCCTAATTTTACTGGTATGTTATTAAAATCTAAAAAAAAAAAACACATTTGCTGCCGTAGCGCAGGTTACTGTTCAATCTATAACATACTAATCCCGTACGGTGAACAGCAAAACACAAATGTATGTGTTTTGGTCACTTTGTCTCCCCTTCACCCCCAAGGGTGGTTTGCACGTTAATGACCGGGCCAATTTTTACAATTCTGACCACTGTCTCTTTATGAGGTTATAACTCTGGAACGCTTCAACGGATCTTCGCGATTCTGAGACTGTTTTCTCGTGACATATTGTACTTCACGTTAGAAGTAAAATTTCTTCGATATAACTTATGTTTATTTTTGAAAAAAACGCAAATATGGCGAAAATTGTTAAAATTTTGCAATTTTCAAACTTTGAATTTTTATTCCCTTAAAACAGAGAAATATATCACACAAAATAGTTAAGAAATAACATTTCCCACATGTCTACTTTACATCAGCACAATTTTGGAACCCAAATTTTTTTTTGTTAGGAAGTTATAAGGGTTAAAAGTTGACCAGCGATTTCTCATTTTTACAACAAAATTTACAAAGCCATTTTTTTTAGGGACCACCTCTCATTTGAAGTCACTTTGAGGGGTCTATATGGCAGAAAATACCCAAAAGTGACACCATTCTAAAAACTGCACCCCTCAAGGTACTCAAAACCACATTCAAGAAGATTATTAACCCTTCAGGTGCTTCACAGGAACTAAAGCAACGTGGAAGGAAAAAATGAATATTTAACTTTTTAGCCACAAAAATGATCTTTTACAAACTTTTTTTTTATTTTCACAGGGGTAAAAGGAGAAAATGGACAGATAAGGTTGTTATGCAATTTCTCCTGAGTACGCCAATACCCAATATGTGGGGGAAAACCACTGTTTGGGCACACGGCAGAGCTCGTAAGGGAAGGAGCGCCGTTTGACTTTTTCAAACTAAAATTGGCGGGAATTGAGATTGGACGCCATGTCGTGTTTGGAGAGCCCCTGATGCGCCTAAACAGTGGAAACCCCACAAGTGACACCATTTTGGAAACTAGACCCCCTAAGGTACTTATCTAGATCTGTTGTGAGCACTTTGAACCCCCAAGTGTTTCACAAAAGCTTATAATGCCTGGGTGTGAAAAAAAAAAAAAACAATTTTCCACAAAAATGATTTTTTAGTCCCAAATTTTTGAATTTTTCCAAGGAAATTGGACCCCAAAAGTTGTTGTCCAATTTGTCCTGAGTACGCTGATACCCCATATGTGGGGGGGGGGAACTGTTTGGGTGCACGGCAGGGCTTGGAAAGGAAGTAGTAACGTTTTGGAGTGCAGACGTTGATGGGGGTCATGTTCCGTTTGCAGTGCCCCAGATGAGCCTAAACAGTGGAAACCCCCCACAAGTGACCCCATTTTGGAAACTAGACCCCCTAAGGAACTTATCTAGATCTTTGGTGAGCACTTTGAACCCCCAAGTGCTTCACACAAGTTTATAATGCCCGGGCATGAAAATAAAAAATCCTATTTTTTTCCCACAAAAATTATCTTTTAGTCACTAATTTTTTATTTTCCCAAGGGTAACAGGAGAAATTGGACCACATAAGTTGTTGTCCAATTTGTCCTGAGTACGCTGATACCCCATATGTGGGGGGGAACCACTGTTTGGGCGCACGGCAGAGCTCGGAATCGAAGGAGCACCATTTGACTTTTTCCAACCAAAATTGGCTGGAATTGAGATTGGATGCCATGTTGCATTTGGAGAGCCCCTGATGTGCCTAAACAGTGGAAACCCCCCACAAATGACCCCATTTGGGAAACTAGACCCCCTAAGGAACTTTTCTAGATCTTTGGTGAGCAATTTGAACCCCCAAGTGCTTCACACAAGTTTATAACGTAGAGCCGTAAAATTTAAAAATCATATTTTTTCCACAAAAATGATCTTTTCACCCCAATTTTTATTTTTCCAAGGGTAACAAGACTCCAAAAGTTATTGTGCAATTTGTCCTGAGTGCGCTGATACCCCATATGTGGGGGTAAACCACTGTTTGGGTGCATGGCAGAGTTTGGAAGGGAAGGAGCGCCGTCTGACTTTTTCAACGCAGAATTGTCTGGACGCCATGTCGTGTTTGGAGAGCTCCTGATCTGCCTAAACAATGGAAACCCCCATAAATGACACCATTTTGGAAACTAGACCCCTCAAGGAACTTATCTAGATGTGTGGTGAGAACTTTTAACCCCCAGGTGTTTCACTAAAGTTTATAACGTACAGCCGTAAAATAAAAAATCTTTTTTTTTTTTTTTACAAAAATGATTTTTTCGCCCCCAATATTTTATTTTCACAAGGGTAACAGAAGAAATTGGAACCCAAAAGTTGTTGTCCAATTTGTCCTGAGTACGCTGATACCCAATATGTGGGAGAAAACTACTGTATGGGCGCACGTCAGGGCTCGGAAGGGAAGTAGTGACGTTTTGGATTGCAGACTTTGATGGAATGGTCTGGGGGCGTCATGTCACATTTGGAGAGCCCCTGATGCACCTATACAGTGGAAACCCCCCACAAGTGACCCCATTTTGGCAAATAGACCCCACAAGGAACTTATCTAGATGTGTGGTGAGCACTTTGAACCCGAAGTGCTTCACAGAAGTTTATAACGTACAGCCGTAAAAATAAAAAATCCTTTTTTTTTTGCAAAAATGATTTTTTTTCCCCAATATTTTATTTTTACAAGGGTAACAGGAGAAATTGGACCCCAAAAGTTGTTGTCCAATTTGTCCTGAGTACGCTGATATCCAATATGTGGGATAAACTACTGTATGGGTACACGTTGGGGCTCGGAAGGGAAGTAGTGACGTTTTGGATTGCAGACTTTGATGGAATGGTCTGGGGGCGTCATGTCGCATTTGGAGAGCCCCTGATGCGCCTAAACAGTGGAAATCCCCAACAAGTGACCCCATTTTGGAAAATAGACCCCACAAGGAACTTATCTAGGTGTGTGGTGAGCGCTATGAAGCCCCAAGTGCTTCACAGAAGTTTATAATGTACAGCCGTAAAAACAAAAAAATATTTTTTTTTGTACAAAAATGATATTTTCGCCCCCAGTTTTTTATTTTCCCAAGGGTAACAGAAGAAATAGGACAAATTGCACAATAACTCTTGGGGTCCAGAGTACGCTGATACCCCATATGTGGGGATAAACTACTGTTTGGACGCATGGCAGAGCTGAGAAGTGAAGGAGCACCGTTTGACTTTTTCAACGCAGAATTGGCTGGAATTGAGATCAGACGCCATGTCACATTTGGAGAGCCCCTGATGTGCCTAAACAGCGGAAACCCCCAATTCTAACTCCAACCCTAACCCCAACACACCCTAACCCTAGTCCCAACCCTAACCACAAACCTAACCCTAACACACCCCTAATCCCAACCCTAACCCTAATCCTAACTTTAGCGCCAACCCTAACCCTAACTTTAGCGCCAACCCTAACCCTAACCCTAATGGGAAAATGGAAATAAATACATTTTTTTAATTTTATTATTTTTCCCTAACTAAGGGGGTGGTAAAGGGGGGTTTGATTTACTATTTATAGCGGGTTTTTATGATTGGCAGCTGTCACGCTAAAAGACGCTTTTTATTGCAAAAATAGTTTTTGCATCATCACATTTTGAGAGCTATAATTTTTGCATATTTTGGCCCACAGAGTCATGTGAGGTCTTATTTTTTTGCGGGACGAGTTGATGTTTTTATTGGTACCATTTTTGAGCACGTGACGTTTTTTGATCGCTTTTTATTTCGATTTTTGGGAGGTTAGAATGAACAAAAATCAGCAATTCATGAATTTCTTTTGGGGGAGGCGTTTATACCGTTCCGCGTGTGGTAAAATTGATAAAGCAGTTTTATTCTTCGGGTCAGTACGATTATGGCGATACCTCATTTATATCATTTTTTCATGTTTTGGCGCTTTTATAGAATAAAAACAATTTTATATAAAAATAATTATTTTTGCATCGCTTTATTCTGCGAGCTATAACTTTTTTATTTTTTCGCCGATGAGGCTGTATGACGGCTCGTTTTTTTGCGGAACAAGATGACGTTTTCAGCAGTACCATGTTTTTTTATATCGGTCTTTTTTATCGCGTGTTATTCCACTTTTTGTTCGGCGGTTATGATGATAAAGCATTGATTTTTTTGCTTCGTTTTTTTTTTTAAGGGGTTCACTAAAGGGGTTAACTAGTGGGACAATTTTATAGGGGGGGTCGTTACGGACGCGGCGATACCAAATATGTGTACTTTTATTGCTTTTTTTTTTTTATTTACAGGAAGAAGTGAATTTATTGGGGAATATATATATATTTTTTTTTATTTATTTTGGATTTTTTTTTAAAACATGTTTATTTTTATTTTTTTTAACTTTTTTACTTTGTCCCAGGGTGGGACATCACTGTATTTTATCAGATCGCTGGTGCGACAGTGTGCACAGCACTCTGTCACACCAGCGATCGCTCAGGCAGTGCTCTCGGCAGGCACTGAGGAAGCCGCCTCCCTCCAGGACCCCGGCGCCATCTTGGATCCGGGTCCTGGGAGGGAGGAAGCCCTCAGAACAGCGCGATCACATCGCGCTGCTCTGAGGGTCTCAGGTTGGCGCGCAGGGAGCCCCCACCCTGCGCGATCCTCCCCTGTGCCCCCAGTACACCGCGATCATGTTTGATCGCGGTGTGCAAGGGGTTAATGTGCCGGGAGCGGGACCGCTCCTGACACACAGTCATGGGTGTCAGCTGTGATAATCAGCTGACACCCGGCCGCGATCGGCTGCGCTCCGATCGCACGAGACGTACTATCCCGTCCCCGGTCATACGGGCCCAGGTACCATGGACGGGATAGTACGTCCGATGGCAGTAAGGGGTTTTAAAAAAACAATAAAATAAAATAAAGTGGAATAAAGATGATAAAGTTGTATGGATAGCTTTATGAAGGAACTTCCATAATGTTCCCGATCATAGACACGCTAATTAAATCCATGTCACTAATCTATGAAGATATAAAGATAAATAATGCTACATATCAGGACGTCACTGTTGAGGAATGGACACCAGGAACCCATATCTGACCCTATACCTCCCGAAAAGGGTTACCGCTTAAAGCCTCCTGACGACCCATGGACAGGAATGGGGTTGCGGTGATACGGTAGCTACGTGGGGTTTATTTTGTGAGGAGCTGGGACCAACTATGGTCAATTAGATTGTCAGCAAATAGGTATTTTGCTTGTGCCAATATTAGCAGCACTTATCAGAGGCACTGACACTTTGTTTTTGTGATATTTTTTTCTCCCTTCAAGTCCATGTTGAAATTAATATAATTTTTCCCAGCAGTCACTTTATCTTGGCTTCTTTTCCCTTATAGTATGGGTAAAATTGATGATGACTTGGTATCTTTGCCTCCTGAGCGGTTGTAGTATCTAGGGTTGCCAGGAAAAAGCGACGGTGAGCGGGTACCCCATAACTCATGCGCTTATTTAGGGTCTCAACCTCCGCTGCGTTTAGGATAATTTATGAGGGAATATTATTAGGGAAAAGGATTGAGGTTCCCTTCCCTGCTACCTAAAATAAATAATTAGCATGCCTATGATGAGGAACATTATGGAAGTTCTTTTAAAAGATATTAATAAATATTTCTTTTCTGTTAATATTTTCCACTACGTCCTCGACAGTTGTGGTATGGGCCATAATATGGGAATGATATAATATTTCAGCTTTTTTTTCTCCTCAGAAAGCAAATAGGCAAAATGTTGCCCTGATTATACAGAAACAAAGTGTGCGTGCAGAAAATGTATACTAGAAAGGACCATGAGGGGCCCTGAGGTGAATGACTGCACAGAACACAGTCACCACTCTTCACACACGCCGTCACCGGCGTCTACTAATAACTCGGCGCCTCCCCTCAGCTAATGAATGTAAGGGGCGTGGCAAAATTGTGACTGACAGGAGCTGCAGCCAATGAGCAGGCCGGTAACTGAATGTCAGGTCTGTCCGGTGTTGCCGGAAGTATGGCGGCCGCTGCTCCTGTGTGAGGTGGTCGCGGAGGCAAGTGAGGCATGGCGGCGCCGGGAGGCCGCAGCGGGGATGTCATACACCTCAATGTAGGGGGCAAGAGGTGAGTGTGTAAAATGGAGGGTGAAATGAGCGCAGCTGGCAGGAAAAGCAGAGGGGAAACATTCAAGCGGTTGTCATCTGATAATGGTGTGTCGCCTTGCACCTGTGTGTGTTCCTTATATTAAGGCCGCTTGTGCTGGACCAGGATCACATTTTCTTTGTCTTAGAAGTTAATGGAAATGATGTTTAACCCTTTAAATGCTGCTGATGGCGGTCAGCGGCTGTGGGAGTGGTACGATCGGGGCGGGTGCAGCTTCTGGCGCCTACTGCCCCGTGACGTGATCTGGGGGCCCCCAGCGGGTTGCTATGGTAGCTAGACACCTGCTGTAAACACAGGGACCACCATCTTTGTGCTCCCGCGAAGGCTGGACAGAGGCGGAGCTTCATGGGGGGCCGCCATGTACCCCGTGTGCGACGTCAGGTAGGAAAAGCCATCGGTATAGGTCCTCTGGGGTGGGGGCTAATGATACATAAAGCGTAACACAAAAACGTCCCTGAAAGTCCAATCTATGAAAAATAAAATTACTATGTGTGACCCTGACCTATTGGATTGTGACCTCCCGGTGGTCGCTGATATATTTACAATGGCCGATCATCGGGAACAAGCGTCCTAATGGACCTTTCCTCTGACCTCATCTATATGACATTCTACACACTTTCTATTTATTCCTGGCGCCCTAAAAGCACCACAGATTGCCCCCACAGGTTATACTGCACCCACTCCATTCTTGGCATGATGGGACTCTTTAAAGGGCTGCTCATGTCTCATTGATACGTGGCATATACATATAGAATGTGGATCCCACCAATGGGACCTGCATCTATTGAGAGGATGGGGTCCTGACACGTGCTGCTGTCAAGGGGAGAAGTGGTCAATCATTTGTATGGGTTTTTCAGGTAAAGGCCTCCTAGATCTATCTACTAGACTAGTATGGCATAGCTTGTGGATATGCTATAAATGTACAATAATCGTTTAAATCTGCAGCAGATTTTTTTTTTTATTGTAGATTTTTCTGTGGCCAAATCCAAATTATTATCCGTGACCAAAAAAATGCTTGACGTGCAGGTTTTTGAAGCGGATTTCTAGTGTAGGAATTGCATCTAGAGACGCTAATCTTGTCTCACGCGATAAATCAAATCCTGGATCAGTAGGATTGTGACAGGTAAGGCCGATCCATGGAAAGTGAAATGAGGATAGCGCCACCGTTTGCATGACAGATGACCGGCTTTGTTTGTAGTCAAGATGGTGGGCTGTCAATCAAGAATGGTGGCGCTGGAGCTGGTAATAGAGCTGGGGGATCAGAGTGATCTTTGTGACTCCGGATCCTTCTAGAGGGGTTGTTACATGCGCCACCAACTTGGATGAGTGTGCATTTGTTCTCAATTAGAAAAGGGGAGTAAGTCTTTGCCGGACACCTCTATTGGTGAATTATCTCACGGGAGGGTAAAATAATCTGGTATGTTCAGATTTCGCACACCTGATCGTTCTCTACGCTTCCATCTGCCATCAGGCACCACCATATGCGTGTTATGGTTGTCAGCTTTAGCTGCCATCCGTCTAATGTGTCGGGCGTTGTACGTCTAGTGATCGCTGGTTGTCTGCAGTCTGTTCAGTGCTGACGTCACAAAAAGAGTAAAGTTGGCAGCGGTCCCTCTATTGTGCAGAGGTTTTCCATGAATACAGTTAGGTGGAGATATTTGTCTCAGGAAGCTGCGCAGAACCTACACTTATGTGCTAAAACCTCTCCACCCAAGTAGGAAAAATCTACACCTGCTCGTAAATGTCTCTCTCCTTTTAGTCTGTGCAGTAATGAAAATGCTGGAAATTACACGTGGATAGGGAATTACAGATATGCATTATTCCAGAACCCTCGTATTCTACTCCAGGGGTCCATGAAGCTCAGATGTTGGGGGGCTTTGCTCTTCAATGCTTGGCTGGACAAAGGCCAGGAACTAGGTGGCCATTGCACCTGGAAATTGGCTGCTGTTCGGTTTAGAAAATATGTCTTCAAGTAATAGTGAAAGGTCCTCTTCCAACAATTAGGGAACGACCAAAGCAGGGACCCCCCCCTTGAGTTATTAGTTGAGGGATTTGCACTGTGTAACCGAGAAGGTCTAATAAAATGTCACTATCATCCGCAGGTTCAGCACGTCCAGACAGACCCTGACGTGGGTCTCAGACTCCTTTTTCTCCAGGTATTGTATAATATTCATTTTAAGACTTTTTTTTGCATATTTATATCTTTATTTCGGGGGTATTCACTAATGTAACATCAGTACCCTCCAGTTCTACTGAAGCCAGGTCAACTGTACTAATTCAGAAACACAGACATGCAGCCTTCTTTACAGCAGCTCCATAGATAAAAAACATGACCAAGCTGCACTGTGATGTGGGCAAAGGTCATTGTACAGGTGGAGGAGGAGGTGAGCTGTGACATCACCTATTGTGAATTGTGGATCCTGTGTTATCTACTGTATATAGAGGTGTTATCAGTCATTGTACAGGAGGAGGAGGTGAGCTGCGACATCACCGATTGTGAATGGTGGATCCTGTGTTATCTACTATATATAGAGGTATTATCAGTCATTGTACAGGAGGAGGAGGTGAGCTGTGACATCACCTATTGTCAATGGTGGATCCTGTGTTATCTACTGTATATAGAGGTGTTATCAGTCATTGTGCAGGAGGAGGAGGAGGTGAGCTGTGACATCACCTATTGTCAATGGTGGATCCTGTGTTATCTACTGTATATAGAGGTGTTATCAGTCATTGTGCAGGAGGAGGAGGAGGTGAGCTGTGACATCACCTATTGTGAATGGTGGATCCTGTGTTATCTACTGTATATAGAGGTGTTATCAGTCATTGTACAGGAGGGGGACGAGGTGAGCTGTGATATCTCTGAGTGGTGGGTCTTGTGTTATTATTGTGTATAGAGGTGTTGTCAATCATACAGGAGGGGGAGGAGGTGAGCTCTGACATCACCTATTGTGAATGGTGGCTCCTGTGTTTGCTGTGTATAGAGGTGTAATCAGTCTTTGTAATCCGTCTGTAATGATAATGAGACTAGTGAAAAGTGATCTGTACTGATCAGGAAGAATGAGTCTAATATTAGACTTTGTGATAATTGTGAATATTGAAAGAATTCAAATTTAGCAAATGATATGGAAAATATGACACTTTATCTTTGTAATTTTATCCCGAAATTGTGCAGCTTTGTCTCAGGCCACTCATAGATAAATAATAGTATCTGCCTCCTTCCTCTCTCCCTGAATAATGACCTCTGCACAGGTAACAGAGCGTGCCCACAGCACTCTCCCATAGAAGTGAGCATGTCATCCGTAGGGTATTCATTTCTGTAGTTTATGAGGCTGCTGTAAAGCAGATCATAAATGCTGTTAATAGATGCCAGGTGCGATGGCCGCCCCCTTAATCATGTCCAGAATATGGGATAAAAAAAATCTGCTATTAGAAAAAAAGTTTGTGTCAGTATCTGGCCTTAATTATGAAAACAATCCAATTTCAAAATATTTATTGTCGTAGCTCAGATTATGAACACTAATCGATATTAGAAAAAAATATTTTCCTTCTTGGCCAACATTAATTTTTTTTAAATTTATTTATTTATTTTTTTTATTCTTCAGCCTTCTCAGTGGCCGCATTTCCTCATTAAAGGATGAAACTGGCGCGGTGAGTTTTGTGGAAATTTTGCACAAATAACCATTAAAAGGTATTTATACAGAAGTTTCTGTTTCATAATTCTCCTTTATAAGCTGCAGTAAAAGTAACCAGCCATGTATTGACCCTTCAAATTTCCCAAAATTTCTGTGCCCCCACTCTGGACTTTGTTTACGCGGCTGTTCTGTACATGACACGGGGCCGTGCCAATCATTAGCCGCAGTGGTGGCGTCCGTATGGATGGCATAGAACCCTATCACCAGTTTGGCATGTCATTGCTGCAGCCTGATGATGACCAGTACAGGTTCATAGAAACATTGATGCTAGCTTTGATGGGTTAACCCCTTCACGCCGCAGCCCTTTTTCTGTTTTTGCGTTTGTTTTTCGCTCCTCTTCCTAGAGCCATAACTTTTTTTATTTTTACCGTCAATATGGCCATGTGAGGGTTTGTTTTCTGTGGGATGAGGTTTACTTTTGAACGACATCATTGGTTTTACTATGTTGCGTTCCCGACAACGGGAAAAAAATTCCAAGTGCGGTGAAATTTCAAAAAGTGATTTTTTTTTTTTTTTTTTTTTACCATGTTCACCAAATGCTAAAACTGACGTTATGATTCTCCAGGTCATTACGAGTTCGTAGATACCAAACATGTCTAGGTTGTTTTTTATGTAATTGTTTAAAAAAAAATAAAAGATTGCATCATTTTACGAGACCCGTAGCATCTCCATTTTTCGCGATCTGGGGCTGGGTGAGCGCTTATATTTTGCGTGCCGAGCTGATGTTTTTAATGATACCATTCTGGTGTGGATACGATCTTTTGATCGCCCATTATTGCATTTTAATCCAATGTTGCTGCAACCAAAATAAACATAATTCTGGCTTTTTTTTCGCTACGTCGGATTCTTTTTATGGCTTGAAAAATTGGGTGGTTCTGACGTGGCGATACCAAATGTGTTTTGTTTTTATTTTATTTTGAATGGGGTGAAAGGAGGGTGATTTGAACTTTTTTTTTTCAATATTTTTAAAAACTTTATTTTTTACTTTTTGCATGCTTCAATAGTCTTCATGAGAGACTAGAAGCTGCAATAACCTGATCACCTCTGCTACATACAGGCGATGATCAGATGGCCTGTGTGTAGCATAAATGCTCACTTGCTATGAGCGCCAACCACCGGGCAGCACTCATTGCAATCCGGCAATGACAACCATAGAGATCTGCTGGAGACCTCTGGTTGTCATGCCGACTCATCAGTGACCTGCAATCATGTGACGGAGTCACCGATGGGCGGGATTAGTGACGTGTTTCCGGCGCAATCACATTAAATGCCCCTCGACGGCGACATTTAACACGTTAACTGCCGTGGGTGGAACGTGATTCCACCCATGGCTGTTAGGGGCACATGTCAACTGTTCAAAACAGCTGATATGTGCCAGGAAAGATGTTGGTCAGCCCCGGAGCCCACATCAAAGTACTGTCGTGAAGGGGTTAATATTTTATTTTTCTTAATTTTTAGCAAATTGTATTTTATGGAGCATCAGAAAAGCCATTGCAGTGCGATAAAACCCTCTTTTGCTTTTTCTTTTTTAACAGATCTTTATCGACAGAGACCCCACAGTATTTGCTTCAATACTAAACTTCTTACGAACCAAAGAATTGGATACCAGGTTAGTAAATGGAGGGAATGCATAGAGGCTCAGTATATGATCTCACTCACATACAGTATCTGTATTTACTCTCGGGCTATTTTATTTGGTGTTTTGCAGAGGCGTTAACAGTTCCCTTCTCCTACATGAAGCAGAATTTTATGGGATCACACCGCTAGGTATCATCTTTTTTTTTTCGCTCTGTCAGTCTATTTTGCACTAGAAAGAATTTTATCTAATGTGTATGTATGTATGTATATATATATATATATATATTTTTTTTTTTTTGTAGTTCGACGCCTACAGCTATGTGAAGAGCTGGAACGCTCCTCGTGTGGGAGTGTATTATTTAATGGTTACCTCCACCCTCCAGGTAAGAGACTATGTAGGACTTTTTTTTTTCTTTCACCCACCTGAAACCACTCATACATTACTAGGGGGAGGTCACTACACAGGAATTTATACAGCTGCCATTAAACTAAATGGTAGCTGTAAAACTCTGAATAGTCCAAGCTCCCTCAAGTGGTCGCTGCTTAGAAAAATAGAGATCATTTAACCCTACTGCCGAGATTCGGGAATAGGCAATGGAAGATGCAACTTAAGGCCTGCAGCGTCCTCTCCCAGAGTATCTAAAGAGCAGAGGAAATATTGTGGGGGTAATGGATTCCTCAGGAACGCTTTGCTCAAATTTTTTATATTTTTTTTTCCCCTTCACTGTGTGCTTTTGGTTGGAAGACCTTGCTCCCTCTGTGCTCAGCACTGCCCGACTCTGCACCTTGGTGAAACGATAAATGCCCCTATTCATTTTCTACTAAAATCGCTGAAATCTGTTGGATCAGCCAATCATTTAATATGTAAGGGGGTACTAAAATCTTAAGTTATTTGCAGCTTTTGTTTTGGGATGTACAAATTTACTAGATGTGCAGCAGGAAGCGACCGATTAACCATGCCTTCATCATTGTATTGCAGTTTTTCCGGCGAAGAAGAGGAATCGTCACAGCGTGTCCGGGCTGCAGGTCAGCTCCCGAAGTACAGGAAATGAGCGTGCACCTGTTCGGAGGAGTAACACTATGCCCCCCAATTTGGGGGGTGCTGGCATTCTTGGACGTTTGTTGGAAGAGAGGAGCTATGGAAATGGAGGTTGGTTGTTGTAATGTTCATTTTTACAATAGAGAGAGATATGTGTTACATGGATCTGTGCATAGACAATACACAGATCCTTGTGAACATTGGAAGGTTACACGATGGGTCACCAGCCATATTACAAGGACGCCTGCTGTCAGATTGCACATTGAGAACAGTACATAAATCACGTGCATAATACATTAGGTGGGACTGCAGACTACTTGTAACTCTTGTGTCCCGTGGTTTAAGATCATGCAGAGACAATACAAACCTTCAGTCCTGCTTTACATTTGATATTGTACTGAAACATCCTTGACTTGGTTGCTTCTAGGGCTGTCTGGTGATCCTGGCATGGTCCGAATCATTTGTGGACATCATAATTGGATTGCCGTGGCTTTTGCTCAGTTCATAGTCTGTTACAGGTAATGTTTAGTATGGAAGGAAGTTGAACTTTTAACATGAGGGCAACCACGGGAGAATTCTGCTTCTATAAGGAGGCTGACCTTAAGAAAAAGAGTTGTCTCCTCCCCAGCAGGCTACTCGTAGCCACTCATTTAGCCGCAACTAGGCTGGCATATTGAAGCCCCACCGGTACACATTTATCGCACACCCGTACATCGGTCACCGCTCCTTTTGATATTTTTGACGCTGATTGTTTTGTTATTTTCTCTGGAGAAAAACGCATCGACGTTTAGAAGTTCAACAGGTTGTGTCAGGAGAGAATTGCTAGCATTCACAAAGACATTTGAATGTTGGCCAATCCTGCCAAAATCGGTGGGTTTGACTGACCTTAGTCTTGTGTAATGGGCCCTCAAACGGTCAGTGTCATTTCACACATGTTAGATGTCAGAAAAATTAAAAAATGATGAGGGTAAAAAACAGTGAGCGTGAAAGGGCCACAGATTATTGCAGCCCTTCTTTGTGCTAATGATTGGTAGGGATCTAATGCCAGACCACCACCGATCACATCTTCTGATATGGAAATATCACCCCAATGTAACCAGGTGTTGAGCATCATGATACATGGAAGGTCGTGTGTGTTTTTTACATTTTATGATTTTTTTTTTTATTTTTTATTTATAATTTGATTAAAGTTAAAAATAGTTTAATTACTTTGAATAATGGGATTTTTCTGCAACTTTTTTAGAATGAAAGAGACTTCTGGATGGCAGCTGATTTTCACTAGCCCTTGTCTGGACTGGGTTATTGAGCGGGTGGCTCTTAATGCCAAGACGATTGGAGGATCCCTGGGAGACCATGACAAAATGCTTGCCGTCTCTTCTTGCAGTGAGATCATCTTGTGGGCAATCACTGGTGATGGCACAGGAAGTGAAATAGGTAAGGCAGGTGTGAACACGGCATCTATAAATGTAACCATGTGCTCAATGGATGCTCTGGAGATTGCAGCATTCTCTGATGAGGAGAAGTCCCAGGTTAGGCTGTTGCTAGTAGCTTACAATTATTATACCTCTTTCAGGTGTCTTTAGTCTTGGGGTCCCGGCTGAAGCCTTATTCTTTGTGGGAAATCAGCTAATAGCCACTAGCCACACCGGCAAGATAGGCGTGTGGAACGCAGTGACCAAACACTGGCAGGTGAGACTTCTAATTCTGCTCAATGGACACATTTATTGTTTTTTACCTAATTATGAATGAATTAAAAAAAAATTCACACATTACATTAACATGCAAACCTAAATCCACATTATATTTTAAATAAAAAATAAAGATTATTATTGTGTATATATTGCAATCAGTGGCTGTTCTGACACTTCCCGCACTCTCCATTTTGGGACAGATCCAGGATGTGGTACCCATAAACAGCTACGACACCGCTGGATCCTTCCTTCTGCTTGGGTGCAACAATGGCTCCATCTACTATGTAGGTAAATGACTTTTATTTTTGCTGGTCAATGATGGGTAGGTACTTTTTTTTTTTTTTTTTTTTTTTTTTTACCCCTTTCTTGCCAAAAATGAAACCCAGTTTCATGACTTATTCAACTTCTTCCATCCATTATATACTTTTCTACTAAGTTTTTTTTTTTTAACTGGCTTTTGGTTTCTCATATTGTGTCTTTTTTTCTGTTCTTATACAGATGTCCAGAAGTTTCCTTTGCGAATGAAGGACAATGATCTTCTTGTTACAGAGCTTTACGGGATCCTTCGGAGGACGCCATAACTGCCCTCAGCGTCTATCTCACACCCAAAACAAGTATGAGATTGTACTCTCCCCCGCCCCAATGTTTTTAAGCTTAAAATACGATCCTATGTTCTCCTCTTTATTAAATCATCCATATAATCACATCTGTTACATTGGGGAATAAAGATTTTCATTATTAACTTTTTATATATATTTATGTCCCACCGTGTGTCTCTTCTGACAGAATACGCACGTTACTTTCTTACACAGGTGACAGTGGTAATTGGATTGAGATTGCATATGGCACAAGTTCTGGAGTTGTCAGGGTTATAGTTCAGCACCCAGAGACGGTCGGCTCTGGACCTCAACTCTTTCAGACTTTTACAGTCCACCGTAGCCCAGTCACTAAAATCATGCTCTCAGAGCGACACCTCATATCAGGTAATTAGTTTTAATTTTTGCGTGTGTGTAATTTTGATTCATAATTTATTCTGAAAATTCATTGCCAGACCGTTGCACGTAAATCTGGCCATATAGTGCTCTCATTTCTTTACCTGTGCTGTGTACTTAGGATATGGACTGCCGTCCTGTTGCTGTAACCTCTGTACTTTTGTCTCCAATCAGTTTGTGCAGATAATAATCACGTGCGCACGTGGACGGTCACTCGCTTCCGTGGTATGATTTCTACCCAGCCTGGATCCACACCGTTGGCATCTTTCAAAATCCTTTCTCTAGAAGACATTGATGGACACGCCGGCTGCAGCGCAGGGAATGATATTGGTAATATTTGGAAGAATTGCACTGTGCATAGTCAGAAAGATGCTGTAACATTGCTACTATTAACTATTTTACTTACGGAAAATTTTTGATATGCTCGTCAGCATTTATATCCTCCTTTCAAATCTAAAAAAATCTATCTTTATGAATTACAACAATGTTGCTAATCTTGGAAAAATCCAAAGAATTTTGTGCCTTATCATGACCCAGTGAATGAATATTACTATTTTTTTTTTTTTTTTTTAATATCATGTTTTGATCTTTCAGGTCCTTTTGGAGAACGAGACGACCAACAGGTTTCATTCAGCGCGTCGTTCCTGATTCTAACATTGTCTACGTCCGTCTGTCTTCCACTGGAAAGAGGTAATTAATTTCTATAATCCATTGTCCCCATTATTTGGAGATCTGTTTGGTCTATTTTTTCCTTTCTCCTGGGGTTAATCGCACCTTGTCTTCTGTAGGATATGTGAGGTTCGTTCTGTGGATGGTTCCCCTATTACTTCTTTCACAGTTCATGAGTGCGAAGGATCTAGCCGGATAGGTTCCCGCCCAAGGCGCTACCTGTTCACGGGACATGCCAGTGGTTGCCTCCAGATGTGGGATCTTACCACTGCCATGGAGGTGGCTAATAAGGGTGAAAATAGAGGTAGGAGCTTTCTTAAGCATAACACTGTCCAGCTTTCCGATCCATTAATATCATGGCGCTCTACGTGTGAAAAGGGGTATACATAAAAAACAAATACAGTAATCAGAACAAAACGAGTCTCCAGTTGGTACAGGAGGAGAGAGGACCCTGTCCGTGAGGACTCACAATCTACAAGAAGATCTCTTTAAAGGGAACTTGTTATGCAACTTTTGCTGTCCAAACCATGAGTAGCATAAATCAGGACATTGACTTCACAAATGCAGCCAGGATTGTTTTTTTTTTTTCTGAAACACTCCGGTATTTCAGAGAATTTATAGATCTTTTCCCAGCACCGCTCTATGGGAAAGACCTATCAGATACCTGGAGTGGTGCTGGCATAAACCGGCCTAGGACGGTGCTGGACTATTTCCTGGATGGACCCTATAACTATATTTTTTTCTCAAGCTCCAGAGCGTGTTTTGGGCAGCATGAATCAAGTGACAGGTTCCCTTTAACTTTACTTATCCTATTGTAGTCTCTGTGGGATCTTTTTAATCACCCCTATAGCCTTAGCATATTCTACAAATTTATTTGAACCACTAAGGGACCCTGACAAAATGCTGCAGCTATATGAGGGAGCATTGACTTTGACTATTTCTAGATTATGGTCACCTTTTGACTTTGGAGGGGGGGGGGGGGTGGAATTATTTTGTCATATATTAGTAGTCGCCTAATAAAATAACAAGTTTTAATCTGCACTCTTTTTTAGTCTTTCATGAATTTTCAGACTCCCTGCTATGCAGATCCAAGTGTCAGATTTTTCTGATGTGGGAGTGTTTCTCCCAGTTATACAGGCTGGATGGGATGCCTGTGCTTATTGGGGTGGGCTGCTGTCTTCATCAGCTCAGCATAAGCACAGCTTCTAGCCTGCACCTTTTTCATCTCCATGTGCTTTTCTTTTTTTTTTTTTTTTTTTTTTTTTTTCTCTATCCTCACCTAGACTATGGTAGATAAAGGGTCATTCCACATCAAGTGGTCCAGTTTTAAAAATCGTCCCCACTCGACCTTCTCCGATTTTGTTGAAAATTTATAAGGATGTACATGTATGTTTGAAAAGAGGTTCTGTAATTTTTAGGGCCAGATCTCAAATACATTGGGCACTGTTGACCTTTCACTGGAGGTTCCCCAAGCCTGCGGCTTCAGCTAAGAGGATTTTGCAAACTTTGGCACATAGCCATTAGAGTTCTATACTGGCTATGATGCTGAAATTTGGCATACTAGCTCAACTTTTGCTGCTAAACACGATAAAATTATTACCGGCTATGACAAAACAATATTTTGGCCGCAATTTTGTGTCAAAGTAGCTTGTAAAACGCGTCGCATAAAGTTTATGCCAAACTTTGCCCATATATAACTCAAGACCAAAAACCAATAGTAACTGGTGCTTTGCCCTGTACACCAAACATCTACATGACTTTGCATTGCTGCAATATCACGGTCAAACCATATGTATTTGTGGAAATATTCACACCCACATATGATGAAAAACTTAAAAAAAATGAATTTTACCTATTTTTAGGTCAAATTTCTCAAAAAGGGTACCCCTAAAATTTATTAATTCTGATATCATTAGAAAGAGCACATTTTTCTCTACAAGGATCTTTGTTTATTTTTTTGGAGTCTCTCAGTTTAAGAAAAGAAAAATGCCACTGAACATGGTGTTATTTATGCGCGTAATGCATTGATTTTGTGTTTGATTTTCAGATTCTTATCACATGTTACAGAGTTGTATTGTTACTAGCAATGTCTATTATAATCAAAAACCTATAAACCTTTTTGGTTATGAAAAGTTATTGACTATTGTTACATTTTAATGCATATATTATTTATTTTTTAGCGATGGAGAATGAAATTGATGAAGAATCGGCCCAGTGCTCTATCAGCCTTGCGACCAATTCGAAGTGCCACCTTAAGACATTCACCCATAGCAAAGATGAGTTGAAATTGTTTACAAGCTTTGGATTGGATGAACAGAAATTGCTGCGTCGACGAGTGGGACTAAATTTTGACGAACATTCACAAATCTGTTTACACCATGAAGCTTCATTCTTGACCAAATATGAGCATTTGCAAAAATCGTGTTGCAATCCTTTTGGGAAGAAAGGTCAAAACCAAAAAGAATTTGCAAGCTATCAATTTGTTAGCAGCTGACCAGTTGAACGAATTAACAAAGAATGATGTGAAGCCTGGCCAGAAGATGTGTGCATCATGTCAAAAAGAATTTGCTAACAGGAAAAAAATCAGCTGATCCAGTTTCCTCTAAATCGGATTCAGATGGAATGGAATGTTCTCCTGAAAGTCTAAATTCAAGCTTAACATCCATTGGCATCTCTCCTCTGAAATATCCACGGGTAAGCCAGCGGGATTCACTTGGATATGCAAGGAGAAAGATAAGCCAGGTACAAAATGCATTTTCTAGCAAGATTGCTTCAATTGGAGGGCTTGAGCCGAAAGACATTGAGCAAACAAAAACAGCACAGTGCAAAATGTGTCTGGATTACAATCACCTTTTGGCAGATTTGAAGCAAAAGCTGCAGGTGTCCAGTCGGGCAGAAAAGGTCCAAATCTTGACATTGGCACCTAAAAGTTGGTCCATTAAGGCTATATCAGACAAATTCGGTGTCTCTGAACGAATGGTCAAACAAGCTCGAAGCTTAAATGTGAACATGGGATCTTAGCCTTACCTAGAATCAAGTGTGGCAAGAAAGTTTCTGAGGAAGTGAAGAAAAAGGTGCAGGCATTTTTTGAGGATGATGAATTCAGTCGAATGTGCCCTGTTAAAAAAGACTATGTATCAGTGCGAATAGGAGGCTATTACTGAGCAATATGAGGGAAATGTTTGTTGCCTATCGGGATCGGAATGGTCCTGAAATTGGATTTTCCAAGTTTTGTGAGATCTGGCCAAAGTGGTGCGTAACCGTTGGATCTGCTGGAACACATTCCGTTTGTGTGTGTACCATTCACCAAAATGTCAAACTAATGCTTGCAGCATGCCCAATCAATGATGACAACAAAGAGCTCATATGCAAAATGGTCTGTGGAATTGAATCCAAGGACTGTATGCTTGGCCGTTGTGATAAATGCCCGGGTCCTGAAGTTTTAAAAGAATTTCTAGTCAATGTGTTTGTCAACAGTGACCCTGAAGATATTATTGAGTTCAAACAATGGATTCACACTGATCGAGACACGCTTGATACCAAACAACTGACTATAGAAGATTTCATTGAAGAATTGGTTTTGAAAATTTCTAAACTTTGTAGCCACCACTACATCGCCAAGCATCAAAGTAGCTATTTGAAATCATTGAAGAAAAATCTGAGACCTGGAGAGCTTGTGATCCTTATGGACTTTGCTGAAAATTACTCATTTATTGTTAAAGATGCATTCAAGGTTTCCACTGGGAAAATAGTCAAGCTACAGTACACCCATTTGTAATTTACTTCAAGGAGTTAAATGGTGAAGCTGCGCAGAACATCAGCTTGTGCATAATCAGTGATTGCTCACGACATGACAGTTGCAGTCCACACTTAACAGTAATTGTGGAGTATCTCAAGACTCTCATCTATGGGATTCGTCATATCCACTACTTCAGCGATGGATCTGCAGCCCAGTACAAAAATTTCAAAAATTTTCTCAACTTGTGCCACCACAATGCTGATTTCAATATCAGCGCTGAATGGAATTTTTTTGGTACCAGTCATGTAAAGTCGCCCTGTGATGGGATTGGAGGGACAGCAAAGAGGTTGGCAGCTCGTGCCAGTCTTCAACGCCCAACTGAAAACCAAATACTGACCCCGGTGGATTTATTCAACTTTTGCAATGAGCAACTGCATGGAATCAAATTTTTTTTTTGTTCCAAAAGAAAAAATTGACGAAATACGGGTAGTTCAAGAGGAAAGGTTCAAAGATGGACATACAATTGCTGTAACAAGAGAAAATCACCAGTTTGTGCCAATTGATGACAAAAAGATTCGCATTTCAAGGGTGTCAAATGACCCATCATCTTTCATTGCCCATGTAGATAGATCTGTCAGATCAGAAATGCCTTTTGTGCCAATTGCAAACCTCCAGCCAGGGCAATACATTGCCTGCATTTACGATAGGAACTGGTGGATTGGAAATATTTCTGAAATTTCAGTCGACGACCATGATTCATTAATAAATTTTATTCATCCTCATGGACCAGCTAGCTTCTTTCACTGGCCTGTGAGAAATGATACATGCTGGATTCCCAAGCAGTCAATCATTGCAATAATTCCAGCACCAGCTGCAACAGCAATGGGCCGACAATACAGCTTCTCTGAACCGATTATGTTGCAAATTCACCAACAATTCCAGACCACTTAGACTGAACATTATGGCTTGGGAACCAAGAAAAGATACCCAATATTAGGCTTGGGATCCTAGGCAAAGACACCCACCCTCAGGCTTCGGAACCTGCGATAAAGAGACCGCCCGCGGCTGGCCTTGCACGGCTATCGGCCATGGCTCCTAGGCGATGGGGCTGCCAATTCTCGAAAGACAGCATTATTACAATTCTTAATAGGATTATAATACCAATTCTTAGGGAATTGGTTGTGGTATAACCACCATGGACCAACGCAAGGGTTTGAATAGTGTTATGACCTTTCTTCCCAAAAGGATTGCAACACGATTTTTGCAAATGCTCAAATGGTCAAGAATGAAGCTTCATGGTGTAAACAGATTTGTGAATGTTCGTCAAAATTTAGTCCCACTCGTCGACGCAGCAATTTCTGTTCATCCAATCCAAAGCTTGTAAACAATTTCAACTCATCCTTGCTATGGGTGAATGTCTTAAGGTGGCACTTTGAATTGTTCGTAAGGCCGATAGAGCACTGGGCCGATTCTTCATCAATTTCATTCTCCATCGCTAAAAAATAAATAATATATGCATTAAAATGTAACAATAGTCAATAACTTTTCATAACCAAAAAGGTTTATAGGTTTTTGATTATAATAGACATTGCTAGCAACAATACAACTCTGTAACATGTGATAAGAATCTGAAAATCAAACACAAAATCAATGCATTACGCGCATAAATAACACCATGTTCAGTGGCATTTTTCTTTTCTTAAACGGAGAGACTCCAAAAAAAAAACCAATGATCCTTGTAGAGAAAAATGTGCTCTTTCTAATGATATCAGAATTAATATATTTTAGGGGTACCCTTTTTGAGAAATTTGACCTAAAAATAGGTAAAATTCATTTTTTTTAAGTTTTTCATCATATGTGGGTGTGAATATTTCCACAAATACATATGGTTTGACCGTGATATTGCAGCAATGCAAAGTCATGTAGATGTTTGGTGTACAGGGCAAAGCACCAGTTACTATTGGTTTTTGGTCTTGAGTTATATATGGGCAAAGTTTGGCATAAATTTTATGCAACGCGTTTTACAAGCTACTTTGACACAAAATTGCGGCCAAAACACGGATTTTGGTAAGAACTTACCGGTAAAATCCTTTTCAGCGAAGGAAGGGAGGGAGACACAGGAATTCATTACTGATGGGTAGGCGGAGCCCAGATCAGGATGTCACCTCAGATCAAAAGCGTGCTGACTGGCTGGCCCCTCCAGCTCGGGCTCCTCCTACTCAGCTCCAGTCGTACCAAAGCTTTAGGGAAGAACCAAGATCACCAGCGGAGCAACATAACCCCTTCTGAAGAAACTTCAGAGCAAAACACAAGGATACAGGTTATGCATGCAAAGTAAGCCAAAAACCACAGAGTTCCAGGTACTATTCACTGAACCTGACTACTGCGATGAGCTGGCGATGCTGGAACAGAGCCTTAGCGCGCTGACCTCAGCCCAGATATCGCAATCAGACAAGGGTCGCGCTGCATCTGAAAACATCAACACACTTCTGCCTTGGGAGGGTGCTGTGTCTCCCTCCCTTCCTTCGCTGAAAAGGATTTTACCGGTAAGTTCTTACCAAAATCCGTGTTTCAGCTGCAGATGGAAGGGAGGGAGACACAGGAATTCATTACTGATGGGACGTCCCAAAGCAGTTCAAAAATAAGGGTGGGAAAAAACCAACAAAGGCAGAAACCCAACAACCTTAACAACAAGGCGCAACCAGCGCTAAACACAAGTTCATCCAGAACTTTAAACTACAGATGCCTGCAGGACCCTACGTCCGAGGGCTGCATCAGCGGAAGCACTGACGTCCACTTTATAAAACTTCGTAAACGTGTGGACAGAGCGCCAAGTTGCCGCCCGGCAGAGCTGCACTGCCGAAGCACCTTGATGAAAAGCCCACGATGAAGCCACAGCCCTCGTGGAATGGGCTTGAATCTTAATCGGGCAAGATTCACCCTGAAGACGGTAAGCTTCCAATATAGCTGACCGGATCCAACGAGCTATAGAGTCCTTGGAAGCTCGTTGACCACGCCGACGACCAACTGGAACCACAAATAGGGAGTCCGTCTTACGAAAACCTTGAGTAATAGATAGATAAAACTTCAAGGCCCGCACTAAATCCAATGTGTGCAAAGCTCGCTCTTTCACATTCTTCGGATCCGGGCAGAATGAAGGCAACACAATATCCTGGTTGACATGAAATTGTGACACCACTTTAGGTAAAAAATCACCCCGAGTGCGAAGCACTACACGATCCGGAAAAAACTCCAGAAAAGGAGGCGAACAAGAAAGAGCTGCCAACTCAGAAACTCTCCTCAAAGAACTGCAACAAGGAAAGCCACCTTCCAAGAAAGTAAAGAAAGGCTAGCAGAAACCATAGGCTCAAAAGGTTTATGCTGAAGAGCCTCCAAAACAAGGTTGAGCCGCCAAGGAGACACGGGTGCCGTTCGCGGCGGAAACTTACGAGATATACCTCGGAAAAAGGAGAGCACGTCTCTATTCGAAGCAATGGTTCTCCGGAACAATAAGGACAGAGCAGAAATCTGACCTTTCAGGGTGCTGACTGCCAAACCCTTGTCTAGCCCATGCTGCAGAAAAGCCAACAGATTGGGAATGGAAAACTTTCTCGGGTTCCGAGAGGACCCCAAACACCACGAAAAGAAGGTTTTCCAAGTTTTGTGGTAAATCCTAGTAGTAGCCGGACTTCTTGCAGCACGAAGGGTAGCAATGACCTCGGCTGAGAAACCTCTACGGGTCAAGATTTCGGTCTCAAGAGCCACGCCGTCAAACGCAGGGACATCAAGTCCGGATGACAAACGGGCCCCTGAGTCAACAAGTCCGGTTGAAGAGGGAGTGGAAAAGGAGGTGCCGCCAACAGCGACATTGTCGAGAACCACACCCTTCTTGGCCAGTCTGGAGCTATCAAAATAGCTGGAATTCTCTCTAGTCTGATCCGACGCAGTACTAGAGGAAGTAAGGATATCGGCGGGAATACATAGATCAGCTCGAACTGATCCCACTGAGCCACTAGAGCATCCACCGCCACAGCCTTCGGGTCCTTGTACCTGGACATGAACGTCGGTAACTTGGCATTGGACCTGGATGCCATCAAATCCACTTGGGGAGTTCCCCAACGAGAGCACAGTAGTGCAAAAACTTCCGGGTGGAGGCTCCATTCCCCGGGATCCATCCTTCTGCGACTGAGAAAGTCCGCTGTAATATTCTGAACCCCTGGAATGTGAATCGCCGAAATGGCTGGTACACTGGCCTTGGCCCAAATCAGAATTCGAGACACCTCTACCATGAGTCTGGAACTCCTTGTCCCGCCTTGGTGATTGATATACGCGACAGCCGTCGCATTGTCTGTCTGCACTCGGACTGGCAGACCGCTCAAAGGGACCGTCCAATGTTGGAGGCAAAGGAAAATCGTCCTCAATTCCAGGATGTTGATCGGAAGAACAGACTCTTCCGATGACCATACCCCCTGAATCCAGAGATTGTTCCAAACACCCCCCCAGCCCGTCAGGCTGGCATCGGTGGTTATGACTGACCACTTCGGAGGGAGGAAAGACTTCCCCAGGGAGAATGCCCTGGACGTAACCACCATTCTAGAGAATCCCGCACCGCGCGAGAAATGGTGACACTGCAAACCAGCGATTGCGACCGGTTCCATCGACTCAAGATGAACCTTTGGAGAGTCCTGGAATGGAACTGGGCAAAAGGAATTGCCTCCATGGACGCCACCATCAGTCCCAGAAGACGCATACACTCCCGCAGGGACATTGCTGTTGAGGATTTCATAATCTGCACATGTCGAAGAAGACATGATTGTTTGTCTGGTAGAGAAACTACCGACCGAATAGTGTCGAGCTGCATCCCCAGAAAGAGGATTGCCCTTGATGGTTCCAGAAACGACTTCTCCCAATTGACCAGCCAACCAAAGTCCTTCAGAAGCTGAAGAGACAAGTCTCGAGCCGTCACTGCCTCTTCTTCTGAGGAGGCCACTATCAAAAGATCGTCCAGATAAGGCAGAATCGTA